>CM075806.1:79411713-80011713 GCA_037975025.1 Excoecaria agallocha | reverse complement strand
CAATCACGAATAATCTCTTATAAATCATAATACTAAGTATCGGTTAGATGTAGCTATATATGATTAGAGAATTACCTTATATCAAAATTTCTATTAAAGCATATTGCATTTTATTCGTTAAAATAAAAAAACCACATATTATATTATTTGTAATTATTAATTGCACTTTTTATAGTATGTTGGATTAAATTAAAATATCAAAATTAAAGATATTTTAAAGATAGGCTTAGATTTATAAAATTGCCAACTTGGAAATATAGAAGTCCCTTTTATGTATTAAACACGCAAATTTCTCAAGTGTTAATTTTCCGAATATAGACAATATTGTTAGTTTGGAAATAGATTAAAGGGCCTTGGATCCGAACCCAAATTTGTAATCGGATCCGCTGATAAAAATTTGATGGACTTGTAGCTTGAAAGTTGAAACCAAAAATACCTTCCATTCTTCCAAATCATTTGCCCACAAGGCGATGGCGGAAAACCTTCGCGCCATAATTAATTGGGAAAAACCGCCATTGCCGACTCCTTCCCTATTTATTAATCATCCAAAATCATCGGTTGCTCTATTCTCAGAAGTCATTTCCTCCAGATCCCCGTTTCGCTGCCGTCTAATTGCTCGAAGTAAAAGGATGGATGAGGTGGAGATTCAAAATGACAGCTCTGAAGTCAAGGAGCCAACCCCTAAGATCCCCAAACTCCAACAAAATGGCGTCCACAAAGTCTCACAAACTCCCATCTATTTCTTTAAGGTGAAAAAGCTCTCTGAAAAAGCCGTTTTGCCATCTAAAGGCTCTGCTCTCGCAGCAGGATATGACCTTTCTAGGTATGTCAATAAAAATCAAAATCAATCTGTTTTTCCTTTTCAATCTCTTAATAGGTTCCATATTCCGATTTCTCATTTTTTTGTGATTTTAGCGCTACGTTGACCAAGGTGCCGGCGAGAGGTAAAGCGCTGATTCCCACGGATTTGAGCATTGCTGTACCTGAAGGAACATATGCTCGTATAGGTAGATTCTTTTCCTTTTCTTGATCTAGATTATGGTTTTTGTTTTCTGAGAATGGGTTTTTGTTATTTTGCTAATATAGCGCCCAGATCAGGATTGGCATGGAAGCGCTCTATTGATGTAGGGGCGGGTGTGATTGATGCTGATTACAGAGGCCCAATTGGGGTTATATTGTTTAGCTATTCCGATATAGACTTTGAGGTTAAAGAAGGAGATAGAATAGCCCAGTTGATAATACAGAAGATTATTACTCCGGATGTTGTGGAAGTTGAGGACCTGGATGCGACTGTGAGGGTTGAAGGAGGCTTTGGTTCTACAGGTTTTTGAATCTGTATTTAGCTGCAGTTGTTACTAGTGAGGTGTTCATCTTTTGTGTAGGATTGTTACTGCACAGTTAGAGTAATTCTGGCAAGTAGGTGGTTGGTTAGTTGAATAATTCTAGGCAACCGGTGGTTAGCTTTAAGTTTTGTAAGTGGTCTTAAGTAAATCTAACTCTGAATTATTAATTTATTATGGGCACACTCTTATTTTCGGTGTCCCTTTTGCACTAGAATCTAATTCAAAAAAATGTAAAGGAATCCTCTATGTGGAAGCATATTCGCAAGACTAGAAAATTAATATAAAGTATATGGAGCATTTCTCTTATTCCACTAGGTTCCAATGTAACTAACTTTTAAATAAATATGTTCTCCACAGCATTTTAGTGGCATAATAAATTTAACATACTGCTGCTGCTGATGGTGATTCTGGAAACATATATATAATACTGAGTTATGTACAAAATTAAACCAAGGAATTCTCATTACCCAAATGAAATTGGACAGCCTCTAATCCGTCGTTCTCTCTGATGGTAAATGGCGAACGGCAAGTTGGGCAAGTCAGTCGTTTGAGTAACCAAAGGTCAATGCATGGAGCATGAAATGTATGGTTGCAAACAGGGAGGCTTCTGCACCTGTCTCCCTTTTGAAACCAATCCAAGCATATAACACAGTTAGTGGTGGTATTTCCTTCATAGTCAAACCAAGGCAGAGCCTTCAATTCTTGGGGAGACAAACCTAAGGAGCTGTGGTCCGAATATAAAGCTTCCGTGTCATCTTCATCCATGAAGTCAGCGATCAGATGCAAGAGAAACACATATATCAAAATAAGAGTTAAAATGCCTAGATAAGGAATGGGAGCAGTGGGTTGTGGTGGTAGAGGAGGATGAGGAGGAGATTGCATTCTCAGAGCAGATTCAAGAAGAGACCAGCCAATTTAAGTTTTTATTTAGGCAATGGATGTTGACTTGATCCCGACTCCTAAGTTCTCTTGCACTTTACAAGTCATTTCTTTTCACTTGCAAGCTACCAAAGGGCCTTTTTATCTTCTTTGACCTCATGAATCATGCAGCCACCCATCGCCATAACAAAATGTCAATAATTTCGTGGCAAGTAAATGTGCCTTCAAATGCAGATTGGGTCCTTTAAAAGCTATCCTGATGAGTATAATTTAAACAGCCTTTTGCCCCATTAATAAGCCAAGTTGACCTCAGGAAAGCATCATTTTTAAGTTTTATCTTCCAATTGAATAACTGAGACTGATAATTTAAAAAAAAAAATTGGAGTAGGGAAACCAAAAGTTACAGTGATGAATTGAAGTTCAGCCTAAGCCCACCTCTGCAGTAGACTTATGCCAATGTGATCGTAAATCAAAAGAGAAATATTCTGGTCCAGTGGCTCTGGATACATATATTTATATAGGATAGATAAACGAAAAATTCACAGCAAAATTCAGCAATAGTTAGATCTGAACGGCCAGGTACATGAAAATGCTCGCAATACCCCTGTTTTTTTCTTGGGAATTAAAAGGTACAGTCTCAGAGTTACTTGAGGCAAGTCAATATATATCAGTTTTAGGATTCATCAAGCTGACAAAATTATGCCCAACACCTCCACTTCATCAAACAAAATAACAATTCAAGCCCAACTGCATAATGGCCCACAGTTATATCCGAGGTAGTAGAGTACGAGAATTAGCTGGGACATCCGAACTTTCCTGCAAAGTAGAAATTTCAATTTCAGTTAAAAGTGAGATAATATTTACTCAACAAGCTTTCCGATAACAGTTCCTTAAATGAATATTGTTGGTTATTTATCCTTTTCTTCGTCCAAAGAGATAAAACTTTGCCTTACCTCCAAGTATCTTGTAAGCAGTGTTGTAGTGCTGAAGTTGAAGCCCTCAACAGGTTCTTTCTTTGTACGTGATGCATTAAGCTGCTTTCTTACTTGAGTAGCCAGTGACTGTTAATAGACCAAGACAGAAACAATTAGCTATACCTAGATATCGACATTGGAATAGCTCACTTGCACAACAGAACTAATCTCGCAGAACTTTTAAGATCTCATACCTTCCCTAATTCAACTCCCCATTGGTCAAAAGAATTGATTCCCCATATGAAGCCTTGCACAGCTACTCTGTGTTCATAGATTGCCAACAACTGAAAAGGAAATGTAGATTTTAGGTACCAAGTCCCATAGACATTTAATGAACAACAAAAGCATGTATGAATGCAGTTCACCCGGTGACTTATGAGAAACAGCACATCAAACCATGACAGATGTGAACCAAACACAGAAAGCAAGAGAGATCTAAGTATGTCAGCAGTAATTGACAAGAATGGAGCAGAGGATAAAATTCATAAAAGGCTATAAACATGAAGAGAAATTGTAGAGAGAGCTTTAATTCCCATTCATTGGAAATGTGAATACAATTTATGAGCCCTAAGTGTGAATTGTATGCCACTTTTTATCATTAAGCATAAAATAAAATGCATTAGCATTGGAAAACCTCTGCTCCTCTAAAAGATGGGCAGAAAATAGACCTGAATGTTGCCAATGAGAGTTGAATTCAATCCAAATTTTTGGTCATAAATAAATTCAGGCTAGAATTTGTTAGATAAGGGAACATGAATACAAGCATTTCAGTAAATCACTTTATCAAAATTCAAGCACAATAAAATGCCCAATAAACTAATAAAGCTCAACTCCTGGTTTGCTTGCAAAAACTTAGCAAGAATAAATTGCCCCATTAATGGGTGAGACATACAAACCTGTCCAATTTTGTAAGCATCCAAGGACGAAAGCAGAATACTGAGAGAAGGTCTATTGCCGGAGAAGGTCTAGAAAATATCATAAGTAGTTAGGTATTAATATTTGAGATATAAAGCAATGGTGTCATAGAGAAGCTGCAAGGTTTTCACCTTGTGAGGAATTAGATGCTGTGGAACATTCTCTTTTTGCAACTGCTCTGCTGTCTACAAAATACCAATTTTAAATCAAACCTTCGGATTAGAAGACAATTATCTCATTACAAGTACAAGGAAAAGAATCTTGCACCAAACCATAATTAATAGTGTAATACCTGATAATTAGAATGTGATCTATTTAAAACCAAAAGCTTACCAACTTCTAAAAGATAAAATTTTCACTATTAAAGAATAATGTTGGCAGAATTTATGAGACAGAGAATAGATGTACCTTCCCATAAGCAAGGGCATCTGGCTGTGCAAAAAAGTTAGACATGAGTTCGTCGTGGTTATTCACAATCTCTCCTGAAAACAGATTCTTTTGTGTTAATAACTCCATACTCAAAGTTCAGAACTTTGACTGTCCAATTATAACAGCTAAAAATACCTTCAAGGTATACAGGTTGCTGACTCTTCACAACACCAATAAAGTCACAGGGAATTACACGCCCCTGAAGTGCAATTTAAAAGAAGAAATAAAATCAAACACAGCTTAGGGAAACAGCGAATAAAAGAACATTTCCATGTTATTAAATGAATATTCAGGGACTTGATCTATAGCCAAGCATCAAGTCTCATTTATACTAAACATATAACAGAATACCTGGTGAATTAGTTGATAAAAGCTGTGCTGACCATTTGTCCCTGGTTCGCCAAAATCAATTTCTCCAGCCTCAAAGGGAAGTGGTACACCATCAATGGACACCCCCTTGCCATTACTTTCCATACTGACCTGAATTGAAGTAAATTGAAAAAGGCTTATACGTACTTGAACAAGTGGAATGTGTCCTTTTTTGAATTTGAAAGAGAGAATGTGGTTTCTAGTAGCCTTGCCTGTTGAATGTGAGGGGCAAATTTTTCCAGAGCTTGGGAATAAGGTAAGATGGCCTGAAGGATTACTTTAATGAGTTACAAATTATAAGTAGAGATCTACCAATTGAGAAACATCACACAATTGCTAGTTTGAATAGAGCCCATAGAAGTACTTACTCTTGCAGGATATCCAAGAAATGTAACATTCCATACACTCAGCAAACCCAAAAGTACCTGGAGCAATAAAAGTAATGGGAAAGGAATTAACAATCTCAGAAGTATATATAGGATTCCCAGGGCCACAAAAAAAATTCACACAAAGGGTCAATGGCACATATAATTGGTGTATATGGCACTTAATGAATCCAATACATGAAGATTTAGAATAAATATAATAGAATGCAATGCTTGCATGAGATGAAAATCTATTGATCAAATCACTGACCAATATTGCAAGTAAACTGAACACCAATTGTGGTAAAGCAAAACTGTGTATCTGGTGGGTTTTGGCAATTGGGGCCTTACAGGAATATTTTTTTCGAAAGATGCTGAAGAGAAATGCTGATCAATGCTTGATGCTCCTTTCAAGAACCTTCAGAGAACACAAGATCATACTAAGGGAAGATGCAATGAAATCACAGGAAAATAAACCATAAAATTATTAGATTGGTAGCAGGGTACAAGTCAGAAACTATAACACTCTAGTGAAAGAGTAGAAGGAGCATATGCAAATTATAAATATACATATAGCAGATTGGGAATCCATAGAACCTTTCCCATTTTTGTTTTCTATCAATGCAATAAAGTTGCAAGAAAGGACTAGCAGTTAGAGCTAAAACAATGAGCAGTATACGTACTTCTCAACAATTGAGAATCCATATTGGAGAGATAAAGGTAACACGCCAACAGCACTGCAAACTGAAATTAACAATCTAATTAAGATAAGATATCAATTTGTGAATAATCCATCCTATAGAAGAGAAAAAACTTACCGCTGTACCTGCCACCAACCCAATCCCAGAATGCAAAAGCATTATTGGGATCAATTCCAAATTTTTCAACAAGCTGCATTTGAAAAGGAAAATTTCAAGATAAGAAGATCCAAATATTAATTGTTTCTCATATGTAATCTTGTTTATACTCCATATTTATGTTGACTGAATATTCACTTGCAGGACGATGTTCTGTTTCCAATAGATCAGGTACATTCTTGGATGATGCATCACAATAAGCACAATTAAAAAGTGCAGCATATGGTAAATCAATCATAAAGTAAAATTAGTTCTAACTGCCAGCATGCACAAGAACAATTGCTTTGTTTTTCATGCTGTTTAATTGCTTATGATGGCATAAGGCTATAACCCAAAGGAAAATAAGCTGACAAAATTGGAAGATGGTAAATAAAATGAAAATTATGGACTTCATTTGTTACAGTTTGAATGATTCAGGAACTGCAAGCAAACAATAGAAAAGTGACTGTACCGTGAGATTTGTACTAACTGCTACCATATGCTTTGCTACTGCAGATGGTCTGCAAATAATTTGTCAATTGTGATTGTGGTAAGAGAATATTAAAGGACAATTTCAATATGTTTACATCATAAATACAGTCAAATTATATACACATTACTTTAAAGCAAATTGAAGGATGCACATCTCTCACTTAAACATGACATTGATTTTCCACTGAGGACTCATGAATCCACATTTTTCTTTTTTCTTTTTATATTTTTGGTTTCCAAGGTGCTCCATCCTGTAAGTGCTAAAGTCCTAAATAATGCAGAGCTCCAAACCAGTTGCACTTACCCAAGTTCCTTTGAAATCCATGCCCTCAGCGTCCTAGCATTCAGCATAGTTTCCGCAGTGGTAAAAGTTTTTGAGACAACAACAACTGCAAATAAATGTTACAAAAACCCAGATTTACATTTTCTTGCCAGAAAACAGAGTGAAACATAAACAATAACATAAGACATTAACAGACAGAAAATTATCATTTACCCAGGGTGGTTTCAGGACTTAGGCCTGCAATATTTCTAGCAACATCAATTGGATCAACATTTGCAAGACTGTATCAGAGCCAAACAAAGATTAGGTTTCACTGGAGTTCAAAAAAGCAAATTTTGTAAATACAACCACCTCCTAACCTTATAAAGATTCCGAAACCAGCATCATGCTATTGATACTAAAACCCAAGTATAAAGGTGTTCTGATAGAAGTACTTACAACTGCAGCTGGCGACCTTTTGCACATTTGCTAGCCTCTGGATCTGCAAGTTACCATCAGCAACAAAATAATGCTTTATGCAAGGTTTCTTCATAAGACAAGAAAAACATATAGGGTAGGAACAGCTCCAATATGTAAGCATCAAAAGACCTGTTTGAAGAGCAGTGTGAACAAAAAGAGGCCCTAGAAAGCTGCCACCAATACCAATGGCAACAACATTGGTGAGGGGTTTCCCTGTAGCTCCAATCTAACAAAATTTGCCTGTTAAGTACGACCAGTCCCAGCATTCCATATGCAGGCTCAAATTCAGAGCGATGACTAAAACTTACCCAGGAACCATTGCGGACCCTCTCAGAGAACTCCCTTATCTTATCAAGGACATTCCAGACATCTGGCACAACATTCTTGCCATAACTGTTTATAACAGCATCCCTTGGAGCACGAAGTGCTACATGGAGCACTGACCTATTTTCTGTGCTATTTATCTGAAAGATCCATCCAAATATAAACAGAGGCATACAACCACAATATCAAGAGTTACAAACAATGTCAAAATAAATTAATATATTCATAAAATGTGGAACATGAGTGCCATGCTTGTTGCTTAATTTAATAAAGAAATTTCCACTAAAGGAACTCAAATGTCATCATGTGAAAATGTGTGCTTGAGTATGCTTATGCTAAGATCAGATATGCGGACACATGAAAGGTGAATTATGAGTGAAAAATGAGACTTACACGCTCCCCATTAAACATTCGATGAATCTTTTCCTTGAGATGCGCTGCCTGCATTAATAGGGAAGTAAATTGACAGAACAATATTTATAAAACTCCTATATCCAACACAAAAAGAACCCGACTTTACCTCTGCCAAGTTATAGAGCTTATTCTCTGTGTCAACAGTAGCTTGTTGTCGTGAGTAGTCAAGAGTGATTCCATCAAAATCACTACAAAAATTAGGACGATCATCTAGATAATTGTCAAACCATTTCATTGATTTCACCATAGACCAAAAGCAAGAAAAACAAAAATTAAGAAGCGTACACCATCATTGACTTGCATCGTTCAGAGTCGCTCAACAAATCTCGTAAATGAGTCTTCTTAACGTCCTCAACGTGAGCCTGCGCAATTAGAGTTTTCTATAACATGCTTTGTTTACTAGTTTTTCAGTACAAAGTAGTGAGCTTTCCTTTTGGCTTTTTTACCTTCAAGTCTTTCCATGGTTGAGTTTCGCAGATTAGCGCCGATGAAGCCATCTAAAAGAAACAAGGCGAAAAATTCAGAACCCAAACATAAAAATCAAAACCTAGATTAGCTAAAGTTTCAAATTTCCCATTTTCAGTATCTAGGAAAAATTAATCTAGCAAGTGTGATTATCTCGAAAAAAAACTCAGCAGAATAAGCAATCAAAATGATGGGCCAAATCATCAAATTGAATCGATACAAACACAAACCGATCATCTAGTGAAGATGATAAAAATAAGTGTCAAAATAATACCAGGAAATGGAGACAGTGGATAAGCCAGCAGATTTTTGGGCCGATAGAATAAAGAGGGGGGGGGGGGGGAGTTTAGTCGAGGTAAAAGAGCATCTTCACATACAATGCGGATCCCATAACAGTTGGCCGGATGGGTTCTGCTTTACTCAGCGCCCACAGGTAGGCTTTGGCTTGGACTGTGACTTGCTCGCAGCCTTACACAGTTAACAGTAATATTGGGCGTGGAGACTACAAGTCTATAACATATCGAGAAATATGTTTTTTTTTTTTTCTATGAATAATACGAATTTCATATTAAATCCTTCAATTCAATTCTTTTTTTTTTCGGCAGATAAAAGATGATTGTTCAGCTTTTATTATTATTATTATTATTATTATATAAAATACAACTGGTATTTATTTTTTTTAAAAAAATTTCGGCCGTCTGAAAAATTTAGTACATATAGTAAAGCTAATATGTGCGTGCTTAGAGAATTTATGTTAAATAATGTAGACAAAGTGATATTAAATAAGTTAAATCATTAATGTTAAATAAGTATCACATAACACAGTTCTTGTAGCATTAGTGGTGATTAGTATTTTTAATGAGAATATAACTTGGATTAGAGTTTGGAACTTTGGATTGATTACAGCTTTTAAAGGTGTGGATTATAGAGTTGGATTTTCAATTTTTATTGCATGCACGTGAGAGGCGCATGTTTGAAAAAAAATGCATATTTTATAAAGTTCAATTAGTTTAAAATTTGAAGTTGAAGGATTTAGGGACTAAACATGCTTCTCTTTTTTTTTTTCTTATTTTTTGCTGTTTTATTTCACATACATGCCAGTATGCCACTGCTTATTTCACATATATGCCTATGCATGCATGATTCAACTGATCCCCATAAAAGTATAATCTCTGTTTACTACTTGTTAGCTTAAAAACCATATTTTAGATTTAACAAATCAATCTTCAACCCATGGAAAAACAAACTCATATATTAACAGTTCATATTCTGATGACTCTAACACGAAAAGGACAGAGAAAAGAAACCAAAACAAGCAAATAAAACATAAAAGTTAACCTGCTATATACTCTTCCTCTATAGCTCTAACAAGAAGTCCTCAACTCATGTACATTATCCTCTTAACTAGCTGTAGTAGTCTAGCAGAATTCAACAGTTGCAGTTTCATCGCAAAATTCTGATCGATTAGAGTGCTGGACTAAAGGAACATAATAGCACTAGATCTTGATGAGAATGCATTCTGCGAAAGCACAATAAACAAAAGCTACTGCAGTTTGGCCGGCTATCAGACTTTGGATGAGGTGGATTTGCGTAGTGGTGTTGGAGGTTTAGGTCGTGAATCCATTGCGGTAATTACTCGGGGTACCGACACACCACCAGAGATTATGATTTCTGCAACACGTGAAAACCCAAATTGATCTGTCAGAACATTTAAAAGTTGTAAAAATACACCTCTCCTAATTATGATAAAGATATTGTACCAATCCCTTCGCGAACAGACAGATTAGGCCTCATAATATCCTTTGTACTTATGAGAAATATATCACCCACATAGAGGTGGTTAGTGGGCACATAAACGCAGCAGAGTTCTTCGTCGCCCACACCCTTTTGAAGAATCACTGTTGAAGTTATAAATCCAAAAGCATATTCCCCAACACGAGGGTGTCTTATAATGGCCACCTCCTTGAAGGCATTATTGCTCTCATCTGCAATTGATGTTTGAATTACACATAACTAAAACAGTGACAACAAGATACAAATAGAAAAAAGAAATAATTACCTGGTGATATTGCAGCACTAATTTGCTTTGAGGCAGAATATATATAGCTCACAAGTGGCATTTTCTTGATAAACCACTCCCCAATAGTAAGAACAGAAGCTCCTAACCATGATGACATGAAAATGCCAACTAGGAATATGAAAGTGATAGATGTGACAAACCCAAGACCTGCAAGATTGCTGCATCACTTTCTTAATGGAAGCTATCAATAGCAACTTAGATTAAAAAAAGAAACCCTCTTTCAATCTAGATCATAGTTTTTGACAAGAAAACGCTGGATAATAGCAGGACTTGACATTGTAGAGCTCAGATGGAATATATATTAGATTTGTTAGCCTTTTAAGGTTCAATGCAACAATGGTTTGCTAGTAGTTTTCAGACCAACTTCAAAATTTGCAGTTGTATAGAAATCAAAACTTGTCTGAAGGAAGATCCAGTAGTGGCTCAGAATATTTTCGCACAAAGAGCTATAATGATTAGATGCAAGAGGAAAGAAGTATTCTATTCAGAAGCTATAAAAACACTACTTACCGAAAATATTGATCCCCAAATGATCATAAACTGGAGAGAAGAAGCCATCCACAAAATGAACAAAACCCCAAGTAATGTAGAATGTGACGGCTATTGGCAGAAGAATGACACTGCCAACAATGCCAAATTTTATAATGAAACTTACCCGAAACTATAATAAACTTGTACATTTTATAGCAGGATCATGTGTTTAGATCATGAACGCCGACATAAAATCAATGATTCTAAATTTCTGGCATACCACAGAATAAAAGGACTCACCATCCAGTCATAAACTTTTTTGAAGCCCAGCTTCGTATTACTTTGGATAAAGCCTACACAATAGAACAAAGAAAAACATTATTAGCATCATTAAATCTCCCGTATGCACAGCAAGCTATATAAAAGTTGCAAATCTGGCAATTAAATGAGTAGTTCTCTACCAATAGCCAATTGAAGCATTTCATTTTGTAAGGACTACCTTTTCCGTTCTCTAAGAGGGAACGAACCATAATTGGTCCCTTAAAACCTGACAAGCTCTTGAAATTTTCGCACTAAATTCGCACAATAGCTATCTAGATAAGAGAGATTTAAAAGCAAAAGGACACTTAAAAAAAAAAAATCTTAACGCTGTGAATCATAAATCGATATAACATAAACGATCTTATTTATCCCAAAACAAACAATAAATTTTTTTTCTTGATAGTGAAAGCCTGAAATTTCAATTGATTGAAAATGAAAAGAGAAAAAGCGGACCTCAAGGCCAGAAGAACGGCGAGGAGAAGCGGGGAGGGAAGATGAAGGTGTGGATGTTTTGGACTTAGCGTTATCGGGAATTTCAGCAACTGGTATCAGCAGTTGCAAATCTGCTTGCATCTCCACTTCTCTCGTTGCCATTTTCTGCTCTTTCTGTTTTCTTGGATTCGATTTTCCGGTTTCGGAATTTTTTTTTTTTGTATTTCGCTTTCTTGCGTTAAAGAACGGCGGGAATCTTGGGTTTGTTATGAGCTGCGAGGGACGGCGTCGTTTAGCTTTCTATGTGATCCAAGCCCAACACTAAGTTCAACTCAATATTACTAGCATTACAAATCACATCTATGACACCAGTATGTAATACATCATGGAGCCATACTTCACAAATGAAAAAAAAAAATTAAAAGAAAAAAAATGAAATGCCTTTTCACGCGTAAGTCGATAAATTTAATTTTTACACATATCAATTCCTTCAGAAAGGGGAAAACTGTAACCAAAAGAAAAATGTAATCAATAATTTAACTTTGACTTTAGGTATGGCTTTAAGAAATCTCATGACAACTTTTCCAACGGAACATAATTAGATTTTCACTCCTCTCCCCAAAAAAAAATTGTATTTAACAAAAAATAACAATAAAAGAAATTCCACTTAACACAAACTAGAAATAATTATGAAATTGTCCTCCAATTGAATCTGCATCGTATGCTTAGAGAAGCATATAAACAAATAAGCATAGAGATTTTTCATTCATTTAGATATACTACACACGCTTCTAAATTTACATATTCATGGATTTTGCCTTCTCACTTAAAAGAAGGCATCACATACAGTAGGAAGTAGGAAAAGTAGGAGATTTCCTGCATACATGTTGCAGACACAATCAAACTACTTGTAATTTTTTTTTTCTTTCTGATCAACACCCACATCTTTGTCGAGTTACTAGCTAGCTTCCACCAGGATACTTGCAAGCATTATAGCCTACAAGACACAAAAAGATCAAGAATGTCACATGGATAAACATGCAAGAAATTCCATAATTATTTTGAAAAAAAAAAAAACTTACTGGGATTTTTAGAGGAAAGAGTGGCAGTTTGTGAGAAATCACAGTCCCCTGGATTCCTTGCAGAAGTTTGATAGAGAAGATTCATGGCATAAGCTGCGTGTGATGCTACTGTATTAGGTTCAAAGCAAGCGCCTCCTGGTTGGATTGGACTACAGTCAATTTCTCGTCCACACGCATAATCCAGATTTTGCTGCAATTGGGAATCTGAGACACCAGTCTTTGGTACACACCATCCTGCTTTGTTTGGCTTCGGCGATGGAGTTGGACTCGACGAAGATGGTGTCTTTAAGCATAATTACTCTGTGTTAGTAAAGCTCAACATAATTACAGCAACAATGAATTCCAGGACAACTTTTCATGATCTCAGTCCATTAAAAATTTAAATTTGAATATAGATTTTTAGGCACAAATTACAAAAGCTTTAACACAGTCTGATAAACTTGATTAAAGCTTCACGAGCCTGGCGCATTCTGAATCCATAACAGGCTTAGAAACCACAATATTTGCAAAGCCAGGCAGCCCAATTCCACATGTGCAACAGGTCTAACTAACAACGGCAAACCCGAAACAGGATCAGGAAATGAGCGATTGATCCTCACCTGGCTAGTGCTCTTGGAGAGGCCAACATCATAAGTCACGGTAAGATCAGGCTTGAAAAGTCCAAATGATCTCTCTGAACCTTGTCCAGGTTTCAAATCTTCATCATACAGAGCAAACAGATATGTGTCTACTGATTTCCCTGGCATCAATGGCGTGCCCACCATGGATTTAAGGTGAGCGATTAAATTGCCATTATAAGCTTTAGCATTCTCAATGCTAGGCCCTACTTCATTGCTGTCTCCCTTATAAGGCCATCCTGTCTCAGCCACCACTATCTCAACATTCTTAAATCCCATTGAGCTCAACGCAGAATAAACAGCATCAAGCTGCAATTAATTAATTTCATCGAATTTTAATTAATTTGATAAGTCCTCAGTTAAGAATTTTTATGTGAAAAACTCACCTGAGCATCAAACATGTTCATGTACTTAATCTTGGTGTTCCCATCAATGCGTCCCGCGTTGGGTTGAAAAAGACAAAAGGCGAGTGTCTCAGGTCTCGGATCGCTCCGGTAAGCAAAGTATGGGTATGGATTAATGGCAAAAGGGGAACCGGTAGCATTGTTAAACCCTAACAAAGCTTTCATCAAATCACCGGAACTCCGATCTAAGCTTCCGGTAGACGGTGGCTCTGATTGCTTCAGCACCGCCATTGAGTGGACTGTAGAGACCTTAATTTTGCCGCCGAGAGAAGCAGCGTCAAGTGCATTCTGGACATTTTGCATTGCCGGCACAAGCTTCGTCATTAAGTTCTGGTCACCGGAGGACATGACCTCGTTGCCGACGGTGATGAGGATGATTTTGCTTGCCGGATAAAACGGGACAACGTTGCTGTCGACCCAGTTTTTTGGCGAAATTGGGATCAGAGGCCAGTGAAGGAATATCGCCATTAGAGGCGCCGATGGTGATACCGATTCCGGTATTGGCTAATGCTTTGATTATAGCCGGATCGGACCCGTACAATCTGACCTTCTGGATTGAGGTGGATTGAAGGAGCTTCGCAGTGGCTGATGGAGGAGGCAGGTTGTCCGCGACTTGGCCGCAGTTTACTCCGATGAATGATTGCGAGTCTGCGGATACACATGCAAAACGAAAAACAATTACTTGCTGGAAACCAAACAGACATGAAGGAATGTTTTGGTTCAACAGAGTAGCCGTTGAGTTTAAAAAATTGCGGCCGTTAATTTTAAAAATTCGTTTTTTTTCTTCTTCTAGGTATTCTTCAAGAAATGAAGAAAAGCAAAACTTCACTTGTATTACTAGTATTCAAGCTAACCTCATTAATCAAGAAATGACAAGTTCTGAACTATAAACAACAAAAAAATTAGTTGTCAGACAAGAATTCAAGAACTTATTCTTTATTTGATTAGCTTAATTAAGATTCAAAAGAAAGAACTCACTTGCAATGCTTATTACAGCCTGTAAGAGAGAGAGAAAGAGCAAATAAACACTGTGCTGTGGAAACAGCGCCATGATTGACTGATTGAGGAGTTGCCTTTGTTTTGCAAATAAGCACCTGCGGGTAGACAGGCGAAATGGGCAAGAAATATATAGCAGAAGATACTAAATAAAGATCATGGTCATAGGGGCATTCTCGTACAGAAAATTTTCAGTGGGCTTCTACTTTATAAAAGAAACAATAAATTAAATTCCATATGTAGACGTATAATGAATAGTATTATCAATTATAAACCCATCTTCTACTTTATATGTTTGCTATTAGTTAGCTGTTCATTCTAATGGTGATATGGTAGTTCATATCAGAAGAAAGCATGGTAGTCAAAACAATCAAAAGCTTATGTATGGTCATTGGAGTTACGCTTAATCGCCTAAAAATAACTAACTTATTTTTCATAATTTAAATATCACTGAACTTATCATATTTTTGCAGAAAATTTATTTTAATCGATTTTCGACGATGATATTTACGTTATATATTTGGATGTACGTGGCATGATCATGGTTATTAAACTCGGGTTGACTCGGACGGTCGGACCAGTTGAACCGTAACTCGGCAAGTAATTCGAATCGATTCAACATGAAAATCGAAAAGGGTAAAAACTCGGATTGACTCGGAAAAAATCGGGTTGAACCGGTGACTCGATGACTCGGACCGGATTCCGGTTCAACCAAAAAAATTTGCATTTTAAGAAATCAATCCCTAAATTCCCAAAAAATACAGTGATATAATTAAAAAAATAAAATTTAAAGATCCTATAATGTGTTCTTTTAACTAAATCCATAACAAATTATTATATATATTCAAAATATACAAAAACAATGTTTATAATACATATCTAAATGTAGAATTGAATTACCACAAAAAATTTTTATGTTTAATCCTAATAGTAGATAATTTTTTTAATTATTATTTTTTATATATAAGAGTTTATTATATATAGATCGAAAAAATTATTTGATAGTAATTACAACTAATGAATTGGTAATTATGATGGAAAATTTTGAAACGATAGAAATCTTTGAATATATAATTAGTTTATAAGGAATAAAAAGCTGGTAAGAAATTGGATTAAGTTTTGATTGCTTAAATTGCATGTTAATGGAGCTGCAATTAGATATTGATAAGCACCATCCAAGGACAATTAATGTTGACTAATTAAGCATAATCATGTTGCAATTGGTATATAAGTAGCATACAAATAATTTTAGAAACACAACTAACTTTGTTGGTCTTAATATTTTTACATTGATATTTATTAATTAATAAAATTTTCAATGTCTTTTGATATATTATATTTTTATTTTTTATAAATAATTATATTTAATAAAAAGTAAAAACTCCGAATCGACCCGATCTAACCAGTTGACTCTTGACTCAATTGGTAGACCGAGTCGATCTCCGAACCGATTCTGAAAACATTGGGCATGATATATCAGGAGTCACATCATCAGAAAAAGGCTATATATGTCCAAATATACGACATGACATGTTGATATATCATGTGATGTGGCTTCTTTCGGTAACGTAGCTGTTGATATGTTATGTCACGTATATCTAGACATATGACGTAGCATGCCACATCAATATTTTGTCAAATATTATCCTCAAAAACTGATCAAAATAATTTTTTTACAAAAAAGTAATAAATTCAGTGAAATTTAAATTACGAAAAATAAATCAGTTACTTTTGAACAATTAGACGTAAATTCAGTGATCATGATTGAAATTGACTCACTATATTCAAAGTGATAACTTTTCACTCTAAACATTAATTTTCAAATTTTAAGACATATTAGTTCCATATTTTTCTATAATACTTTTATATTATACACTAAAAAATAAATACTTAATTATATAATTTTAAATAATTGACAAATGGAGAGTTTAATAAACTATAATTAAATATTTTATAAGATTGATATTAGTGAATAATTTTTTGATTTTTATAAAAATTTTAAATGAAACAAAGAGAGTACTATTTGATCAAAAGAAGAAGATAGAATTTATTTTGCTTTGACTGTATTTATGCTAGCCTAAATATCGAAATTAAGACTTATTAGCAGGGTGATTAATGGAGTGGACTCTAAAATGTGGGTTCTAAGTATTTTCTTCTCTACTAAGAAATGACATTCCCTTTCGAGAAAAGTGGCATAATTTCACATTCACAAAAGAACTTCAAACCGAGCATAGAAACCGGAGAAAGTAAAGCATATTTAAGTTAAACAAAGGCTTCACAAATAATTGTGGCATATTGTTTTGAATGGAAAGAATACAAAGGGCAACTTACTTTAAGAATTGAGTTTGATTGGTGCATAAGCAATCTTTGAATTATGGTAACGCAAAATTCACTAATAAGTCCTTGAATTTTTTTGAGCTTTTGAATAATTATTGTTCAACATTAAATTTCTGAATTCCTTTTTACACTTCAAGTTTTTTTTTTTTGAAGAACAAAAAACACTAAACTAAACTCTGGTCAGCCTTGGGAAAGGGGTTCCCATGGCATCAGTAAGCAAAACAGCCCCCATCCTTGTAGGAGAGGTGGAATGCCACGCAAAGGCACTATCCTGATTGAAGGTCCAGCTGGCTAGATAATCCGTAGCTACATTAGCTTCCATGTACACATGCCGAACAATCACCTGGCAATCACGACCGAGCAATTTTCTAATATGCAAGATAATGGGGCTGTGCAATGGAGGCACTTCTAGGTTGAAATTAAGAATCAAAACAACACTCTTGTTATCAACTTGTATAAGAATACGTCTCCGGCCTCTTTTCCAAGCTTCCTGAAGGTCCAACAAAATACCCCAAATTTTTTCAAAGTAGGTACACTTTGAGTTTTCAATTAAGAGAAAAACATAAAATTGAATAGAATGTTCCATTTCACACATTTTTATATATGCATCTCAATTTCAATTTAAAATTTTATATTTAATATACTAATTAATTCGATATTGAAGTACTAATAAAAAATAGAGATTACTTTAAAATTGATTAAAAATATACAGTGGCATATCAAATTGAGATGTAAATACAGATACTAAAAATATGTCAAATGAAATCGTATGATTAAATTTTATATTTTTCATTTATTGAGAATTTAATGTATAAAAAAATAAAAATTTAATAACTGGATGATATAAAATAAAAATTTGAATATTTAATAGCAAAATTTCAGATACTTATAAATGTGTTTTGTCTTGCATGAATTATTAACAAAAAAAAGTAGGCATTGATCAATTTCAAGGGACCTAACCTAATGGCTTTTCCATTCTTTATGTTTATCACTTTTGTTTGTACAAAAGTGTTTTAAAGGAAAAGCTCATCAACAGTTTAGTGTTACCTTTTCTCAGTTTAGTGTCACCTTTTCTTGAAAAAATAGGAGCAACTCCGCCTAAACACATAATTTGACCTCCTATTTCTCAACTATTTTAATTTTTTTATTATTTATTCATTCATCAAATTGTGTCCCTTACCTGTTTTAATCCATGATTTTAAAACTTTATCTACAAAAAACAATGATGGAATGACATCAAATAAGCGATCTTTACTTGTTGGGTTTACGGGTTTACGGTATTAGCTGTGTGCTTATTAGAGGTGAGCAAAAATCGAATCAAATTAAAAAATCGAACCGATCGATTTTTTAATTTGATTTAATTTTTTGGTTTGAAATTTAAAAAATTTTAATTTTTCAGTTCTGTTTTTAAAGGAAAAAACTACAGAAAATCAAACTGAAATTCTATATAATTATATAATTTTTTTGATTTTTTAATTGAATAATTATTTTATATATGTAAATTATTTTATTTTGAATTGTAAATTATATGAATATATTTATCAATTATTAATATCTATTTTTTAGATGATAATTTAGAATTTTGATGATTAAATTGAAAATAGATTAAATGAAAAAATTTATTTAACGATTTTGTTGTATTATTTATTATATATTTTGGGATTATATTTTTAATTTAAATTTTTATTTTGTATAATTTAGATATTTTTACTTTAGTATATTATAATTTATAATTTTTAGGCATAATTTTTTATTTTAAATAGTTTTAATTTTTGGTTAATCGAATCAAATCGATCGAAAATTTCAATTCGATTACTCTATAAAATTAATTTTATTCGATTGATAAAAATATTAAAAATTCAATTTTTAATTATTTTAATTCGGTTTGATTATTAAACCGAATCGTCCGTCACACAAGTTAGTGCTTATTGGCGGATTAATAATAAAAAATGGCAGCATTATTTGTTATTGGACTATGCGTACACGTGCGCATGCACTTACAGGTGGTGCACGATATCAACAATTGTCTGTAAATTCAATCACTGATGATGGTATTGCCAAAGCGACAAGTCGTATTCTACTTTGTGTTTTTTCGGTTACTTGGAAAACCAGCAGCTCCATTAGCAAAATTATTGAATAGATGCTCCAAAGCTGGGAATGTTGAACTACTATGCATTATGCTTCACTGAAGATATGCTATTGATCATGTCTTTTGGTTTTGCTTTGCTCTCCAACATGGTTAAGGTGAGTTTTGAGTCTTAACTTTCCCGGTTAAAATGAAACTTCTTTATTTCCAAAATGAACCGATTTTTAATGGTTGTAAATGAATTGTAAACTTTTAAATCTCACCAAAATAATCGCATCAAAATTTAAAAATTTGTTCATATCATTTTTTATTAAACTTAGCTCCACTGTCACATTAGCTAGAGGGAATCTTGGTTACTTGAACTTCATCAAATAATTTTAATTCCATTCTAAATAATTATTAACTAAGTTAATTTTTCTGCATTTGTTGATCTTTATAGTCTTAAATGTAATATTTTTATTTGTTTTATAGTTTTTCTGTTCCCTATTTTTTAGAAAATTAAAGTGAAAAACAAGTAAATAACTCGATTGGTTCAGTTGATCTTTATAGTCTTAAATGTAATCCAAATTCGGTATGTATTCATGCAATTCTATTTTTCTCTAAATTTTTGCATTATGTAAGTAAGGACTTACGGTATATCATGTCGGATTTTTCGGGAATTGAGGTATATCGTGTCGGATTTCTTGGAAATTGAGGTTATAAATCACCAATTGAGTGTTAAATAAATAATACAAGATAGTTTAATTAAATTATAAGGGTTTAAATTGTAGTTTGTCAAATAATATATTTTACGTAACTGGTAGTTTTTGATGAATGAATTAGGATTTTATAAGATTAATGTTATAAATGACTACTTAGATGCTAAATGAGTGGTGTGAAACACTTTAATTTAATTACAAGGGGTTAGATTTCAAATTTGTCGATTTATCTATATCATGTTAAGTGTTAAATATGTACAATGCATATTGCTTGTTTAATTGGATTACTAAGAATTCTCTTTTAACTGTGTAACTTGAAAAAAAATAAGTGGTTTAGTTTAAACTCTTGGACAAAAAAATGTAAATTAAACAATTCATTACATCGTCATAATCACAAAAGGATGGCTATGAGCGAAGGTAGAATAAAACGGAGGAATGAAATATGAATTTAATTATAATTGTCCTTAGTAAAACTAGTTAGGAATTTGAGGTATGTGATAGAGTTGGCATGCCAATTAGAAAAAAATTTAGTAGTACTGTACTATTACAGATTAGATCGAACTGAATGGCTCTGAAAGCTCTATCTACATATATGTTTAATAATGTATATATGCAAATATAACTATGTATATATAATAATAATATCACTAAGAGAAATAGTAATGGACCGAACGAATTCGAGAATCCAGTTTCGAATTAAATCTTGCTTATCCGGCTAGAGCCAATTTCATTGGATTTTACTTAGGGTAAATACAGAAAATAAATAATAAATGGCTAACAAATAGATAGGAAATTTTCTTTAAATTAGAAGTAGTTAGTTAATCACAAGTTAAGTTATGAGTTAATAAGACTTTAAATTGAATAAAATATGAATTAAAAATAAAATTATACATGTTGAAATATTGTATAATGGGTCTAATGCTTTTTATTCTTGGAAACAAATGGAAATAATTATATTTATAATTTGTAAAACTTTAAGCATATGTTTGTCCATTATTTTTTACTTGGTGGAAAAGTAGAATTGCTTGAACATCAACATGCAAAATGCTTAACGCGTGATTTTCTTTTTGTGCGTAGGATTTGAAGACTTTTTGGAGATAGTTGGAAGTGGATCTATGGTAAAATTTGAGTTACAACATAAAGTGAAGGAATTTTAAGGTGGATGCACAATCCAATTCCTTTTTGTTATCTTTTAAATATTTTGGCATGTACACCTTATGTGGGTGATGCAAATTTTATGTATTTATTTATGAGCAGTGACATTGTAAATTAAGTTATTTGGAACCAATTATGTAAATTATATTTCAAGATAAATAGAATCTTAGATGTGCTATATTTTATTCTGATTGAAATTAAATTGTGAAACTTTGGGGGAAGGGCAAAATATCGTGTTGAAGTTTTAATTGGAGGTGGATGGTAGGATAGGTTGAAATATAACTGTATTGAGAATTCTCTTGCAAGGGTTTAGGAAATTTTTAGGGAAAATTCTGTCAAAATTTTTATAAACTAAATAGTAATTGCAATAGCGATAAAGTTTCTAAATAATTTTTTTGACCATCTTAAGGAAAACTAAGCAATGGTGTCACATCTGGTATCTGAGTGTTGAAATGAAGATTAATAAGTGAAACCATAATCATAGAAGAAGAATTAAGCAAAAAGAGAGAGGAAGAAGCTGTTAAGGGAAGTGAAGAGAAGGATTGAGCATTAAAAGATATATATGGGAACTACTAAATCTTTGTATGTGTGTGTTTGCTTCAGTATAGTACTTTAAGATGGTGTAACGTCCCCAAAGTTTTCATTTGCATTGCATAACATGTTGTAAAATATGAATAGTTATTTTCGATCAAAATTTGAATTAATCGGGATTGACTAGGATTGAAAAATTTGAAATAAATGTCTCGTTAAATGTGCCGACTCAGAAAACTCAAGGAGGGATGACTTGGTGGGTAGTATGAGTTTAATATAAATTATGAAAATACATGTTAAGTAGTGTTAAATGGTACAATTTAGGTGAAAATTGAGGTTAAATAGACTTTCAAAATGGCAAAAGAAGAAAAATTTCACTCTTCGGTGTAGATTTGATCAAGACTTTGACTGACTATTTGAAAACCTTAGGGATCTCCGATTGAATTCAAATTTTATATATATGCTATAAATAATGTAGTGACAACAGGGAAACTGAAAAATGATAATTCTGATAATTTTGAAAATTCAGGTTTCGGACTGGCCGCACAGACTATCTAAGTTAAAAGTATATCGAAACGATATCGGAATGGGTTGAAATTTTCACCACATATTTTATAATATATAATGGCACTAAAAAAAAAATTCAGGACAATCCAACATCAGAATCGAAAATTCATATTTCGGAGTAAAAAATCAAAATCGTGTCAATCGGATCTAATTTGACCATAAAATTTTGTGGAAATGGTTAGTTTATGGCTGTAATCAAGTGGGTATGAGATCAAGTAAGTAGGATAAGCCTAAGTACCTATATGAGTGACATGTGACAAAAATTAAAGCCATTTGATTCAATAGTAAATGGATGAATCTTGACTCTTCTTTTTGCATGATTAAAGTACCCTATATAAGTAGCAAAATATCTGGAATTCACTTCAAAAGTCCATCGTTTTCCTCTCCTTTTTCCAGCCTAACCGAGACACCATTTTCTTTTACCTTTCTCCATTTCTTTCTTCAACTAAGCTTTCTCTCTCTTGATTTTAGCCCCTAAATTTTATTCTTACGCTCAGAAATTAATTCTCTTTCACTCTAATTAGGGCTTGCAACAAGGAGAGGCCAAGAGATCAAGTGATTAAGGTAAAAACTCTAAGATGAAAATTTAGGATTTTGTGAGATTTGAGTAGAAATTAAAAGAGAAATTTTAATAGCATGTAGTATAGGACTAGGAGAGTGTATTAGTGATTTTATATTACTTAAATTGATGAGCTAATGTGGTGTTTAAATTCTTTGAATTTTCGGCCATTAAGGGGAAAGAAAGGAAAACAAGGAAGAAAATGAGGGAAAGGGCAAGGAGAAGGAGATCTAGGTGCCAAACAAGCTATAGTGAGGTTAATGGATGTTTATTACATTTAATTTCACTATTTTAATTGAAATTCCCTAAATTTCCTATTATGTAACTATGTTTAATTACATGTAAGTGTGAAATAATAACTTAATTAAGTGAAGAAATTAAAATAAAAAGACATGGAAGTCATGTGGCCAAATATGGTACCTTAGGGTGCCTTAATGTAGAAAAATATAAAATTGGGCATTTGATGATAAATAACTAATTAAAGATGTGGAGAATTAAATTATGATGACAAAACTTAAATATGAGAATTTATACTAATTATGTAATAGTTACATAATGAAAGAAAGTGTGGTAACTAAGGGATAATTACATGAATTTGATGTAATTCTATATATTATGTTATGAGATAAATATTAAAACATGTGTGGCTTGAAATTTGAGGAATGAAGAATTTAGAAGTTGAATTTTTCCTTTGTGGCCGAATGGGATTATATGTGGAATTGTATGCTTAATTAAATTTTATGGTATGAAATACAATTATACGAAGATGTACTAAGTAACAAATTTATATAAGAACAAATTATGCTAAAAAGTGATTATAATATTGTGATAAGAATAATTGAGATATAAAAATATCATGAATGTACGGCTCTTAGTGTTCAGTCGAGTAACCAGGGCTTTAGGATAGTATGGCTAGTCATAGGGGTACTGTACTACCCCACAGATCTCTGATTATGTTGTTATATCTGATATGGGTATTGTAATTGTAATCGTATGAGACTGATATTAAATGGCTCACTCTGATATAATACTGGAGTAGAATATCATACCTTAGTGGTATGGTCCCTCCAGCGTATGGGATATATGTTCCGTTTATCTAGTCTAGTGGTAGCCCAATGTTGTATACTAGGGGTAAAATAGTAAATTTTAATGTATACCGGGTAAAAAGAATGATAATGATGATAAGAATATTATTAATGTGAAAAAAATTGGAAAATAATGAAAAATGAGATTAATTAAGGATAAAATTGTAATTATGCGGGTATTCAGGGGTAAAGCGGTCAACTAAAATATATATATATATATATAGTAATAATGGGTAAAATGGACATTTTGATAAAAAGGGATAAAATCGTAATTAAGTTAAAGTTCGGAGACTAAATCGTAATTTACCATTCCAAAAAAATTTTAGGGACTAAAATGCAATTTGAATAATTAAAGTGAAATAATAATTAAAAGAAGTTAATTGGGTTTAATTTGAACTTAAATAGGTTAGTTTAAAAAAAGTCAAAATTGGTCAACAAAAAGGAAAAAATCAAACTTAAGTGGTAAAGAGGTAATTCGATAATTAAAGCGAAAATTTATTAAAATTAAATAGGAATAATGTATTTCGAAATAAATTGATAATAATTTTTATGTATATAGATTAAATGGTGAATTTATTTAAAGAGTAAAAGTTTAATTAAATTATTATAAGAAAAAAAGAGACTTTTAATTGAATATTTAAGTAGGTGAAATTTTATGTACATACATTCAACACTAAGCAACTAGTTTCCTTAGCGTGTAGTTTTGTGACTGCACGTAGGGACATGAATGCAAGCCCAGCAATGAATACTAATAGATGGCACGTACTATAATAGGGATAGTAGCTTTGATTTTTGGCTTGTATAATAATTTTGTAATGTATATATATATATATATAAGTTTGAGAACTTATTTATATGGGTTGTAATATAAATACTATAGAAAAATTTGACACGTTTGAATGTGGATAATGGACAATGATATGTATGAATGGATTTTATCTATATTTTGTATGTGAGTGTGAAGGATAAATAATGATATAGAAGTGTTGAGTTATTGCCTGGAGTTTTGGAAGTTGGAGGAAATATAATTGGGAGTATAAATTATATCTTTTTACAGATTTGGGAACTAAGAAAATTAAGCAGTTATATTGCCCATTTTTTTTTATAATTAGATAAAAGTAAAAATGGTAGAATTAATTAAGAAATAGTAAGAATTGGGAATAGGTATAGAGGGTGCTACAGATGGTGTTTTAGAGGTGTTATTAAGATGAAAACATGGATATAATGCTTAAATGGACAAAGGAACTGAAATATGAAAGTTATTTCCAAACTAGTGAGAGTTTGTCCTAGGATTCACTGGATCTAGTCACACTGTTTTGATTATAAAATGAGTTATACAGCTTTAAATTGCATGATTTTAGTCGTGTTGGAAACTAGACTCACAAATCTAGATTTCATATAGAGAAATTGAAGTCTAATTTGTAATGGCATCAACATTGGGTCAGCCATCAATAGTAATTTTCGATAGTAAATAGTGCTTTTCGAGCTGAAAAATACACCCAAAAATAAAAAATATTTTATTGGACAATTGAAAAATATTAATCATGGTAAGTTTGGGATTGAGATTTGAAGTAAAACCGATATCAAATGGACCTCCAAAAGTTAAAAATACGAAAAGGTAGCGAGTCAATTTTTAAAATAGGGAAACTGACTTAAATTTGCATGAATTTTTAAAAAATAGCAAACGAATTCCAAATATTACCAAATTTTATAGATTTTTCTTGATTTTTGTGTGAAATATTTTGGTAATGAAAATTTAATTTTTCGGTGACACTAGTAATTATCGAATCGGATTGATAAGATTGAAGCAGACTGATAATGGACTCTGATTAAACTGAAAATTTGTGTCCGACCTATTTTTGATGTGATAAGAGTGATGTAATCATTTTTAGAGTAAATTGAAGTTGAAAAGTAAGAGAATTTGCATTAAACTTTAAATGGACCAAAATGGCCCATTTAAATTAAGTGGGCTAAGCCCACCCATTAGGCTCAATTTTTGGCCCAAAGGAAAAATTATTTAAGCTGAAAATTCTAAAAAAAATCCATATTTTTTCCAGCTCTTCCTCTCTCCCTCCTGTGGCCGAACTCTCATCTTCCACCTCTCTCTTTTATTTTTTCAATTCTACTCCATTTTCTCTCTTAATTCTAACATAAGATATATAATTACATCCCTTTAGATCACAAATCAGCCCTATAATCTTTGATTTAAGCAAAGAAATCAAAGAAATTTAAGGTTAGAAAGTAAAGGACTTAAGGTAAAGTATGAGTAATTGATTGATTTAAATTGATGTTTAAGTGTTTTCTAATAGGTTATGATGCCTAAAATTCAATTTTGTGCTTAATTTGTGCATTTTAGGACAAAAAAATAGGATTTGCTAAGTTAAGAATTTCGGTCATTGTAGGTGAAGAAAAAAAATTCAACTTGCCAAGGCCAAAGGTAAAGAAAAGTAAGTTTAGGCAAGGCTAATCACAAAAAAAAGGTTAGTGACTAATAAATCATACCATTTTCTATGATTTTAAACTAATTTCCTTTATATAAATTAGGAAAATTTTGCTAAATTAAAATTAAGGTTATAATAATACAATTAGATCTTGAATAATGTCGTAAGAATACTTTAATTAAAGTGAAAGAACTGATCATGTGCGTGACTTATGGTGGCCGAATTTTACTTAAAGAATAGCTAACTGTATTTTGCATAATTTTGATAGATAATAGTTTAAAATGAGCCTAAATGTGATAAATAAGGTCCATGAAATTTTTAAGAATTTATGACATTTATTTGGTAATTTTAAAGCTAATTATATGTGTATGTATTGAGTGGTAATGATGATTATATTGAAATAATGCATAAAATGAGTGAAAAATGATGAAAAATGTGAAATAATGTGTATATAAATTTTTATGAAATTTATATGATTTATTAGAATATTATTGAAAATAAACACTGAATATGTTTAAGTAAAAATATTGAATTATTAAAGAATAATTCAATAAATGAGCATTATATGATAAATTAATATAAATTAATTTACATTATGTATAAAGTGATAGAAAAAGTCAAGTGATGAAATTTCTGGAAAAGAAAAGTTTATGAAGTTAATGAAATGACTGAAATTGAATAAAAGTAAGCATAATTGTGTCCTTAGAAATAGTCAGACAGTAAAAACTAGTTCAAAATATAATTGGCTGGCCATAAAAATATATGTATTGCGGTGCAAGTTATGGCGACTTATTTTGCTATGAGTAGGATCTCTTATCTCCATAGCTTCTGTCTGTATCTGATTCTATTTTTTGAAAAAATGATCTTTTGGGGTCATTTCTCTGTCTGTTGTGGTCTAGTGGGGTTAATGTTCCGTGTATTCGGTCTAAGTGTTTCTGCCGGATCTGTACTAGGGGAATATTGAAAGAAAAATGCTAAAAAGATAAAAAGAAAGTGAAATGTAGCAATTAATGATGAAAAATGACCTAATTGAAATAAAATAAAAGTTTAGGGGCAATACAGTAATTTTTTAAAAATTGTGAATAATAAGTAAAAGTAGTTAAGAATTGATTATAAAAGGGTAAAATGATAATTTAGTGGCTAAATAGTTCAAAAATGAAGTTTTATAATATACAGGGACTAAATTATAATTTTGCATAAAAATGTTAAAACAAGTGTTAATAGATATATTGTATATCAATTAATAGCCTAAAAATGAAAAATAAGCTTAATAATGGCATTTTGGTAAATATGAAGTAGAGTGGACAAAATTGAAGGAAAATAAAAGTTTAAGATTAAATTAATAAGTTAAGCAAAGTGTAAGTGTCAAATGGTTAACATTGTGAATAAGATTTAAAAACAATGCCTTTAATATTAAGTAAGCAGTTTTTGCATAAATTGCCTTAAATAGAATTATCAGTTAAGCCTTGCTTAAATAGAGAAAGTAAGCTATAGGAAATGATAAGATTGTTAGTCACCACTAGACATGTTTAATGCTCAACACGTAGAAATTACTGCGTGCAAGTACAGGTAATCGGAAGCAGGAGCACACATTGAAAGATTTCTTTAATTAGGAATAGATATTTTGATGGCATGTATATATGAATTTAATACCTCTGCATATATGTATTTGTAATTATCTATGTAAGAATGTTTAAGTTTGGGTTGCAACCTTTGATGGCTTGTATACGTATGGAAAAGTAAATTTGTAGACTTAAGATGGAATGTATGTCAATGTGCCTGAGAATGACGATGAAAAGAAAATGAATGGGTATCACTACAAAAAAAATCCAGAATAGAGATGAAAATTAGCGAGGACAATAAAATTTATTGCTAAATGCACAATTTAGTGACAAAATTGCGACGAAAAATGATTTATGTCACAAATATTGTTAGGGGCAAGTGGGAAAACAGATTTTGCCACACTTTAGCGAGAAATAATTTTTGTTGTAGCTATTTTTGGACGCCAAAATTTTGGCGCAAAAAATAGAGATGACTTTGCGAGCAAAGAACCATCGCTAAATCTTAATTCATGGCTAGTTTTATATATGAACCGTTTAGCGAGGATTTAATCCTTACTAATTTTGCGAGGAACAAATCATAGCTAAATTAGCGAGAAAAAATTCATCGCTAACGGGTAAATACTTTGGCATTGACCTATGAACTATTTAACGAGGACTTAATCCTCGCTAATTTTGCGAGAAATAAATTTTTGCTAAATTAGCAAGGACAAATCCCTCGCTAACGGGTAAATACTTTGGCATTTTACATATGAACCGTTTGGCGAGGAAAAATCCCTCGCTAACGGATAAATACTTTGAAATTGACATATGAATCATTTAGTCCTCGCTAATTTTGCGAGGAACAAATCTTCGCTAAATTAGCGATGACAAATTTCTCACTAACAAGTAAATACTTTGGCATTTGACATATGAACCGTAAATCCTCATAAATTTTGTGAGGAATAAATTCTTGCTAAATTAGCGAGGACAAATTCCTTGCTAATGGGTAAATACTTTGACATTTGATATATGAACCGTTTAGCGATGATCTAATTCTCGCTAATTTTGCGAGGAACAAATCCTCGCTAAATTAGCGAGAAAAAATCCCTCACTCATGGGTACATACTTTGGCATTGACATATAAACCGTTTAGCAATGACTTAATCTTCACTAATTTTGCGAGGAACAAATTCTCGCTAAATTAACGAGGATAAATCCTCGCTAATGGATAAATACTTTGGCATTTGACATATAAACCATTTAGCGAGGACTTAATCCTCGTTAATTTAGCAAAAATTAGATAATTATATTTTAACTATTTTTATATAATATAAATTTTATTTATATTTAATTTAGTTAAGATATTTTTAAAAAAAAATTAAATAAACTAAATTATTATTGACTAAATTAAATTAAATTATTATTTGTATATTTAATAATATTAATTATTATTAATTATATAATAAAAGAAATAAATTACGATAATATAATTCTCACTAAATTAGCTTGGGAAGACGTTATCGTCAATTTTGCGAGAGGCAAGCCCTAGCTAGTTTCCCAAATTTTTTAGCGGGATACAAAAAGGATTTAGCTGGATATATTTTTTCTAAATCCCTAAAACCTTCTTTCCCTTCTATGTTGCCGTCTTCTTCCCCCCCTCTCTTTCTTTTACGGGTCGATGTGGCCTGTAAGATCGCTTCTATTCCTGAAATTAAGGTATCGCCCTCCTCCTTCTCTATCGATTTGCATAAGAAAGTTGAAGAGAAGGATCGGGTTCGTGTTATGAGGAAAACCTTGAAGGCGATGCTTGAACAGTACTGGGACTGCAAGGTTGGAAGTTGCTGCTGGAGGTTTGCTGTGCTGAGATGCTAAAATTTTTTATGTCTTGAAAAGGTTTCGAGTTTACTTGCGGCTGTTTTCCATTTTTCTTCAGAGTTCGTTTTGCTATTTCACCCGTGATTTTTTAGCCCCATTTTGATAATTTCTAGTGCATATAGTTCAGGGTCAAGACAACTTAGTGCAGGCTATGCATCTACTCCAAGAAACATATGATTTGAAGCATTCTCGAGAACTTTGGATGTGGCTTCTGATGCTATTGAATCTAATTCAACTACACTTCTTAGGTATTTTATATTTTATTTCCTCAGTACTTTGTTTTTTGGTTAGTAAATTTGCTGAGAATTTTCTTGTAATATTCCAGCACATCCTCTGTTCATGTTGGGGCAACTGATGGTGTTACATTGTCAAGTTCTGAAAACAATTTCACAAATGCTTCATTTTCCTCAACTGCTCCAGCCCCCGAGCTTTTTTCAGGGGATAACTCTGTTGCTGTGAAGGTTAGGAAAGTTATGTTTATTTGTACTTTAAACTCGTAAGCACTTGTCCATTTTTGCTAACATGTGTTCTTATTGACCGAAAGGAACCGAGAATCTTTTCATAATTAATATCTTTACCAGCTGCTTCTGATAGACTCGAAAGTAGCATTTCAGAGCCTTTATTGAACACAAGGGATGCATTGGGCAAGTATCAGATTGTTGCACAGAAGGTTGCTTTTCTCACCTTAGTTTATTGGGAATATTATATTCTGCTACCCTCTTATGTATAATTCTGTGTACATTTTATTGATTTCTATGATACAAAAACACGAGTGGCTTGCAATGATGGCCACTTGGTCTATCATAAGTCATGACTTCTCATCTTCTTTATGCATGTTTAGCATTTAATGCACAAGATATATCTTATTGTTGTTTTTGTTGGTTTCAATTGGAGGCTTTGGTTAATAGTGATGGCAGAGAAGTAGAAATTAAGGTAATAATTTTTATGCCTCCAACTTTCAGTATTTCCATTGTTAATTCGTTTGAAGTACTTTTTTGTTTGCTACTTGCTCATTTATGTGGCCAAACTTGTTTTCCTACTTCGCCTGTATTTGTTGCTCTTCTAATTAAAGTGCATTTATGCTCATCTAAATCTGCTTTTTTAAGGAGTTATTACGGAGGTTCCTAAAATCATTCTTAGATGTGTTAGTCGAGATGAAGCTGCTCTAGCTGTGGCCCAAAAGGTGTGCTTAATTTTTCTGGAGTCCTATTTACATGAAATTTGATTGCCTGTGCATCAATTTGACCTTTGGTTTTCTATTGCCTTCAAGTTCAGCCATGGAAGTAACCTACTTTGACACATTTTCTTCAAGGTTTGATGTGAATTGTTATTGCCTGGATTTTTGCTTCATGAACTTAATATTTATGCAGGTTTTCAAGGGTTTATATGAAAATGCATCCAATAATCTTCACGTTAATGCTTGTCTTGCAATTCTGGCTGTTATTCGTGATGTCTGCAAGCTTGTTGTTAAAGAACTCACCAGCTGGGTATGCTTTACTCAAATTTGTTTCTTAAGCTGTTAATGTATTTATAGATAATCGCTTTCTTGTTTTTTTTTTGAATGAATATAAATTATGGTACGCTTCTCTATTTTTTGAATTTATATCTGCATCTAGGGTTGAGCACAAATTATTATTTTACTCCTAGTTGGCTAATTCCATAGTGATGTTGTTTGCCATCTAATACATATAGTGTCCTATACACATAAATGTTGTTATATATCTGTGCTACGGATAGGTTGTGGCCCAGAGGCATTTTAAGCATTTTCTTATGAGTATTTCTGTTAGTAGAATATATTAGAAAGTTCTATTTTTGGTAGAATTTATAGTAGTATTAGTGTTCCTAATTTGTATTTGTGTTGCTACCTAAACAAATTTTCCTTCAAATAGTAGAGGTTTAAGACACTCCACTTAACAAGTCTAATACGTTAAGGCTTTCTCTATCTAATGAGCCTAAGGTTTGGAGCTCTCTTTGATGAGTTCCATGTTTATTTTTCAGTGACCAGATCATAAACTTGAGGCCATAACAATCTGTTCCAATTGCTTTATGCAGGTGGTTTATTCAGATGAGGAGTGCAAGTTTAACAAAGATATTTCCCTTGGTCTTATACGCTGTGAATTCCTCAATCTTGTAGAGTACAACGTTCATATGGCTAAACTTCTTAATGGGGGAAGGAATAGTAAGTACATCTTCTTCTTCTTCTTTTTTTTTAATTAGTCCGTATATATTTGGGTTAATGCCATTTGTTAATTAATGCAGAGGGTGCAACTGAATTTGCTATTTCCCTTCTTCAAGCTTTAGTTGTTGATGACTCCAAAGTTATTTCTGAGCTCCACAATCTTGTTGATGCATTGGCTAGGGTTTTACAATCATCCTCTTTTTTTGTTGGATTGCATTTCATGGATTTGCTTGTGTTTTGCTGTTTCTTAGTTATTTTGGTTTTCAGTTTGCTTCAAAACCTGGATCTCCAGAGGCACTACAACAGCTAATTGAGATTGTCAAGAATCCTACTGCTAATTCTGCTGCATTATCTAGTTTTACTGCAGGAAAAAAGGATAAAGCCAGGCAGCCTTGATATCAAATGCCTTTTTTTTTCCAAATATGCCCTTGTTATTTGATTCCTATTCTGAAATTTCTCTTTGTTGAGACTGGTCATGAATCAGTCTATCTCTAGTCGGGAAGACTACACTAATGTAGAGCCATTGGAACCAGATCCTGCTGGTTTTTGTGAGCAGGTATAGCTTAATTATGTTACTGGCATATTGCTACATGTCATTTCAAAATCGGAGCTGTGTTATCCCCTTTGAATTTGCATCTCTCACTCACAAACCCACACGCACGTGCATGCACTTAAGGCATGTGTAGACAGAAACATATTGATATTTAGCTATGACGTTAACAGTTAATGTATTTTGCATCTCTTTTGGTCGAACTAATATCAAGGCACGTTGTTTTTTTCCTTTATCTATTTATGTGCTTTGGTGCTTGGTCTTTCTTTTTTGTTGGATCGTTTGATGTATGGCTCATGGGTCTTAGTGCCTCTGAATTTTCTCAAGTTCAATTTCCTTTCCTCTGGTGGAGATTACTATGGAACTCATAAGTGGCACTGGTACTTCTCTCAGGGATTTTCTGCCATGCTCTTCACCTTCTTATCATTTTTAATAGCTAGCAGCATCAAGTCTCAATGTTGGAGGCTTTCTGGTCATTTTGTATGGGTTTTAGTTCTTTACAGCTTATTGGGTCGCAAAGAATTCGGGTTATCTACTGACATCTTCTCTATAAATGACATTTAGTGCGTTAATGGCCCATCAACTTGAATTCTTGAATGCAACTTATCATTTAATTTTACTGTGTGCCATAGGTTTGTCTTGCCTTGTTTCTTCACAGGCAGTATCCTCAATCTTTCCATTCTTGAATCAAATTCATCAAATTGATTAAACCCTTCATCTGCATCCCTCCAATCACCATCCCCGCTAGCACTCCCATAAGTATCATTGTAACGCCCCACAATAAAAAAAAAAGAATAAGGGTGTGTCGGCCATAAGTGGAAAACCACTTATTACTATCATTATTATTATTATTATTATTATTATTATTAAAAAAAAAGAAGAGAGGAAGAAACGAGAGAGCGTCGGGGAGAGAGGAAGCGCGAGGAAGAGGCGCCGGACCGCTGCCGGAGGCGCTGTGCCTCGCCGCCGGTGGCCGCCTCGTCGCTACCGCTCTTCGGTCGCCTCTCTCTCCACCGTTAATGCCTTGATCCGTCGGTTTTTGGGTTTATGTTTCTCTCTCTCCTTACCGAAGCTTCTTTCTCTTTTACCGGCGAGTCCCGACACCGGATGAGGGAGCCGATCACACCGGCGGACTCACAAGGGGGAGGCGGTCCTTTTGGTGGTCACCGATCGTCCTAACTCGCCGGCGTTGAGAAGATCGAAAATGGGTTGCCGCCACCTTCCGGCGTGATTTCCGGCGAATTGAGAAGGCGGTTTGGCGCGTGACCACCACCGGCAAACTTGGGGTGGCTCGATCTACCTGTGGTAAGCTTCGATGTATTTTCCGGCGAGTCTCCGACGGAGCTCCGGCGCCCGGTCCGGCGAGCCAATGATGACAAAATGCAGAAAAATGCGGAAATCGACACTAACGGGTATGTGAATACAAACTACCCTTAATTTCATTAAATTTTGAATTTTATGGTGAATTTTATATTATGTAAGTATATGAATTTAGGAATTAATGGGAAACAATTTGAGTTAATATTAGAAAATAATGAAATAGCATGAAATGGATGAGAATAGAAGAAGAAATTAAGTAATTAGTTTGGGAAGCTAAGTGATGCCTAATGATGCACATGAAAGCACTAAATGAAATATGGTGATTTATTATAAATTAAGTGAAAATATAACATCCTAGTTGTAAAAGATATGTGATATGATGGAATTAAGTTAAAGATAATATATGAGTATGAAATTATAAATACAACATAATGGTATGTGTGAAGGTAACAAAAAGACATTAAAATAAATTAAGTGTTAATTGATATATATATATATATACTAACATACATTGATGTTAGAAACATAAATAGCATCAAACAAAGTATGAAGAGATTCATGAGCGTTAAAAATTAATATGTTAGTTGAATTGTATATAGTGATATATGAAGTGAATAATTGATATAAAATAGTACTTTGCGTATAAAAAAAATGTTATATTAACTTAGAGAAGTATAATTAGAATAATTCAAGTTAACTAACTTATTTACATAAGTGCACTAAAAATATATATACATATTTAGTAATGTAACATGGTGTGACTATATATATAAGTAAGCAAAAGAGTGAAATAAATTAATAATGTGATGAAGTGACGTAAGATGAATAGTTAATAAATTGAGTTGAAAAAAAATAGTAGAGTAGAGCACTACGGTGCCTACAATAGTAAATGATGTTGTTGATGAATCAACGAAGAAATAATGATGAAATGAAGTTATTAAAGATAAGGAAAACGACCGGTATCCTGGATATATATATATAATGCTAATACATGTAGATATTATTTAATAGTAATATTATGTTTGCCCTTAGTAAAATTAAATAGGAATTGGGGTAATCGGATAAGGTTGGCATGCCAATTAGGGAAAATTGTAATGCGGCGCCTTGATGTATAACATCGGATTGGATGGCTCCGAGAGCTGAATCCAGTGTATGTCATTTAATTGGGTTGTGGATTGGATGGCTCCGAGAGCTGAATCCACAACTGCATTTTTATATAAATACATGTGTGTGTGTATGAAATTATATTGAATTGTGGATTGGATGGCTCCGAGAGCTGAATCCACAACTGCATTTATATATAAATACATGTGTGTGTGTATGAAATTATATTGAATTATGGATTGGATGGCTCCGAGAGCTGAATCCACAACTGTATGTGTATATATATATATATATATATATATATATATATATATATAACTGCGTATATTGACTGAGAAAAATGGTTAAAGGGGATTGGATGGTTCCGAGAACTGAATCCCCCGATTATATCCCGTTTATCTAGCTCGTTGCAATTCCACTGGATTTTTCTAGGGGCAAAATGGTAATCTTGTATGAAATCGAGATGAAAGAATACTTATGATAATTTGGATGCCATAAATATAAATAATAAATAATATGAAAAATAAGATCAATGGGATAAGTAACAGTAAAATTGTAATTACGTGATAAAATAAAAGTAAATTGGTTAGTTGGACCAAAAAGAGCAAAATACGAAACTTAACTTGGCTAAATAAGACAGAAAGGGGCAAGAATATAATTAATCAAAAATTAAAGGGTTAACTTGTAAATCTACCATCTTTGGAAAATTAAAAGAATCAAAATATAATTTGTACATTGGAAATTCAATAAAAGTCAAATACAGCCAAATGAGTTAAAATATAAGTTAATTAGAGAAAATAGTAAATTGGAATATTAATATAGCAATTAGAGGAATCAAATTTAATAGACAAGTTACAAAGGATAAAATCGTCAATATTAAAAATGTTAAGAATCAAAATGTAGTTCGTCACCATAAGAGAAATTTGGGATCTAAAGTAAATTATGAATATATTAAGATTAAATTATAGATTTATGTAATAGAAAGAGATTACAAGAATTTGATTTGAAATTTTCTATTTAGTGAGGAAAGAAATGTAATCAAACAAGAAAAATATATAATAAAGATAAAGACAAGTAAAGAAGGTCAAATGACTTAATCGAAAATAAATAGCATTGTTGACCTGATTATTAAAGTGTAATTAATATCAAAAGAGAGAATTTGAATGGATTTTTATAACTAATGAATGAAATCATAATAAGTTCATGGCGAGAAATATTCAAGAAGAAACGAATGATGGACTAGTAGTTTGAGAAAATAATTAACGAAATATTGATCTAGCTAGACAGAAAATTATAAATTTTAATTCAAACAAAAGCAAGAACTTAGTTGAAAGTATAAGAGAAATGAGAAAATATAGGAAAATGAAGTACGACAAAATACTAAATAGCAATAGAGAAAAGAAGGTTAGTAACAGAATAGAAATGGAACGTTACAACGAATGAATTTTGACTATTAAAAAAATTACTGTATAAATTATAGTGAATCCATAAGGTAACAAAAGAAGGACAATTTAAATAAAAAGATAGGCAAGGACGAATAATTAATAATAGGAATTGCAGGGATAAGGTTAAGCAAAGAAATAGACTTGCTTAAGTTAATAGAGATTATAAAATTGAAAAATAAAATTTAATCGAATGAAATTTTGAGTAGTTGTATCCACCACTAAGCGACAATGTTGCTTAGCGTGCGGTTGTTGACTGCGCGCAGGAAAAGAAGATTTCGGGATGTGAAGAAAGAATTGTCGCATGGCATCTATACATAAAGAGAATGGGATCGCATAAACTGAGGTAAATAAATTTGGACTCATAGATATATGTGTATATCTGTTTAGTATCACTATTTATGAGATATGAAAATATGGATAAAAGTAGGGTGTTACATTTATGGCATCAGAGCCCGGTTTAGGCGATTCTAAGATCGGAGTTGATATGTAAGCGAAGAATTTATTACAAGTAACTTATGTACATATCATATGGAACGAGTGAATTTGAAAAGGGCAAGCTTGCTGTTATCTGTTTTTCTCATATATTTGAGTATAAATAAGTAAGTTGGTGATTGAGGACCAGAATTAGACTCTTAGTTATCTCGATAGTTATGAGATAATGCTTATGGGTGATTCCGTTAACCCAGCTAGTATACACTGCCACTAATAATGTGCATTAGTCATCCATGTGTATATTTGTGTTTCTGTCCATGCATAAACATACGATATACATACATACAGTTCAGTCATGTGGCCACATGCTTATAGTCTGCATATGCATTTGTTATTGCATAGTCATACAGTTACATGTCTTGTATTCGGTTTTGTCAGTGGCAGTTTTATTATACTAGTAAGGGGTATAGCTGAATCCGAGCATAGATGTCGTCAGTTACATCGAATAAAGGTCTCAATGAGATAAAAGGGGATGCTTGATTTCTATAAGTTATTGAATCATTCAAGAATAGACGGTAAATATGGATCTTTTCTTAACAAAGAGCCCGTGTACAGAAATCAAATATCAGAGTTGAACAACGGAGATCAGGATAACCAAGAGTTGAGAGGAGTGATGTGGTTAGGTGATAAAGGGGTTAAAGGAATAATAGAAGATTAGTTATCATTAGGTAGGAGATCTGTTGATTGATGAGAACTTGTGTATATTGTCGAGTGATGAAGAAATTTATGTAAAGAATAAATATATGGTTGTGAAGGACAAATGAGTAGCAGTAACTACAGTTCAGATAAATTTCGAGGACGCAGAAAATTTTTACTCTAATTTGTAACGGTATTTATTTAGAAGTGGAAGAATGTAAAGAATCTGCAATGGATTTATTAAGTGTCAAAGAGAGACTAGTGCTAATCTCAGTATTGGTTTAGTGATTCACTCTGAGCAAATGACTAGTCCGGGTGGGCGAATTCAGAGGTTAAAAGAAAGAATATGATTAAGTATATGGAATGTACAAAATGGTTATCTATAGTAAGATTTAACTTTTGTTAAGATAGTATGAGAAAGAAAATGTTAAATCCTTTTAGCTTGATTCAATGGAGTGCAAATAAGGTCAGCAAGCATTGATCTGATTTAAAATATGAAATAAATCTACTTTCTGGATGAGATGTTTAGAAAAAGAGAAACGGATAAGGGCTGGTTGGTTTTCATTGTAAATGGATTCCCTTAGTCAAAATCTGTTGGAACTATTGAATGTAAAAGTAGTTTGGTATTATTATATGGTATCCTCTACTCTGTACGGTAAGTAAATTTCGCGGACGAAATTTTATTAAGTGGGGGAGAATTGTAACGCCCCACAATAAAAAAAAAAGAAAAAAGAAGAATAAGGGTGTGTCGGCCATAAGTGGAAAACCACTTATTACTATCATTATTATTATTATTATTATTATTATTATTAAAAAAAAAAGAAGAAGAGAGGAAGAAACGAGAGAGCGTCGGGGAGAGAGGAAGCACGAGGAAGAGGCGCCGGACCGCTGCCGGAGGCGCTGTGCCTCACCGCCGGTGGCCGCCTCGTCGCTGCCGCTCTCCGGTCGCCTCTCTCTCCACCGTTAACGCCTTGATCCGTCGGTTTTTGGGTTTCTGTTTCTCTCTCTCCATACCGAAGCTTCTTTCTCTTTTACCGGCGAGTCCCGACGCCGGATGAGGGAGCCGATCACACCGGCGGACTCACAAGGGGGAGGCGGTCTTTTTGGTGGTCACCGATCGTCCTAACTCGCCGGCGTTGAGGAGATCGGAAATGGGTTGCCGCCACCTTCCGGCGCGATTTCCGGCGAATTGAGAAGGCGGTTTGGCGCGTGACCACCACCGGCAAACTTGGGGTGGCTCGATCTACCTGTGGTAAGCTTCGGTGTATTTTCCGGCGAGTCTCCGGCGGAGCTCCGGCGACCGGTCCGGCGAGCCAATGATGACAAAATGCAAAAAAATACGGAAATCGACACTAACGGGTATGTGAATACAAACTACCCTTAATTTCATTAAATTTTGAATTTTATGGTGAATTTTATATTATGTAAGTATATGAATTTAGGAATTAATGGGAAACAATTTGAGTTAATATTAGAAAATAATGAAATAGCATGAAATGGATGAGAATAGAAGAAAAAATTAAGTAATTAGTTTGGGAAGCTAAGTGATGCCTAATGATGCACATGAAAGCACTAAATGAAATATGGTGATTTATTATAAATTAAGTGAAAATATAACATCCTAGTTGTAAAAGATATGTGATATGATGGAATTAAGTTAAAGATAATATGTGAGTATGAAATTATAAATACAACATAATGGTATGTGTGAAGGTAACAAAAAGACATTAAAATAAATTAAGTGTTAATTGATATATATATATATATACTAACATACATTGATGTTAGAAACATAAATAGCATCAAACAAAGTATGAAGAGATTCATGAGCGTTAAAAATTAATATGTTAGTTGAATTGTATATAGTGATATATGAAGTGAATAATTGATATAAAATAGTACTTTGCGTATAAAAAAAATGTTATATTAACTTAGAGAAGTATAATTAGAATAATTCAAGTTAACTAACTTATTTACATAAGTGCACTAAAAATATATATACATATTTAGTAATGTAACATGGTGTGACTATATATATAAGTAAGCAAAAGAGTGAAATAAATTAATAATGTGATGAAGTGACGTAAGATGAATAGTTAATAAATTGAGTTGAAAAAAATAGTAGAGTAGAGCACTACGGTGCCTACAATAGTAAATGATGTTGTTGATGAATCAAAGAAGGAATAATGATGAAATGAAGTTATTAAAGATAAGGAAAACGACCGGTATCCTGGATATATATATATAATGCTAATACATGTAGATACTATTTAATGGTAATATTATGTTTGCCCTTAGTAAAATTAAATAGGAATTGGGGTAATCGGATAAGGTTGGCATGCCAATTAGGGAAAATTGTAATGCGGCGCCTTGATGTATAACATCGAATTGGATGGCTCCGAGAGCTGAATCCGGTGTATGTCATTTAATTGGGTTGTGGATTGGATGGCTCCGAGAGCTGAATCCATAACTGCATTTTTATATAAATACATGTGTGTGTGTATGAAATTATATTGAATTGTGGATTGGATGGCTCCGAGAGCTGAATCCACAACTGCATTTTTATATAAATACATGTGTGTGTGTATGAAATTATATTGAATTGTGGATTGGATGGCTCCGAGAGCTGAATCCACAACTGCATTTATATATAAATACATGTGTGTGTGTATGAAATTATATTGAATTGTGGATTGGATGGCTCCGAGAGCTGAATCCACAACTGTATGTGTATATATATATATATATATATATATATATATATATAACTGCGTATATTGACTGAGAAAAATGGTTAAAGGGGATTGGATGGTTCCGAGAACTGAATCCCCCGATTATATCCCGTTTATCTAGCTCGTTGCAATTTCACTGGATTTTTCTAGGGGCAAAATGGTAATCTTGTATGAAATCGAGATGAAAGAATAATCATGATAATTTGGATGCCATAAATATAAATAATAAATAATATGAAAAATAAGATCAATGGGATAAGTAACAGTAAAATTGTAATTACGTGATAAAATAAAAGTAAATTGGTTAGTTGGACCAAAAAGAGCAAAATACGAAACTTAACTTGGCTAAATAAGACAGAAAGGGGCAAGAATATAATTAATCAAAAATTAAAGGGTTAACTTGTAAATCTACCATCTTTGGAAAATTAAAAGAATCAAAATATAATTTGTACATTGGAAATTCAATAAAAGTCAAATACAGCCAAATGAGTTAAAATATAAGTTAATTAGAGAAAATAGTAAATTGGAATATTAATATAGCAATTAGAGGAATCAAATTTAATAGACAAGTTACAAAGGATAAAATCGTCAATATTAAAAATGTTAAGAATCAAAATGTAGTTCGTCACCATAAGAGAAATTTGGGATCTAAAGTAAATTATGAATATATTAAGATTAAATTATAGATTTATGTAATAGAAAGAGATTACAAGAATTTGATTTGAAATTTTCTATTTAGTGAGGAAAGAAATGTAATCAAACAAGAAAAATATATAATAAAGATAAAGACAAGTAAAGAAGGTCAAATGACTTAATCGAAAATAAATAGCATTGTTGACCTGATTATTAAAGTGTAATTAATATCAAAAGAGAGAATTTGAATGGATTTTTATAACTAATGAATGAAATCATAATAAGTTCATGGCGAGAAATATTCAAGAAGAAACGAATGATGGACTAGTAGTTTGAGAAAATAATTAACGAAATATTGATCTAGCTAGACAGAAAATTGTAAATTTTAATTCAAACAAAAGCAAGAACTTAGTTGAAAGTATAAGAGAAATGAGAAAATATAGGAAAATGAAGTACGACAAAATACTAAATAGCAATAGAGAAAAGAAGGTTAGTAACAGAATAGAAATGGAACGTTACAACGAATGAATTTTGACTATTAAAAAAATTACTGTATAAATTATAGTGAATCCATAAGGTAACAAAAGAAGGACAATTTAAATAAAAAGATAGGCAAGGACGAATAATTAATAATAGGAATTGCAGGGATAAGGTTAAGCAAAGAAATAGACTTGCTTAAGTTAATAGAGATTATAAAATTGAAAAATAAAATTTAATCGAATGAAATTTTGAGTAGTTGTATCCACCACTAAGCGACAATGTTGCTTAGCGTGCGGTTGTTGACTGCGCGCAGGAAAAGAAGATTTCGGGATGTGAAGAAAGAATTGTCGCATGGCATCTATACATAAAGAGAATGGGATCGCATAAACTGAGGTAAATAAATTTGGACTCATAGATATATGTGTATATCTGTTTAGTATCACTATTTATGAGATATGAAAATATGGATAAAAGTAGGGTGTTACAATCATTGCTTTCAGCTGCACTATAATTACTCATCTTAAATATCAATTCATCAAATTGATTAAACCCTTCAAATGGAAGGATTACTGTCCTGTTGTTTTTAAAAAATTAATTCGAGATGGTTTGTGATTCCACGACCAAAAGCAGCAAATCTTTAATCTCATAGTAATTAAGTAACAAAATTCTAACAATCATCGCATATAATTCTATGCAACAATATAATTCATATCCTATCACTTATCCTTGTCAATTAGCCATTCTAAGAAAACAAAATACAAACACCATGTAAATACAATCTCATTATCACCATTTTTGTGGGAAGTAATTTCTTTCTGCTTCTCTACTAAAATCTGTGCACCTATCAAGCTTACCTAACACAACATTCTTGAAATTCATCGGTTCTGGCACGTTCACGGTCATCAAACAGTCTCAAACAAGTTGCACAAACCAATTTCAATAACAAATCTCAATTCATCAAGACCCAATAAATTAAATGCTACCAAAGAATGTATAAACTCGTCACCATAAAATCAAAAAAGCGAAATAAAATACTAACCTTTACAACTCCTTCCAAGTGTTGATAGCTGCTGTCCAACCTCTGCTTAAGAAGTGAGAAAAGGAGGTGGCGGAGTTGTGAAATGAAATGAAGGCAGAGAGGCGACGTGAAATGAAATGAAGGCATGGAGGAGAAGAAAGTTAGAGATTTGGGAAAATTTCCCCTAAAACGCACAGCTTTAGGATTGAATCGGAGTTTGATCCGAGTTGAAGAGTTCCGAGCTACCCCGATCTTTTACGAGCCAAACCGAATTTTTATTATTTTCGAGTTTTATGTTGAATCAATTCAAATTGCTTTTCGAGTCGCGGTCCAACCGATCAAATCAATCCAAATTTAATAATCATGCTAATTACAGACTCCCAAAACAAAAGAAGCAGGAGTGATAATTTCCAAAAGAAGCAGGAGTGATAATTTCTATTAATCTAAAATTACCAACCTTGATTCTTTAATTAACCCTCTTCTCCCTTATTCCCTTCACAATTTCCAGTAAGTTTGAGATTTTAAGGTGGAATAGAATTATAGAAGAAGAAGAAGAAGAAGGAAACGATGGGCGGAAGTGGATGGTTTCTCTCATTGATGGCCGGCCTTTTTTTCCTATACTAAGAGATATAATTCTGCCTCAAGCTATCTTTTGGTCATACCTTATAGAAGCTCAGTTGTCATTATCCTATTGGTGGCCCCTTTAAAAATCTATGCCCAATATTGCTTTAGGACTCATAAAAGAACTTGATCACATTGACCAAAAAAAAAAAAGAACTTGATCACAATTTACCTTTTAACTCCACATTCTTTTCAATTAAACGCCCAAAAGCAGCCATTTACTTAAATTCCTAACTTTTCATTACGTCAAATACACGCAACAAAATTAATAATTGCCAACTACGTCCCCAAGTCTCCTAGACTATAATTTAGGGTGTTACAGCTGTTTTCTCTCTGGCAAAAAATATTAGTATAATTGATTTTATTGTCCATAATCATCTTGAACGGCCGATTAAAATATTTTTTCTCTTTTTGGTTCTCTCTTATTAGAAGGAATGACTTTTAAAAAAATTTTAATTTTAGCAAAATTACATACAAATATTATTTTTCATCTTCAAATAGATTTTTTGAATCCGATTCAAATTATTACAAGAAAATATTCTTATTGAAATTGATTAAAGTCAATTTTAACTGATATTTTTTATTTTTGATAATATTACATATAAATATATATCAAGTAGTCCAATGTGATTGCTCATTTATTAATAAAAAAAAATATATTGAATTTGCTTATGAGGTAGCATATCAATTCAATTACAATTTTTTTTAACTTTCATAAATTTTTAATATATATTTCTCTTTTCTTGAAAAAAAATAATGAAAAAAAACTTGGCAAATATTCATGTTAGTAATTCAAAATACTTATTCGATAAAGATAATTTCCAGATTATCTAGTAGGATTTAACTGGGAAATTATATGATCCACAAAAAAATTAGAAATTCGTGACCGAGAAGGACAAGGCCTCATTTATTTTAGGATTGGCCGATTAGGTTTGTAATTATCGAAATCTTGAGTCGGTGCAATCAAAACCCTACACGGACTGCGAATTTTGGTCATTACCAAACCTGTCATTGTCTTTCGCTCATCATAAATAACGTGTCAATTATGCACAACTATTATTAAATTTGTTATAGAATACGTGGCTTTAGAAAAAAACAATCTAAACGGGTCAAAACAAATCGAGAACCTTCCCATCGAATAAGAGCCGTCCATTTTCATCCCTACCTTTTTAATGTATTTAATTTTAATAAAACCCTTGTACTAATTGATAAGCGCAACTGTATAAAAAATATCGATCAAATCGAACCGTAGATCACTCCCCTATGTATTTAATCGCAGCCGTCGGATCTTTCCCCCTTCCCCCTATAATTAGGTTTCTATCTTCCGTAAAGACGCAGAACTCTCTTCGAAGGCGGCTATATTTACGATTTATAGCTTTCTGTCGCCTCATTCCATCGGTTATTCTTTCTTCTTTTCCGAGTTTCAAACTTCGATATAGCGGTTCACGATCTACCGCTTAACATGGCTTTACCCCGGTTATGGTTTGTGGGCAGTTTCTGGCTGAAGCTTCATAGCTTCTTGTTATATCATCTCGCTTTTGATGCAGATCTACAAATTTTAGAGCTCCGAGCTCGTTTTTGAATCAGATCTGTAGTTTCAGAGCTCCGTGAGCTCGTTTTTTATCCAGATCTGCTGTGTTCGTTTTCCATGAGCTCGTGTTGATCAGGATCTACAGTTTTGTAGCTCCATGAGCCCGTGTTCGATTTGGATCTGCAGTTTTGGAGCTCCATAGCTCGCGTTCGATTTGGATCTGCAGTTTTGGAGCTCCATAGCTCGCGCTCGATTCGGATATGCAGTTTTGGAGCTACATGGTTCTCGTTCGATTCGGATCCGCTGTTTTGGAGCTCCACAACTCGTGTTCGACTCGGATACGCAGTTTTTGCGTTGTATTCAGATCTCCAAGTTCTGGAGCTTTATGACTTGAAGGATGCATCTGAAGTGGTACGTTATTCTTTTTTATTTTATTGTAGCTTTTGTTTCCAGCGAGGACGTAGATGCTGGATATTATGGTTTGCTTTGTTATAGTTATTGACATCGGTTGAGCATCTGCAGATAAAAATCATTTGGCGCCGCTAGTAAGCCAGTTTATGGAGTACGACGCTTAGATCCAGGCCGATGAGGTATTATTCTAAAGCCGTTTTGAGCTCCTTTGGAATTTTTGGGTTTTGTTTTGGATTTCATCTGCTGATGTCCGTGTTAATCTGGCACTTTTTTGATCAATTGATATATGATATTCGATTTTTGGCTATGTATACAGAGATGATCAAACTGATGATTGCTCGTTGATGGCAGATGGATAGATGCCCTTGACCACGCTGTGTACGGATCAACGTGTAATCGATTTCCTCTAATCTGTTGTGCACTTCCGTTGTGATCTGCCTGGAGGATTAGTAGGCGATAAAAGGGTTTGTTTACGGTTTATTTGCACATGATTTTGTTAGATTGTGTGTTATGCTATGGTATCAACAGTAAGGGTAAATATCGTAGCCGTAGGACGATGGATGGTTTGGCGAAGGCGATGAGAAGATGTTTGCTTAGATTGGTATCAGATGTTGCTGCTGCTGTTTATTATTCGACCTTTGCCATGTCGGGTGCGCTTGCGTGGCAGGTCAAAAACCTTAATAAAATTTTATTTTTTTTGCGTTTTGAGGGGGTGAGATGGCACGGGATTATAATTTTTCTTATTTTCCCCGGCTCTCCCCCTTCGATTGTGTGTCCTCTCTCTCTCCAACCTTTCTTTCTCTCCCTATTATTTTTCTTCCAATTGTGGCAAATCTTGTGCCCTGGCAACCAAAGCAAACGAGGGAACTTCTATGCAGGAATCAGAAAGTATATTCATGATTCGACCACTTTATAAGGTATAATACAGCCATATAGACTTCACATCTATTTAGATTTTACAAATTATTAAATGTTTTTCTTACCAATGGTTCGCACGAGATGAATCCAGGCCACTACTTTATATCGTCTTTTGCACACCTGCACCGAATTAGCATAAATATCTATTCAGATTATCGTTCTATTTAGAATAAGTACGGGTTAAAATACCTGATTTGAGAATATTAACGTTCCGGTATTATTCTTTGATAGAATATTGGAAGGCGTTAAATCATATTATGTTTTAAGTGCGGTTTTGTTTGGACTATAGTAGCACAGTATGATCCATATAAAATTTTATTTTCTGGTGGATTTGATCTTTTGACATGATATCCAAGCGAAGATAGTATATAGGACGATCTAAACGTATGATCATTTCAAGTGTTTTCATCTAATCTACTGCCTATGATGGAAATTCGTCATTTTTTCATTCTTTTGAATTATCTTTTCACGCCCCTTAAATAATGACCATTTTAAACTGAGTTTTTCTCTGAATTTAAATTTGGAAATAGAACTTGAAGTTAATTTGTTTCGTCAAACAATATAATCCAAATCAAAAAGAAAATTCAAGCGATTGACTGTCGTATCTTTGCACATTGTCAAGTTGGTAACTATTATCCAAATGCTAGTTTCCCGATTACCATCTCATGAAAATAATTATTGCACGGCAGCTACTGCTTTTATCAAATGCGAAGATGTTATGTTTTTAACATTTCTATTCTACAGTTTATATTGAGTATGTTTATTATTTTACAATAATTTGCATTATGTATAATGTTGGGTTGATTGTTGGTTGTGTTATTCTATGGACCGATTGTTCCTCAGATGTAAAATGGTCTTGGTGCTTTAGAAGTTCTGTGTAATAGTTGGATTACATGCTGATGATTGTGGTAGAGGGCTGGTAATTGTTTCATTTTTTAGGTCAGCTATATATCTTCTGTAACAGTAGTGCTGTCCTTTCGCGAAAGTGTATCGTTGTATGTGGATCTGTGCTTGGAACCCCGGTTGCAACAATCTACTGTTGTTGAGTAAGTTGAAGTTGAAGCAGATTTGGATGCCTTGAAGCAGATTGTTTGGAGTTTGTTGCTTCTCTGCTTGGTCCCGCTGTCGCTAATCGATTCAACAGGTAAGCTTCTGCCTGCTTTTGGCTTTAATTTGTGTGTTGTTTTGACCTTTTCTGTGTTGCGTGGTTGATGCCACAAAATATGCAGTTCGTGCTGTGCCGTGTCGTTTGTTGCCATTTTCAGTTGCTGGCAACATGGCTCTTGGTTTGGTGGTTCTATAATCAATGTACTATAACGGTTTGTCATTGTCGTGTTTGGGACAGGCTGCACAGAGGCCTTATTCAATCTAAAGCTGTAAGACGGTGGTCCTATTACTTAATTTTTATCATTTCTTAAGTGTACCTTAATTGTGTACAACTTTTTATCGTCGAGTTTGCTGGCAAAATTTAATTGTAGGTTTTTTTTTTCGTCAATTTCGCTCTCAAAATTTAAATGCAGATGAGTGCGTCGATAAGAGTGTGCTGTGCTTGTAGTTGAGTATCTCGGCTTCCTGTTGTCTCTGTTGTTTTATCACTTGCAAAAACAGTTCCTAGCTAGTGGGTCTTATCTGGAAGTCCTTCAAGAGAATCTAGCCTAGTTTCAAGGAAACTGCCGATTTCCATATTTATTGATGATTGTAATATCTTCAGCCCGAGGATGGGCAACCAATTGCAGTGCAAGATTTTTGTTGGTAGAAGGATTGGTTCACTGATAAAGGCATTATTTTTGACCCTATTCACAGTAGGGACTTAATATGTCATTTGGTTTAGGTGGTTCCATTCATTATATTATATTATTGAAAGCCTAAATTACATTACAGTTGAGTAGATGTTTTCTCTTAGACTTTGCATCTGTAAAATTATTCTGGAATTAAGATGACTATGATAGTTTTCTCTCATTGCAGTTTCTCTACCATATTTGTTTTATAACACTAGCTAGTTTTAGGCTGTTGTACATCGACTTGTAGAGGTATTTTCTTAATATCCTTGCTTTATGATGAATGTTTAGGATTCATGGAGCTGCTGTATTTTGTTTTTCGTCATCTTTGCTTGTGTTAATGGATGGAGCAGGATGGGGGCTAGTGGCGAGGGAAGGCGCAGCGTATAGATTCTGCAGTTTCTTAAGGATGATATTACAAGTTTCAGATTTTGTTGCATTGTTGATTCCTGTTAAAGTTAATATTTGTGGTCGCCTCTTTTCGTATAGCGAGGTTGACTTGCCTCCAGATTATATGCCTGTTCTCGTTATGTTTTTGTAAGTCGTTTCTACATCGCATTTGAGAGTACGTCTGATGCTATGCTCGTGTATCTTTGGGCTTCCGTTTCTATTAGCCCCATTTGGATGCCTAATGCCCCGACGGACGCAAATTAGGCAGGCTTGTCTGATTTTGATTTTTTTTTTTCAGTGATGGTTTCATGCGGGACAGTTCAGTTATTTTCTTGATTGAAAGATTTTCTAGAATTATGCTGTACATTTTTTTTAAACTGTTGGATTTTGCACTGGTGAACGAAGATCATCCGTCTTTGGCAGTGGATCACAAATAACGATTTTGCAAGTTGATTTAATATGCTTTTCAAAGGAAGAAAATCGATTTAAATGTTTTATCCAATAATCTCGACGGAATGCGTCTTTTATAAGAAGTTGACCTTTGAGCATTATGTGATGCTAAAAGTTGTAAATTTGTTAAAAGATTTTTGTACTATTTTTAATGTTTTAATTGGTGCAATTCTTTTTAGGAAAATTTGTTAATTTTTTTTAATCAAAATCAAGGATAAATTGTATACTTGATCTTATATTTTACAGGAACACAGCAAATTTAGGTGGTCTAATGTTGGATACGAAGAAGTGGCAACGTTAGTGTTTAAGACACTACGATTCGAGAGGGTGACCTTAAAATGGGCAATGTTACAGCGGCGGACTTTATTATCGTTAAGAAAAGCATATACAAGCTGCGTCAGTCAAATTTTGGCGGTATAATGAAAAAGTAGGACGAAAGGGCTGTGTCGGACTTTCTTTGTGAAGTAGATCCATTAGCTCATTGTGGTAAAGAGCGCCCAAGGTCTTCTGCCGGCCTGGGAGGATGGTGGTTCGAATCCACCTGGATCTGGGGTCCTTTCTGCCTTGTTCAACTGGAATCAAATTTGCAAGTTGGATACAGTCGATATTTGTATCTGTTAAGTCTAATATGAATAGTTTTCAGTTATCAAAAGCCCATGAGATTATAGAGCTCAATTTTTATAAAATAAAAAGAGATTAGCAAAGTGACTAGCATTTTCTTCATAATTTTGATAGTCTACTAGGGCATTTTCTTCTGCTCATTTTAAAATTAAGAGTATAAAATTCAGAAAGTTCATTGAAAAAAATATTCATAATTATGAATGCGGTATAAAGTTAAGATAATTATAACTAACCTCATTCTTTTTTTCATTAAATAAATGCTTCTTAAATAATATTTGAAAAAACAAATGCTTCGTACATAATATTCTAAAACAAAAAATATAAAGAAAAATGTTTAATGAAGGAAATATTCTGATTGGTTTTCAATGGACACCAAAATCATAATTTATATTTTTAAAGTGAAAAAAGTTTTATCAATGGTTATTTTGTTTTTTAATCGGTGGATGTTTTCATCGGAGTATACTACAGTCAATGCATTTTGGGAAAAGTCTTGCTGGCTGTATTTTATGATTTTTCAGTGTTTACTTTCTGAATAATTAGGTGCGAGGAGTTTGTGGTTTATGGCTCCAGAAAGAAAATGGGCAGCCGTTGGATGGAGAGCAGGGATTGTTATACTATCCAAATGAGTATTTTCGTTTGGTAAAGAATTCAGAGGTATATCTGATAAGGCTCATATACGATTTTATCATATTATATTAAATTAGTGTTAGCGTATGAAAACAGTAAAAAGTAGAAATAATAATAAAAAGAAAAAAGAGTTTGTTAAATCGGGAGGCCTTAGTTGTATGCTACCGAACTTGTCGATGTGAAAGGCAATGGTTAGAATTGACAAATTTCATACGAGTGGTTGTGGATAATTAGAAGAAAAAAGTCGATGGAAAATTGGAAATAATAATATTCAATGTTACTTTTATATTAAAAAAGGGAAGGATCAAAGATAGGGGATTATATAATATCAGCAAAGACAAAACGGTTCCCACATTTAATTAATACGGCAACAAAAATTAACTCAGAAAAACATTAGTAATTAGGGAAACACTTCCTACCATGTTCTTTTAAATTATTTTTCATTGCATTTGTAAAGAACTATGGTCGATTTCAAAGGGGACGGCATAGACCTTCTAGAACCCACGTTTGTCAGTAATGAAATAAATCACATCTCATACCAACCAATAATTCAATGTGGAATTAATCACAAATGCATTATTTTCCTCATTTCCTCTTATAATTTCCTTTCTGGAGGTACTTGTCCATCAACTTAATTAGGTGTCCTATAAATTTCTTTATTTTAAATTACTTTTTTCATTGTCCCCTATTATTATTATTATTATTATTATTATTATTATTATTATTTAACTTTTTTTCTGTGAATTTTGAAAGTTTCTTATCATGATATATAAAAAGGCTAAATATAACGTATGGTTATAATGATATTATTTAAAATTCTTTAATGTGTATAAACAACCTTATTAATTCCTAGATTTTACTTGAACAAAACTTACTAATTCTTAGTCTTCATTGGTTTTTTCATCAAAAAACCGACTAATTTTTAGTGCAATTACTTGGATTTATGGAATTATACTATATTAATAAGTAAAATTATATAGAATACTGTTCATCTATTATATAATTATTTTATTTGAAGTAATAACAATATATATTTGATGACAGGTAAAATGTACTGTAAGTTCCTGGCAATTGCGAACACCTGCAGCAACAAGCAATAGACAGGCGGGTTTCCGACAAGGGAGTCTCCGACGATCAAGTTATAGATTCTGAGTGAAAGAGCAAGAGATTTTTTAGACAAAAAATTAAGTAACATTTTCATACCTGTCTTTGCTTCTTTTATAGGTGGGCTTAACGCATTTTCAGTATCTAATAGGAGGAGTTTCCCGTTTTCCCGGCCACTAACCCATTATCGGCGAATCTCGAGGGAACGTGGAGTTGTTTTAAAGGCTAGTCCTGTTTTCGGTCTATAGCTTGGCTATATGATCCTGAGGAATTTGGCTTTAGGTCGGTTCGTCGGGCTCTCTTTGATCAAGGTGCTCGGTTCATGTCGGACCGTTGAACCGGTCTGTTAGTCCGGTTGTTATCATAAGTCCCCCCAGTGAGCGACATTTATGTCTGCAACTGACGGATAATCGCCGAACAAGTTTACTTAGTAATGCCGAATTCGAGCTCGTGGCGACTGAGCCGAATGAGCTGGTGCGGCAACTTGAGTCCTTAGTGATTACCGAACTTTGATTCGAAGTTCGGTTCCATAGGTCGGCATACTTGATCAGGTGTTGGGGGGGTTGTATGGCAGGATCACCCTGCCATACACGCCTTGACAAGATGGCATCGTCTCCCACACGTGCATTTATTGGAGAGTGTTTATAGCTTCCTATTTTACTGGGGGTAACGGCTACTTAACTGCTTGTAACGGCTACTTTACCGTGTGTAATGGCTAGGGGCACCTCGATCTGAGTGTGCAGCTTTAAACGAGCTATCCCAAGTACGGATCAGCCACCACGTGCACGGCCCGGATTCACTGCAACTTTCTATATAAACCTCCTCTCCAACTCTTCACTTTCGTTTTCGCTCATTTCACTCATTTTTTGCTTTCTCTTCTGTGCTTATTGCCTTGGAGCGTCGAAGTCGTTATCTCCTTCTCGCAACTTTTTATCCATTTTCACCAAGTTTGTTCCTCATCCCCCTTCTTAATTCTTTGTACTTCGTTTTAGCTTTTTCGCCATGAGTTCGGAGAGATCTTCAAGTGAAGGAGTTAGGGCCAGTGGGGATGCTCCCAGTGGCAATGTTCCAGGCATGAGTAGGTGCTCTTCTTCAAGTGAGGGAGTTCAGCCTATCGATTTAAGTCGAACTGCTACATCGTCTAAGAAGAAAGCTCCTCGCCGACTACCTGGAGTGGGGAGCATAGTTCGACAGTTAAAGAGGAGGAGCTCGATTCTCTCCTTGCCCAACTAACTTCAGAGCCGGATTGTTTCGCTAGCAGACCCAGCATGTAACACCCTTACTGTAACAGTCTTATCGGACATGCAATAAGTCGGAATTTTTTTTTGCAACCCTTAACTCCTTTAACTAAACGACCTTTATGCATATAACTTTCATTAATCATTAGCCTATAACTGTTCAGAAATTTTTATGCTTTTGATAAAAATTTGGCAATATAACGGCTATATATATTCTTAACTAGCCCCCTGAAAAGCAGACATTTACACAGCCTCTCAGAGGCACAACAATTTATATCCAATCATAACAACCCACAAATACTATCAAGCAACACATACATGCCATCCATTCTCTGCAATTCCTTATCCACATACTACTATAATTAATACACAGTACGGTCATTGCTACAGTATCATCCTCATAAAACAAAACATAATAAGTATATATACATGCCACAAAAATATTCTTTTTAACTCTTCAGCTTCAATTTCCTGCTATGTACCCAGGCTCTAACCTAGCTGTACCTGCACGCAATCAATCCTATGTGCTGAGCATTAAACATGCCCAGTGGTGACTAAAAATCATAGCATTTCCCTAATATATATATATATTTAATAATTTTGGTTTAAATGATTTATTATCGATTTTTCTTATTTAATAGCAATATTTATTTTATGAACGACTAACTTCTCATTTAACTTGTAACTTTCTTATATTCTCAATTTAGTACTTGAACTTCTCTTTTATTTCAAGAATGTCATTTTATACTATTAATTACTAGTTTGCCCTTTTTATTTCTTATTTTCTTATCTTACCTTATTAATTAATTTATAATTTACTGATTAATCATTAATTTAACCTTTTTCATGTAAAATTTTATTTTAGTCCTTTAACTTTATACGGTTGACTCTTTACCTAATTAATTGACCAAATTACCATTTTACCCTTATTACTTATTTTCCTTATTACTTTTACCAATTAATTTTATCTTTTAAAAAAATTACCGTTTTATCCCTAAACTTCTAAATTCTTTTCTTTTTAGTCCTTTTTCATATTAAACTTTCATTTTAGCTTCTCTTTTATACTTTTAACATTTTTTTTATTACTATGTCCCTAGTACAGACCCGGCAGAAAACTTTCAGATGGGATATGCGGGACGTGGACCCCACAGGACCACAACAGAATGAAAAATGACCTCCAGAATTATCCCTCATAAAACATATGAACATATGATAGTACGTATAATAAATATACTATGGAGATCAACGATCCAACCATAGTAAAGCAAGTCGCCATGACTTGCACCGCGGTATATGTATTCCTATGGCCAGCCAATTATATCCTGAACTAGGTTTTACTGCCTGACTCTTTCTAAGGGCACATATTTTCTTAATTTTCCTTTTATTAGCTACTTTTTCATTCTTATTCTTACTTTTCATTCCTTGTCAATACAATATCAATACTTTATAATTACAGTCAATCTTATTTACACATATTACGAAATATTTCATAGTAGTTCACCATGTAATCAACAAATTATGCCATAATTCATTCAAATTTCATATTTTTCAACTAATACCTAATTAATATTTATTCCAAAAATATTCATTTAATTCCCATAAATTCTATAAAAATTCATAACTATTTATTTACATTAATATTAACATTAGAAAGCCTAAAATCATTAAAATCACTCAAATTTACATTAATTCCTTATGAATCTTCATTCGGCCTATACTACAAGTCCATCATACCATTGGTTTTAACTTCATTTAAAGTCTCTAATAGGCATATATAACTCCTAAATGTATGAATATAACATTACTTTCAATTATATCCCAATACATAAAATATTTCTTAAGAAACCTAAAGGAAATTCACTAATTTAATAGGGAAATAAAAGGATTAATTAGCCACACGCCTTTTTTTTATGGATTAGCCTTGCCTAGACTTTATTTTCTTTTCCTTTAGCTTGAGAAATTTGCTCCTCTTCTTGGATTCCTTCACAAACCGAAATTCCCATCAAAGATAACTCAATTATATTGGCCTCAAATGCTAAATTTAACAGCAAAAATGAACTCTAGGCACCCAAAACTAGTAGTAGGCACCTAAAAACCAAATTAAAATCAATAGTTTCACATACCTAACTTTGAAACCTAAACTTTAACCCTTGATTTCTCTTGATTTCCTTCCTTGAATCAAAGAGTAGAGATTTCCATGATACTCTAGAGAGGCTAAAATTACTTCCTTAGGCTTTTATTTGGTGAGATTTCGTGAGAATTTGAAAGAAAAAGAGAGGAATTTGTGAGAGAGGGAGTTTGGCCACCTATGAAGAAGAAGAAGGCACAAGTTTCTGCTGAATAATTCTGGAGAAGGAGAGCTTATATAGCTCTTCAGATTAAGCCTTGGGCTAGACTCACCTTGGGCTTGAATAATTTAATTATTTAAGTCCGATAATTACCCGATAATTAGCCCTAAATAATTTTTCCCACTTAACATCTTCAATTCTCTTCAAATTTGATTCCATTATTCATATAACATTAAAAATAGGCTATACCTAAAATTTTAGCCCAATCGGAGTTCATTTTAGGTCCGATTCAATTTTATCGGTTCGATTCTAAAATATCGGTATTACCGAAAAATTCACTTTTTACCACCAAAATATTCTACATATTATTTTAGGCATATATGTAATTTTTGATAATGTTTAGATTTTATTTGATATTTTTAATAGCCAAAACAACCAAAAAATCAATTAAAAATCCTAAACCCTAATTTTCTCGATTTTCGTTCTTTTGACTTTCGGAAGCCTATTTGACCTCAAATTTATTTTAAATTTCAACCCTAGACTCCAATAAAATATTTTTTACTTTTGCGTGTCATTTACAGCCCGAAGACATTATTCACTATCGGAAAGTACTATTCACAATCAGTCCGATGTTGAGGCCATTACACAGCACCTCACAAAGGGCGAACACCAAATTTGCTAACAAGAAGAAGACAGCCATTTATGAGGCACAACTGGAGGCCAGTGTCCGCCTCCCTTTGACGAGCTTCGAGGTGAGCGTGCTAAGGTATTTCGATATGGCTATTGGGTAACTCCACCCCAACGCTTGGTGAACCCTTTTCGTCCTCCAGATTTGGGCTGTGAAACAAGGCATAAAGCTCACCTTGAATTTGTTCCGAGCAACCCATGTGGTTGGTCTCCGAGGACCACAATTACATAAAAGCTCGGCCTAGGTATGGGATATCCATTGGGAACTCGGAGTCCTTGAAAAAGTGGAAAGAATAGTTCTTTCTGGTGGAGAGAGTGCGAGCCGACTTCCAAGTGCGTACAACGTGGGGGAGATACACGAATTGTAATGACGGTAACTTGTGGCTCTCCAATGAAGAGGAGTTGATCTTATCTCGTTGGAGGGAGCTGGCCCGGGACAAGTGGGACTTGAAGAATTTACTGGATCCTTGTGGTACGGAGTTGGTTCCTCGTCCAAGAAAAGGTTCGATGTTTTCCTATTTTGTGATATTGATGAGTTGTTTTAATTTATTTTCTATTTGCAGCTATGAGAAAGATGAGCCAAGCTACGGAAATTATGAGAGCGAAGAGGCAAAAGCTCGTTGCAGGTTCTTCGAGCACGCCCGTAGCTGGGGAAATGGAGACAGTGTCGTTGGGTTGAGGGAGGAATTGCAGTGTTCCTAGCGGGGTTGGGTTGGACGTGTGATTTTCTTGTTCATAAGTGTTTAAGTTGAGGTCTGAAAAAAGGTTCATGTTTCACGCTCACCGCACCAAATGATGACAGGTGAAATGCACTGTAAGTTCCTGAAGATTGCGAACACCCGCAACAACAAGCAATAGACCGACGGGTTTCCAACAAGGGAGCCTCCGACGATCAAGTTAGAAATTCTGAGTGAAAGAGTAAGAGATTTTTTAGGCAAAAAATTAAGTAATTTTTTTATACATGTCTTTACTCTTTTTATAAGTGGGCTTAACGCATTTTCAGGAGCTAATGGGAGGAATTTTTCGTTTTTTTTGGCCACTAATCCATTATCAGCGAATCTCGAGGGAACGTGGGTTAGTGGCGGTTGTCTGTCCAATGTGATGGAGTTGTTTTCGGGACTAGTCTGTTGCCGGTCTATAGCTCGGCTATATGCTCCTGAGGAGTTTGGCTTTAGGTCGGTTCTTCGGGCTCTCTTTGGTCAAGGTGTTCGGTTCACGTCTGACCGTTGAACCAATCTATTAATCCGGTTGTTATCAATATTGGAAGCAAATGAATCATATCATGAGATATTTATATGTAAAAAAAAATTAAAATTTTATATGTCGTAAATGAATGGATAATAATGCAAATAGTAAAAATTTGACATATCGTATTTAAAAATAAAAAAAATATTTTGCATATATAATTTATAAAACTGATTATTTTCCTTATTTATATTATATAAGAAAGATCCTAAAATTCCAAATAACATAAATCAAATTATAATGGATTGAGCTATACATATCACATAATTTGTCGAATTAGTTTGGATTTATAATAGGATTGGATCTAGTCAACATTTGGCACCTCTAATATTAATTTAAATATATATAAAAAAAAATCAAAATCCTTTTATATTAAAGGTCGGCAGTGAAGGGCAAATGGGCACTTGCAGTGTGATGTTGTCTACCACGAAGCACGGAAGCAGATCATCCTCTATATACTACGGACTTTAATAAAATATCTATTGCTGCCATCACTGCTCAAAAAGCTATAACTTTTCCCTTCTGGAACCAAGGGGACGGAAAAAAGAAAAAGTGGATTTGGTGTAAACGTGGAAACTACAAAGCCATTGCATTTTCTCGAAGAGTTAAAGACAACCCATGAGAAATTGCTGACTATTTTATTTCCTTTGTTGGTGGTCTTCGGAGGATTTACGCTCCTTACTTCTTACTCTGGTATGTTAATTTCTGACACTCGGTAGCCTTTTAATTTTGACATTTAGATTTCTCTTCTCTGTTTTTTGTTTACATGCTTTTTCAAATTTTCATTTTGTGGGTTATTTTGTTTTTAATTTTGGATTGTAAATTGGAACAGCACCCACAAGAGTGGTTGGTTTTGTTCTGAATTGAATTTGAGCAGATATAGCACCGCAAAAATGGTTGGTTCTGTTCTGAATTGAATTCAAGCAGATTTGTTTGTTGAATACAGCCCCGTTGTCGACTTTATGGTTCTGTACTATTCATTGAATGTGTTTCTGGACCACTTCGATTTGCAAACATAGATTGGTATGTTCAAGACTTATGATTCGCATCTGAAAAATTCTGTTATTGGCAGCCTGTTTCATCTTTCTTTTATTGTGCTATATCATGAGCAATTATCTTAAATTGAAAAATTTTACCAGTTCGTTCCATCTATAATCTCACATCAGTATATATATGTTCCTTGTTTGTTCAATGACTATTATTTTAGACCAAGGAATCCTATGTTGAACGTTTCCTCTCTGGAAGATAGTTTCAGCTCATTGTTTAGTTCATGTATCCTAATGAATGTATTGGATGATTTTATGTGATGTTTCATGTCAGGGGCTGAACTGTTTTACAAGATTTGGCATTGCTCAGCATGTTTCACCCTCGGAATAATTCCAATAGGGATCAGGAGGATGATTCAACCCTGCATGCATCTAAGGTAATAAACTGGATGTTTCACTAAGAATATTGTGATTATTCAAATTATGAGGAGCTCAAAATTTCATTGCATTGACAACAATTGGTTGCATATTATGGGATTGCTTAATTTCTTCGAAATTGGTCCAGGTCGATGAGCTTAGGAATGCAATTGGACCCTTATCTGGACACAGTGCAAAATACTGCTCTGATGCATGTTTGAGAAGATATTTGGAATCTCGGAGCTGGGATTTAGACAAATCAAAGAAAATGCTGGAAGAAACACTTAAATGGAGATCAGCATATAAACCTGAAGAAATCCGCTGGGTAAGCTTGGTTCTTTTACTTCATGTTGTTTGTCATTTAAAAAGCCTCATAATATCAATTTCTCATTGGATGATATTAGATGCAAAATATTCTCTAACCATGAAAAATACATGTTCTGTCAGCATGAAGTTGCTATTGAAGGTGAGACTGGGAAAGTATACAGAGCGAATTTTCATGACAGACAAGGACGGACAGTGCTCATATTAAGGCCAGGAAAGCAGGTATTGTATTTGGATAATTCATTATAAAGAAAACTCTTACAGTTTCTGTAATTTGAAAATTCAATTTGTCACATGCACTGCAGAACACAAAAGCAGTAGACAACCAACTCCGGCATTTGGTGTATCTCCTTGAGAATGCCGTGATCAACCTTCCTGAGGCTCAAGAACAAATGTCATGGTTGATAGACTTCACTGGATGGTCAATAAGCAACAGTGTACCCATCAGAACAGCTCGTGATACAATTAATATATTGCAAAATCACTATCCTGAGAGGCTAGCAATTGCTTTTTTATACAATCCGCCCCGCATTTTTGAAGCATTCTGGAAGGTACAAGTTCTTCTCCCCTTGATCTTAGTTTTGTTTTCAAAATGAATATTGGAGACTCTTGGCCTTGAGACCATGCATCAATCAGACTGATGAAGATCCAAGATGTTTCAATGTTCACAGTTCCTAAAAGCTATAAAAATGCAATGCAAATATTGTTTTGTCGCTCTTTGACCTTAAAGATTAGTTCTATCTTGACCATGCAGATTGTTAAGTATTTCTTGGATGCCAAGACATTCCAAAAGGTAAAGTTTGTGTACCCAAACAATGCTGACAGTGTAGAGCTTATGAAGTCTTATTTTGATGATGAAAATCTCCCAACCGAGTTTGGAGGGAAAGCCATATTGGACTATGATCACGGAGAATTTTCAAGATTAATGACGCAGGATGATTTCAAGACTGCTGCCTTTTGGGGATCTGACAATAAGCATCAACAAGCAACCAACGGGCATTATGGAGCTGAGGTGGCTCCAGAGCCAATCGACTTGGCGCCTTCAGCTACCTAGCTTCCTACCTTCTGTCGGTTACTGTAATAGAAGTAGCTTCCCACCTTCGGTCAGTCACTGTAATGGAAGTAGAGGTCGACTAGCATAGTGGATACACTCTTCAAAGTGAGCCAGCAATTAATGGAATCATGTCCTTAATTTCATTAGCAGTAGCTGTAAGCAGTGCTCTGGCTGCAATAATGGAAATCTTCCTTGTATTATTCAAAGCAGAGCCTTATGTTTCAACTCTCATGTGGTTTATCTTTTTCCGGATAACCGTGGCAGGGATCCATGAATTCAGTAAGTTAAATCTCTCTCATATTCTCTCTCAAATTTTGGTTATATTAGAAAGTAAAATCCTTCATATTAACATACATGTGTGTGTGTATAATTCCCAAAATTTTATTTTTAGGCATACTAATTGGTCAAATAATATATATGAATCTGTAAAAGAAATGGGAACAAAAAGCACTTGGGAGCATTACGTCATTTTTTGTATTTGCCGTATGAATATTACTGGTTTTTGCTTACTTCAAAGCATTATGAGAATTTGATTTCCGAAGAAAAGTGGAAAGGCTATAGACGATAGACAAAACACACTTAAAGCCAATCTTCGTTTTTGTACAAAATCTTTTCTTCCTCTACGTATTATTAAGAAGATAGATGTATGCTAATCATACATGAATAACACAGGGAGACAGTATACTGCCTCGGCTTCTCAGACTAAACGAGGTTTTCTTTACAGGGAAATGAGAGTCACTACTTACAAATATTTAAACTTGACATGAATGTGAAAAATTATAATCCTTTCACATCAGTAGAACTTTAGAAATTATCCATACTCTTCTAGCAAACACCATATCACATTACAAAAACACAACCAAATGCTAGTCAGCTACACAGAATTCCGTCAAAATCTTATAGTCAGAGACCGACTATGTGAACATTGAGAAGGTTAGCTGCCTTAAGCATAACAGTTCAAGCAATACTTAATATGAATCACAAAAGCCGTCTTTTGAAATTTCGAGTAGTGGATTGATATGTACGAACCAGCAAACCAACTCCTATACCGAGTCCAACACAAATGCCAAGGCCAATCCCCACTCCGACCCTCACTCCAGCATTAAACCATGATAGTTCACCATCTTCACCATCCAGATACTGGGTCCTCCTCCAGTATAAGTTACTATAATCTTCTTCACTTTCTAGTAGTTTGTAGCTTCTATACTTTGATGTCTGCAAGTCACAATGCTCATGCGTGAGATGCAGATGGCATGAAAATTGATCATGCCAATACAAGGAATATAGACCTATTAGTTAAGCATATGGAACCTAATATGTATAATACAAGGATAAGTTGTGGAAGGATGCACAGAAATGAGGAGGATGCTTGCATATATACCCACATCTATAGATGTACTGTAATCGAGAGAATGCACAAGAAATAAACACCACAGAGGACACTTGACAAGCACCGAAAACATAACATCTGACACATAAAAACAGAATGCTGGAAGCTGTTTCTTTTGTGTCCAACAATCTGTGCACAGACAAACCTTGGATATAATCCAGCAAGATAAATGAGAGAAGATATTCCCAATTTTTGTAACAGATGCACACCGTTAGAAATCTTAATACACAAGTTGTAGATTAACCAGGTGCAGCTTCTCCTAAGCCACTTGTGTTAAACCTATACCATACAGTTGACGATAGATGTAGGAACAGATTACATGACCACATTCCATTGGCTTAGTAGTGCAAAATTTTTACTTTGTCCAAGGGCTGAGCTGATTATTTTGGCCAATATGGTCTTTGTACGTGTTTAGATGCCAACTTCATTTAGATGAAAGTCAAAGGAAAACACTCTCAACGCTACTCAAATTCACTCTTTTAGTTTCTGATTATCCCAGATTGCAGTGAAACTCTGTACAGAACAAACTAAGATGTTCAAGCACAGAAATGCAAAATAAAGTGGCTGATTCAACAATAAAATTCACAGAAACTTCCTAGGATATGGCAGGCTTGTGGGCCTACGGGCCTCCACATGGTTTCCCATTCCGTGAGGATATGTCATGAAAGTATTGCAAGAATACAACAAAAAATGAGGAAAAAAAAGAATCGAGTGGCATCTCATCACTTGAAAGCTGTGCCTGCCCATCCCCATATCAGACACAGGATAAGATTCTGCTTGCCATTCCAAGCATGCAAAGTCCAACAAGCAAGGCAGCTTTGTAAACAAGAAAAATGTTTCAGGACAGGAAGCACATACGAAACTGTAACAGAAAGAGAAATCAAAGCTAATAGACTATCTCTACATGGCTTGAATTCTGAATAGAAGCACATAAACAATCAATTTACTCAACGTTCATGCCCCATTTAATAAGTATGGATTAGCTAAGAAATCAAAATTCTCGAGTGCGTACCTGCAGATCATGTTCAGATAAAACATTTTTCGGTGATTCAGTTGTCTCATACTCAGGGATTGTGTCCAACATGCCCTTTCTAGTATGCTTCTTGCGATAACTAAGCTGCAAAGTCTTGGTTAAAATAATAGGCGTTCCTGAGAAGCAACCTGTTATATAAACCTCAATGGTCGGTAACTCTATACCAACAATGTGTCTCCCTTTCAAGAAGCTAGTCCAAGCTGTGATCTCCGATTCACAATTCATACTCCATCGCTTCTCATTGAAGCCATCACTATTAGACATCTCCAGAACTCCAGATAGAATGAGACCCTCCTTGTCAAAGACCTCAAACTTGATACTCCCCGTGGTTCTAATGCTATCAGTGCTAATAAACGTAGCTTCCTCAGATTTTTTATCAACTCGATCTCTTCTGAGAAGGGAAGAGACACCATCAGAATACATGCTACTTCTAGCACCATTGACGTCCAAAAAGGTGTCGGGACTCAAAGGTATATGGTTGAGAGTAAGGAATTCTGGGGTTGAAGCATCAACCTGGAAGTTACTGATCCTCACATAAAACACTCTTAAATCGAACCACGAAGATGAAAATTTAGCAAAGAGTTGAAATGGAGAATATCTGATGATCTGAAGATTGGAATTTGGAGCTTCATCATCGCTGGATGTTTCATAAGGGCCCTCCATGATGAACCAGGGACCTTAATCCTTCAAATTGGAATAGATTGGTAACATCTAGACAAATTATACAGAAATCATATTAGAAAACCATACAAAATGTTAAAAGAATACATACTAAAAAAAAAAAAACCTATAGCCACAATAACTGAATGGTATGAGCCATATCCCTGCAAATAGAAGCGGGATACCTAACATTTAGGAAACGGAAGCCCTTGAAATATGGAAACAAGTGAAGAAAAAATCACAGCAATATGTAAGCCTAACCATTCTAATTTCTAGCTGACCAACAGAGCGACTATAAAAAGCTAGCATACTCTTTAATAACAAATTTAAAAACGAAGAACAGAGACCCGCCAGATATAGAAAATGAGAAGATATTATTAGTGAGTTGTTATTGAGTCAAAAGAATTTCAGATGGGGAACAAAGATGCGAAATTACAGAAACAAGCACAAAAACAAAGGATCAATTCGGTTTTGGATAAACTTAGCAACAGCAACAGCAACAAAAAGAAGCATACCTCTTCATGTCATTTAATTCGAAAATTGTGAAATTATATTAAACTAAAGTGCCGGCCAGAGGCATAAATAATTTACAATTCAGATTAGCAGACAAAAGAGTTGCTGTCTCCGTTCTGGAATAATACACAACCACAATAATCCAAAGGCAAAAGAGCAGAGAACATAAAATAAAAGACTAACCAGCAAAATGTTGCAGCCGTAGTTTAAGAAAGAAAGGTAACCCATATAGTCATTATACTATTAAACTTCTCCACTCTCTATGACTAAGCCGACTTCGCAAATCGCTTTCAGTTGATGTTTCTGATTACGCCGTCATCAAAATTCATGGCTTATAAGTGTTAATAGAAATCTTTTGGTCTATAATAATTATATCTCTGACCCACCAAAATTCTTACTGTTCAACAGACAAAATAACTAAAACATTTCCCGAAAAGCGATTTTTTTTTTTTTTTGCCGTTTTTTCTCAGTAGATGGATCGATTTGGGATCTCTGTTTTATATATATTTGGGTGACTCTGAATCTAAGAATCAATTGCAATAAGAAGATGATCTTATCCGATTAGAAATTTAAGAAAACGAGGAAGGTGTATATTTAAGTTTGAAAGGGATGTGCTTGGCTCCTTCAGCTCCATCTTCTCCATGTGCTTTCTTTTGCTTCTTTCTCAAATTAACGGTTCATTTTCAGAGCAGAGGAGCAGAGGGTCGTTATTTTGTTTGTTCCTCATCGCCGCTTCAGGCTCGAGATTTGGATCTGCAAAATCGGCCCATTTATGAAAATTCATAAGTCTTCAGCCCGTTTATAAGAATATAAAAACTGAAGTAATGTGATTGAAATTTGTATTAAACATGTTTATAGGTACAATTAAATTCTTTTTTTTTGTTCATCTTAAAGTGTGTATATATTTATAAATACAATCAGCTTTTTTTAGATTTCTCCTCTAAACTTATTAAAAATATCATATTACTTTATGGAAAAATGCTTATTAATTCATAAAAAAACGTATGAAAACTACGTATCAAATAGTAATAGAGAATAATTTGATATTTTTAACAAATTTTAAAGAGATAATTTAACATTTTCAATAGTATTAGATGTATTTGTTACATCTTAAATAAATTTAACTAATTGATATGATATTTTCAATAAGTTCAGAGGTAATTTAATATGCAATTAGTTTAGTAGGTAAATATACTATAGCTTATGAAGGAATTTGTGTATTATTTCATAAATTAAATGATAAGCTCTTAATGCTTGTAAATGTTATTTAATATATATATTATGTATATGATTGTAGTCATTAGTCCAATTTAGACAACTTATCAGTCAAATAAAACGTAAACTTACACCGCACTTTTCCCTAAATTATAACGTACGGGTATACTTGGTAATGGCCGGAAGAGCTCAGATAATTTAATGGTAAGAATTTTTCTTCCTTTCTTTTTTATTGGACTAAAATTAAAATTTTATTATAATTAACCGACTTATCAAAGCGCTGTCCCGTTAGAATGATAAGCAATATTATTAAAATTGAAATGAATCTGTTTAATCGCAAATCAATAACTAATCCGATTAGTTTAATGCATAAAAATCAGATTGGTAAAAAATCATAACGAATCGGTATGAATCAATTAAAAATTAAAATAAAATTGGATGGAACAAAAAAGCTGATTTGGACCAAAAACCAAAATGAAATCAGATGGAACCAAAAAAACCGACTTGTTATAAATATTGAATAACTTAAAAATATTATTTTATGGCTAATATTTGATGATAAATATATTTTTCAAGTTATTTTTTTATTTTTTATATAATTATATTTTTATAATATTTATAAAAAAATTTAAAATAATATTATTTTAAATAAAAAAATTCAATTGAATTTTATCAAATTGGTTGAATAAAAAACTTTTTGTATTTTTGATTTTTTATTGGTCTGATTTTAATAATATAAGTAGTAAGCCCGTGGTATGGGATTAAAATGGATGATTATATGGTGGGTTTCACGTTAAATGCTCATGAGAAATAGGGGCCCACGCAACATCGGCGATAATTTTTAGTGTAAGTCCTTTTTGTGGTCCCCGGCTGTAGATAATCGCCGGCATGGCGTTACCCGTTACGTTGACTTTGCTGCGTCAAAGTTTAAAATTCTCTGCCACTAATCCCTATTGAATTTTCCATTTCTTCTGTTTCTTTCTTTATTATTATTTTTTTATCAATATTATAATTTCAAATCCGCTCATCGCTGTTTTTTTTTTCAATAGTAAACTCACCGGTCGATTATGAAGTTTACGGATGATATATATAATGGCACATCATTTTATACTATTTTGTGAAATTGACTCCTTTACTTATATTTATTTCAATTTAACACCTCTACTTGTTAAAAACTTATATAACAATCATATCCAATTACACCTAATTGCGCTTACTTCTGTTCAGAATATTTTTTACATTTCTAAATATATGTGATCGGACCACAATCGAAATATGATGCGGATTATAACATGTGCATTTGATTTAGTGCAAACTAGGGATTTGATTCATAATTCTGAACGCATATAATCGGATCACAGTTTGATAATTGATTTCAATATCTCATCTCCACTTTAGCATTTAATTGGTATAGTGAAAGTGATTTTTATTCAATTGTATTTTAAGATATAGGTAAAAATGACAAAATATAATTACTGTCGCATAAAATCATATAAAAAAAATGAACTTGAAAAACAACACCCAAGTTAACATTTATCTCGGTAAAATTAGTTTGTGGTGGTGTCATTAAAATTTATGCGATACTAAATTAATATTATGTATTAAATATTTTAAAGATTGAAAATAATATGGGAGATTGATGATTATTCAGCACATTGCTAATTTACCGTCCTATGAACAGTGATGATTATATGCAGCAAGAAATAAGCACATTGCTAATTTAGGAAGTTTAGGTTTACTTTTACTTCTCCCAGTAAAAATATTGAGGCTCTAAAGACCTTGCGTTCTCATTTTGGAATTATTTACCCATGTACATCAGTCAATTTAGCAAAAATAACCAACATTGATAAGTTTGAATAGTTTATCACCTTTTTCAGGTAAACTATTAAAAATATAAAAAAATCGATATTAAAAAAATTATGTCATAGATAACGTTTGTAAAATTTAAAAATATTAGAATTATAGGAAAATAAAATTTTTTCAAGCTTTTGTTAAAAAATAAATTAATCTCACAAAAAAATTTACTTAATTATTTAACTACCTAAATTTTAAAAAATCAATGTATATATTTTTCTATTTTATCGGATAAAAAATAATTAAAAAATTTAAAAAATATATTTTTAATTTATTTAGAAAAAAATAAAAAAAATTAAAATATTTTAAAATTTTATCTTGATGATTTTATATTTTGATCATCAAAATATTTTAATTTTTTTTTTGAAATTTTTTATCTTTATCGATTGAACAAATACTACCATAATAAATTGATGCAATATATAAATTTTAATAATTTAAAACAATAATAAATTATCATATATAATTAGTAATAATTTATTCGTATTATTTTAACTTATGTATTAATGGACTGAATTTAGATAAGAGTTCCTGTATGGATATTGTAGGTTTATTATTAATGATATTTATATAGATGAAACGAATGTAAATTAGCAGTATAAAGTATAAACAAGGGTTCTTAAAAGGACGAAGCGAAACCCGGGGAAGGGTCACAAGTGGTCAGAGTGAGACACAGAGTCTGAGCAATAGACTAGTAAACTAACCGTACCCATCTCTAAAATAGTATTTAATTACAAAAAAAGCTTTGGTTCCAAATTCCAATCCTTAACCATGGTTAACTCTTCTCTTTCTGCTTCTGTCTTTTGCTTCACATATTTCTTCTCGCACTTCCATTTCCTCGTAGCCTTAGCCTTCATATATAAATGAATCAGATAATCGACAAACTGAAACGAATTATTATATTTTCTGTGTGAGTGAGTTTTTTAACCATTCTTTATCAATCTATTCTGAAAATAAAAATCCTTCTCTCCTTTTAGCTCGATACAGAGACAGAGAAAGGTATGGTATTAATGGGTTTGCAGAATCTGGATTTTGGTCAAAGATTTTAGTTCAGATTTTCTACCATATATTTGTACCATAGCCCCAGCTTTGAAGAAGCGAGCAGCTTCTGGTTTATTGTTTTTTTGTTTTGAGTTTTGAGGGTTTAGGTGAATTGTTATTTTATTTGATGTTTTTGGGAGGGACAAGGACAAGATAATTAGAAAAAGACTGATGGGTAAGAAGAGGCCTCGAAAGACAAAGGAACTTTCTGTAGCAATAGCGGAAGCTTCATCTACGGCTGAACAAACCCAGCAGCCACAGCTTCAGACTCCGAGAAAGAGAGGCAGACCAAGAAAAATTATAGAAAACATCGAAACCCACCAACAAAAAGAAGTTGAAGAAGAAGAAGAAGAAGCGAAGCCAGAAGAGCAACTTATTCAAATTCAAACAATAAAGAAAGCTAAAACCAGCGAAGAAGAAGGAGAGAAAGAGGGACCAACTAGAGGAAAAAAGAAGGAAGATGACGGAAACTCTGAAGAAAGAGAGCCTCCAAGACGAAGCAGAAGGAGGAAAACCAAACCCAGGAAGAGCTGTTGAAAACAAACAGGTATCATATAAATACAGCTCTTTAATTAGGTTCATCTCTACCAGAAATTAATCAGTGAAGAAGATGGTGGTGATCTTTGTTCAAAGAAAAAATCCAAGCTTTTTGTGTAAGATTTTGAAGTTGCTTTTATTCACCGTGAAAACTGATTATTTCATGACATGCTGCCAAAACACAGAAAAAGTTGCTTCTTTTTGTTTATATTCATCGTGAATTCATCCAATATTATTTGTCATTAAATAGAATTGTACAATCTAATTGCAGTTGTGAGTTTAGTGTTTTAATTACCTAATTAATGGCTATAATTATAAGAATTCGGATGATTATAAATAGAAATTAATAGGAAAATCTCGAAGGTGGGCGAGGGAGAAAGATGGATATAATTACTCGGACAAGAGGCCAAAATGGATGCCAACTAATTGCAGGTAGTAGCACGTGACCTTCACGCTCTCCAAAATAGTCAAGAATGCAAAATGGCCCATCCCAGCCGTCTTAGCCAACCAATCACTGACGTTGATGGTTACATCTTTCACTACGTCCACGCTGAGCGTGTTTTTTTACGCGTTTTTGGTGGGCTCGTCCAGGGTCTCACTCGTGCTGACTTTAAAAGGAGAAGTGATATCAAATGAGGAGACGTTGTGCAGCTTCGCTGGGGTTTATAAGGAAAAGAATTAATCCTGCAATTTACACAATAGGTCCCTTAAAATTTGTAATATTAAAATTAGCTTACTTTAAATATTGCAATAATTTTGTTTTTATTGATTTTTCTATTGATTGATGATAAAATGGTTCTTTTTAAATTTTCATCATAATTAGAGTTAAATTAACATTTAATTTCTTTCATTTCTATAATTATAAGGATTGATTGGATTTTTTTTAGTTATCGATATTATTTAGTTCGAGTTGAATTGGGATTAATTCAACATAAAATTATTTTTTTAATATTAATTTTTATCATTTATAATATTCGAAAATAGTATCAAATCATTTGAACCAACAAATGTTGGCTGGATTGATTGATAAATTAATTAAAGAAAATTTATAGCTGTCACCGAAAGGAACTAATAGGCACCCATTAGTATTACAAATTAATTCAACTATGGTGACTTTCTTGCTGCCATTTATAAAGTTTAGGAATATATTGCGCAAATTACTTTGATTATTTTAAATATTTAAATATCAACAAAAAAAATGCGAATTTGATTTTAGTTTTAAATTAGTTTTGACATTAATGGCTAATTTAAATTCAATTGATTCAATTTTAATCTTAATTAAATTTAATTGAACCAATTCATTTCAGTATCCATTAAACTTTTATCGATTATATTATTATAAAAATCTTATTATATTAACATAGATATTAATTATTTAATAGCATTCTTATATCTACATAATGATTTTAATTTACGTATCATGCCATATGAATTTCTTTTTTCTTATCTAACATTTCAAGTTGCTAAATGGTATAACAGTTTACACAATTGTGAAAATAATTGAACAAATGAAGATTAATTTTTGCGAGATTTTATTTTAATTTCTGCTGCAAATTCTTGAAGTAAAATAATGAATTAATTAAGGGTTATTATTTAAGATGTACTCCTTGATGTATTGACTAACTTCTAAATCTAAGTTTCTTTACATTATTGAATACACATACATACATACATATGTATGTATCAAAAATTTATTGATATGATTTATAATGCTTTTCTCAATGTTAAGAAATTGAGCCTAATTTTGTGGAATATTTAATACACCTCTTATGCTAAAATCGAACACATGCAGAAAATAATAAAATATATCAATTCATTTATAAAAATGTTTTTATAATTTTTGTGAATTCTAAATTAATTTCGACAGCATGACACTAACATAACATTAAAATGATGTTGACACATAGTAAAATAATAAAATATATCATTTTTCAATTTTATCTATTAAAAATTTATTTATAGAATTAGCATTTGTTGAAATAACATGTTCCGCCATATATTATTGTTATTTCAGTCCCATATTAACACTATTTTAATATCGTTAGTTTAAAATTAACAAAAATTATTTATAAGAATATTTTATTTCAAATTTTATTAAATTATACATATTTTTACCTATGGTAAGAGTATTTCAATATATTTAAAAAATGTGAAGGATATTTTTATCTTAAAAAATAGCAGCGAAACATTAAAAGTCAGTAGACAGTGAGAAAAGGACAAAGTTTTATATTATATACACCCAAGGACGACCGAGTACACAGTTTTATATTATATACACCCAAGGACGACCGAGTACACCACAAGCTTCTTCACACATTTCTCAATTTAATGCTGAAGAAAACATCGCACCATGCTGGAATTTGGTTTCCACGCGCTAATCAGGGTCCCACTTAAGTGGTTTTGGTTTACCACCCAAAATTCTAGATAAATTCACTGTTGTTAATAATAAAAAAAATTCTTGTCATTTGTCGCCCCAGTAAGCATGCTGTGCGTACTGTGCCAAAAATAACAAAAACTCTGTTTATTTCATTTAAAGAGATTATGAAATTAGCTATATTGTTTGGTTAAACTTTGATAAAATCAAACTTATTTTCTTTATGCAACAAACATTGATTTCAAATTGACCTGTGCAAGTCAAAATGCATAAAATAATGAATTTGCGTATATAGATTATTATTACTAGAGTCAAATTCGAAGGAATAATCCCATATAAAATATCAATCTTCAGTTCATTAAATTTATTAAAGAGCAATGCATATTTCCTAATAAAACTTTAAATGGGAATCAGAAACTTGTTTTATAATTGAAATCCAACCTATAACAACACAGGGAAACATCAAAATATTATAGCGTTTGCATGAACCTGTAGGTAAAACAAAGACAAAAACTGCTAATTATATAGAAACATTTAATGTTTAGCGTGAACCAAGGTTTTATTGAGTTCATCCCAGTTAAAAAACGATGAAAATCTGCACGAAAGCAAAAGCAATCTCATTTTGATAGAGAGCCAGAGAAGCAATAGATAAAAGTCATTTTATAATGTTCGCCCACTAATATTCGATCTATCTTACTTCAAAACAATCAAATACTCGACCCAATTAGCCAAAATTTAAGACCATTTCTAACAAGGTAAACAGAATGTTGCGATTACTCAGTGTCTACAGATAGATAGAAGCAAATTCTAAATGAGAAATAGCCCACCTAACAAGTAAGCAAATTCTTCACTCTTTTATATCATTTCAGCCGAAAGCATCGACTAAAGTCCACAATGCTCTAATATTATAAATATAAATGGAGATATGTACTCACTCAGCCAGTCACTCTTCCAGGCCCACTATGATGAAAATTTAGGCAACCCAGAATACCTTTTGCAGCTCAAACGCATTACTAAATGTGTGTGATTAAGATGCATTCATTTAATAACTATTCACAGAAATAGCAAGTTTAACCTACAACTGAAAATGAAAATGAATCCCAAAGTCTTTCGAATCTTCGCCCCTCCCCTAATTAAGAGGGTATATATACGCTGAACTAGTAAAATTCAAGTATACTTTGAAACATGATTAGCTATGATCGGTAGGTCCTGGCCCACTTGCATTGGTGTGGGTCCCTACTCACTGTCCTAATAGCACGTGCTAGAGAAGCAACACCAAGCTTAATTAGGAACCCTAGGTATAAATCCCAGCTCCATGCTTAACTGTCAGCAACTACTAGAAAGACGTTAGTACTTACTAATACCTGAATTAAGGATTCAATTTCCAATAAGCAGTTTTGACATATGCTTGAACTCCTTATGCTCAACAGCAGGGAGATAAGTTATAGTGAATAAGATGAAATAATAATTTCATCTAGCACAAGAGTCGTAAACTAGGAAGTTGGTCATGCATGGATACAGTAAACATGGGGGCCTGAGCTATTCACCTAGATGGATTTGGCTAGACCGCAAAAGCAACTGTTTGAATGGCGAGAATAATGAACAAAGAGTAGGGGAATTGAATCATTAGTAAAGGGACTGCCTGGATGATGGAATCACAAATAAAATTAAGCTTAAGAGGAACCAGTAAAGACAGCTTATTCTCCTACTTATTTGAGGGCTGGGAATCAAATTTTTAGACTAGAAGTACAAGCAGCCTCCTATTCAAAAAAGTAATCAACAATAATCACCAATCTACTGCAGTTCAGAAAGAACTACAAACAAAGCTGTACAGGACATTCACTCAGACACAAGAAGTTCCAGTTACTTCAGCGCACAAGGGAGGAGGGAAGAGAGAGAGAGATGAACTCTGAAAATAGTGATATATTGATCAATGTCAATAAAACAAACTCCGCAAAATTGAGTTACAATATAATTGAACTGCAAGGACAGAAAAACTGCAGCCTGTGCTCGTACAATACTCAAAACTCCATTTGAAAAGAAAGAAAACTTAAATACAACACTAACACACTAATCATTTTTGCTCTCTTTGTAGTCATATTGTGCAAAATTGTTTATGGGTATATACAATGTTATGACCCAATAAATGATAAACAAGAATAGAAAAATTGCACCAACTCTAACCTTGTTGGTCGTGACTTGATTTATGATGTCGCTCCTTCCTATATCGAGACTGATCTGGATCAAATCCACCTTCTGCTGCTCCATAAACAGCCCAGGATGGTGTGGCAGCCATGTAATCATTGCTAGAGAAAGGTTTTCCAGAAGCAACCTGTATTTTCATGAAAATTGTTACTGCTTGCTATGTTCCGTATTGGAAATGGGTCTCCAGATAAATTATCTTAGTGCTGTTACCAACCAGATCATGGAATTTTTCATAGTCTATCCATGTGAACCACTGGCCATTGACCTTGAACTTCTCAGTTTTAGCCAAGAGGACACAGCATGAGTGGACATGCTCACAAGCAACCTCATAGTCCCCTTTGCTTTTAAGAGCTAAGGCCTCTGAGAAAGCTTTCACATCAGCATGCCAGGGAACATTCTCCATTGTCAACTTCGATGTAGCAGAACTGTGCAACGGAAAAAGTGGTCACTAAACCTAGCATTTATGGGAAATAAAATTTTATATGTTAAAGCAACTTACGATCCGCAGTATGTAACGCCTTTAATTTCAATAAAATCAGGCTGTCCAATGCTAAAGAGGTTATTATATGCATCTACATCCTCCGTATTCCATCCTTTCACCAGTGTTAAGCGGTAAACAGTTCGTTGCTGTTTCTCCTTGAGGGCTTTCAAGGAATCCTAGTAGCATTTTCAGAAAGAAACGAAACTCATTTAGAAAGCCAAAATTACATGAATCAGAAAATCTAGGCAAGGAAAATCATGCCAGCATGAAACCTTCCATGCATTAGCCAATAGTAAACAGGAATGGGGCCCATGACTGGAGGACCCTAAAAAGATGTGTGGTGCAAACAAAAAGATCACAAGATTGGAACCCTGGGAACTTATTATTTGGCAGCATTGAAAACTTAGAGCCCCTCAATTACCAAGCACCATTTGAATCTCTAATTATAGCGAGAACAGTTGCTATCAGACTGATAGAGATATCTCTAATCAGATCACTATCAACAGAGGCCACAAAAACACTTAAAACATTAACTCAACAAAGAAGGTGAACAAACAAAATTACTTACAATAAGACGCTCCCAAAAGTCCCCAAATAATGGCCTGTCAATTGCCTTCAAGCTCTCCTTTGTTGCAGCATCAACACTGACATATAACTGCATGTACCAAAAAAAAATCATTTTTACTTGATGTTCGTGAGCAATAAAAAATCATCATTAACACCAGATTCATCCCCCACAAAGAATTCAATAATAGCCCACACACCTGGGTGATAGGATTTAGCATTTTGATCTTCTCCGGGAACTGAGCATTTGTCACTAGAAAAGTAGATATCCGCCTCCGATGCAACTCATTCACAAGAGAATTGATCTGTGGATACATTATAGGTTCACCAACAAGTGACAGAGCACAATGCCTAGGAGAGAGCCCTTCAGTCCATCGTTCCAATGTAACACCTGCAGGAACATAATTTTTTAGTCAATAACAGTAATGACAGCCTAAACACCCATAAACATAACACAATGTCTATGGTCTCTCCCTAGATGACAGTTATCCGAAAATAAGAAAAAGCAACATAACATATCACTGACTGGACAGAAACTTCATATTAAAGATACAATTTAAATGGTTGATTTCTTCAAGAATTATGTGAAATAATACCACATGCAGTCATATTTATACTAACTAGCAACTCACAAAGGAAATTACCCAGGTCAACTCCAGGTCCCAAGTATAAACCAATCTATAAAACCCAGATGGTTGAACTTGAAACGACACAACATGATAATGAGATAGTATGAAGGAAACATAGATCTACGTGTTAGTGTACTAGGAGAGAACTCATGATCCTGAAAGGAAAATAAACCCCAATAACATTAACATGGAAATTACCCGGAACCCCTTTCATTTGTTTAATCATCTTCATATGCTGATCTATGGCAGAATCCACAATTTCTAGAGGATCATCCACCTTCCAATGCCAGCTTTTTCCTACGGGATTTGTATGGTGCCTCCAACAGAAAACACATTTGTTGGCACAAGCCAGACTAGGAGTTGCCTCCATGCATCTGTTTCATTCAATTTTGACAAAGCAAAACTGTAATGAGTTTAGATCAAAATAAACTCAAATAGCCAATAAAAACTAAACAAGGATACAAGCTAAAAAGAGCATGAATAACAGGAAGTTAATTAGGTTGCAGTCAACATCATGCTTAGTTGAATGAGCATTAAAAAAATAAAATAAAATAAAAGGTAACAGAATATTGGATGCTCTCGTCAAATATTTTTGGGTTTTCCAATACCATTACATTTCAAGTCTCATGCGAAAGAAACAAGTAATACATTTAGAGAAATAGGAGAATATAACCCAGACAATACCAGATTTTCAATGTACCTATAACAAATTAACAATCAATGTTAAACCAAAAATTCTGAAATATACTATATAAAAAAAGCATAGAACAAGAGCACGCCTTATAAAAGAATACAAAGTCAATCACCTATGACTTTCTATCCCATAAAATGAGTGCTTGTAGCAACCTCCTCGACCTCTCAGCTGTGATTTGGTCCATCGACAAATTTTAACACCACTATGTGAACCAATAATCTTGTATCCCTGCATATACATAGTGAACGTTTGTTGAAATATATAAAGAGCAAAAAAATGTTATGAAATCCCGAAGAAGAAGAAGAAGAAGAAAAAGAAGTGAATAAGGAGAATGCCAAATAAATTGACAATAAAAGCATACCTGTTTTTGTAAGTTGGCCCTGATTACTGGAGTCACCATTTCTTTTTTACCATTCAATTTCCCATTGGCTTCGGCTAATTCCCCGTTAGTTTTAGCTACAGCAGGAGACCTCCTTGAAGGCCCTTTACCTGCAATATCCTCAAGATCAACAATCGCAGATTCCTCCTTATCATTTTCCACCTCATCACTTTCAAATCCGTTCTCGTTATCATTTTCATCACCAACAAACCCATTACTCCAAAACCCTCCATTCTCATTACTGCCTTCCTTCAAAACCCTAACAACCTTCGCGCTCCATTCCTCAAAAACCCCATCCAGTTCACCACCATCCACGTCACCTTCCCCAACAGCCACAATCTCATGGGCACCCAATTCCCTTAACCGCCTGGAAAAATCTTTAGCTACCGCATTGAAACTGTTGCCATAAGCTCTACTCCCAACTCCAAAAACCGAGAATTTACACTTGGAAAGCAACAAAGAACCTACTCGAAAATCATCGGCGCTCTCGGCGAGCCAATTCGCAAAGAAATTAGCATTTGCGGGCGGTTTTCCATCCTCCCAGGTAGAAGCAATAATGACGACTAATGTTTCCTTAGAAAGGTCCTCGGGCTCGTAGTCTTTAGGATCGATAATGTCAAACAGGAGATCATTTAACTTGAAAAGATTGTGGAGACGGTGTGCCAAGGTTTTGGAAGTTCCTGTTTGGGAGACGAAGAAGAGCTTGCCTCTAGTAGAAGAGGCTACGGAGTTAGTATTTGGATCGCGATTAGGGTTCAGGGAGGGTTTGAGGAGTTTGAGACGGCAAGATTTGTAGACGAAGTAGAAGGTGGAGGCAGAGAGAAGAGCGAGGAGAGTAAAGCGAGCAGGGTAGGCAGATAGGGACATGTTTGGCACTTGAATATTTGGAAAGTGAGTGAAATATAGTACGTGCTTTATTAGAAAGAGACTGAGCAGAGAGCTAAGTTCATTGCTGAAGAGAAGAAGTTACGTCTCGAAGATGGTGAGGCCAACGGTCATTAGTTGGGCCTAAAAACGTTAGGGCTCATACCGCCAAGGCCTGGTACCTGTATTTGTATTCTTCATTCATTTAGGCTTATACGACATCGTTGTAATGCTCGAAAAGAAGAAACATGGCTCTTCCCTCAACGATTTTTAATTTCAATCAGCTGGATTATGAATTAAGGTGGAGATTAGATTCAGCTTCGAAACTTTGGACAAATATAAGAATATTTTAGATTTAAATCATGGAAAATAAATTATAGAATGCTTAATATAATAATCACTGGATTAACATGTTATTTACATTGTCAGAAATGATAATCTGAATTAAAAGGCGGTTCCAAGTAGGACCGAACATCCTCTCTGTTTTTGTCAACCAAACTGAACAAAATGAACCAAGAAAACAAGGACCCAACAGCACTTTCATCGATTCAATGTAAACATGTTAATTTTTAGCTCTTTCCATAAATGAATACATGGAAGTGAAATCGCAATATGTTATATAATTGAGAATTGAATGATTCAATTAGTTGTGTTGCATCATATAGTTTTAAGTCTATAAAAAATGAACAATCTATGAAGGCAAGAAAAAAGTTGCCTTCCATCTCCTACTTTAATAAACGAAGTTGATGTACAGAGATTTTAAGGACGCCACAAGGTTTTCTGTGCACATAGTATACCCTCTTTATCCTGAGCATAAGTCATACGAATCTCCCAATGCAAACTCCTCAGTATTCCCTCTAATGGATCCAGTATCTCCACCTTTTCCCGTATAATTGCCCACCCACCAGGCCGCAATATTCTATCCATTTCCACCACAACTGACACCGGTTGCTTACACCTGCAAATGTTACACTATAATTGTGTCAAGGCCAATTATCACTTACCAAGATGTCAAATTTGAGTTCTTGGAGAGTCCAAAGGAGCATGGAAACGTAAATATGGCAGAAAAGATCCGTGCTCATTGGATCATAACTTAAATTTTAGCTCATGAAGAGGAACTATTTTATCAGATTGGACCATAACTCAAGTGCATAAAGTGATTCTTTTTTTAGTTCATGAAGAGGAACTACATTACATTAGTTTGTCTAAATAATACAAACTTTCCTACATCAAAAGCTTTTGCCTGTGGGTATAAACACCCAAAGACCTGGTTCTAAGCTGAATTTGAGCAGGTTGTGGAAAATGTAGCGTGTGATTAATCAAGAACATAAACAAAGAGACAATTGTAATGAATGGAGAAGTCCATGAAAAGTAGTTTTGACCTGTTCTTAAGCCGGGAAAACAGATGATCAGCATGCAAAAGATCATATGACCGCGGGTATGTCCCGAAGGACTCGCACCAATCATGGTAAACACCAGCAAGCCCACGTTCATATATGATAGGAAGCGTGTCTGGTGCATGGACAGGAACTACATTCATCACCCAAACCTTATGTTGTGAGAGAGCTGCAGCAAATCTGTACTTGCACATAAATGTTACCATTCAGTTCCTTTAGTTATTCACACACAACAAGACAATATGCTAACAGAGATCATCTTAACTGAGCAAGCATTACTACATTCAAAAGAAAATTTAAATTCTTCATGTGTTGTTAGCTTACCCTCCAAAGATGGCTTTCATGTCCATTATGTTTCGGATAGTTGACCAGTCAATACCGATTCCAGTCAAATAAGACTTTTCAACTATAGCTTGCCAATGATTGGTGTCTGCGATCAATTTTTCTTTATTGTTCATCCAGTCAGGATACGTTTCTAGCCTCTTCGGCCATTCGTCAGGCCACTCTGTCCCATGTTGTTCAATTGAAGATGGAATAGTGTGCAAACAAGTCTTCATAGGAACATACCTAGTGACAGAAAAATGTTGCAATCAACAAGTTCAAGGACATCAGAAGAAAAAAGTTGCTACCATATATATTGAATAAAAAATGATTGTGTCTTGGTCATTGAAACTCTTTACTGTGCTGAACACAATAATGGATAATGTGTGTTTATATTATTATTGCCACTGGAATACATAATAACTACTTGTGCCAGTGAAAATAGCTAAGTTTGCTGAATGGCTTGAAGATAGATAAAGCATCTAAGATCATTTCTAATTGGACTGAAAATGAGGCTTAAATAGAAGTTATCTACTCTCAAATCCATTAATGCGTTTAATGAACTTCAAAGAGGAAATTCATTCAAATAGCTGTCAGCGGAGATGAAACACTAAGCTGCCAATGTGCCACACCAACACAAAGCTTCACTTCCAATTTGACGTCACTGAACACGGAATGATGGCTTATGTAATGTAAGATGAGGCATTCCCCGCTCTCCCAAATAAACAAGAGGTTCTGTACTCATGGTAACATTTATAAGATGCATAGATGTTTCCATATCAAATTAACGATCATAATTTAACATGAAATGGAAGAAGCAAAGCTTCAAGTTCAGAAATTCAGCATAAGAACTGATGCCATCTTGCTAAAACAAGAGACTTGTCTTTAAGAAAAGACTGTACAGGCTTACCAGGCTGCATCAGGATTTTCATTTTCTTTGCACAGAGGTGGATTTTTCTTTCTTCTCAATTCATACATGTCATTCGAATCCGGTTTCTGATATATTTTAACACCCACTTCAGTTACTTCATCAGTTCTATGAGCTAAAATGTTCCAGCAAATAGATGCTGTCAAGGACGTCATGGCTGGAAACCAAAGAAGTGTATGGGTAAGTAATGAAGGGATCCCTTGCTTCTAAACATAATTCACTATGAAAATATATAAATTAATCACAAGCAAGGGGAAATTAAAATGAAAACATAGCTAATCAGTCACCTCTTCTTTCTTTGTTTCTCTCTCTGTTTTTTTTTCCTCATAATGTATATGGGACTAGGATGGCAAAACCCACCAAAGAAAAAATTGATTAATGTAGTGAACTATGAATGCTACAAAGAGAGATTCTAAATCAGCTTGGATACTCAACTCTGGAAGTTCAAAAGAGACAGAATGTAAAGGTCACAAAGTTGGTCTAGAATCCGAATTCCATTTATAGGCTAAACATCCACAAAAATGTAATATCATATCCTTACAAGTTAGGGGAAACCAGACCAGTTGAGCCCATCAAACCATCAAATTTGATGTTTAATAAGCAGTCTGCGACTCAAAGAAGTCAGTGAATGTTTTGCGCAGTATAAAATGAACAGAAAGTGCTCAAAAGGATACAGATACAAACCTTCCTCCTCTTCTATGATCTCATGATTAGTTGACAAAATGAAGTATCCTCCAGGCCTTAAAATCCGATTCATCTCTAGCAGAAGCTTACCACCTGGAAATTAAATTAAGAGAAGTCACAATAGAAATCCAGCAAATCAACAGTGATCCTCAAAAAAAGATAGTGAGGAACAAACCATGGGAATGCCAGGGTATGCTGCATTGGCCACAGTGAATAAGATCAAAAACACCACTAGGAAAAGGAAGCCTTCTAGTTCCAAAAGGGCTAACCACTACGGGAAAACCTCTTTCCAGAGCAACTTGGGCTAGATCAACTAGGTCATCCTTCAAGCCAAGTGATAATGTGAGTACATCCTTGTCAAGGAGCAAAGCTACAAAGCTCGAGTCTTTACATCCAATGTCCAATACCACGCGAATATTTTTTCCCCATTCAATGTCTGGTACCATCTATCAGGCCACATCAATGACAGGGATTAGCAGAAATCCACTCTAAATTTGGCTTTACAATGACTATTGATTTCACAATTATAAACTTAAATAGGTTTAATATACATTATGGAGGCAGCACAGTTTCCTATGTATAAATTTTTAGCCAACAAGAAATAAGCTTCACAAATGAGTTTCATCATGATGTCACATCTCCCTCATTATAATGCCACGTATCAAAATGAAAGAAGACATCATGCATCTGAAGTTCGTTTGCACAAAAAAAAAATAATAATAATAATCACAAAGATGTCCTAAGCATACACTGTTTGCTTGCAGCAAAACCTCAGAAAGAAGGCTGCATATTGCTCCGAGTTCATATCAGATTAATAGAAAAACTCACCTCTTCAATGGATTCAAGGTAGTGCTGAACTCCACCCTTCAATTCAGATTGGTTTTGGGGGAATGTAAGATAATCCCCTAACTCAACAAGCCAGCTATTTTTCTTAATAAATGCATCAAGTTTTGGATGTGCCACGTTTTTATACAATAGCTGCAAACAATTAACAAACCATATCCACATTAGAGAGTCAAGCAGCCATTACACGTCTGCATATTAAAATTTAAGACGAAAATACACTAGACTTCCTGAACATGGTTTTATACCTTAGACTTGCTCTCGGGCCAGTGCACAGGAGTGCCATAACCCTCACGAGGAAGTGGAACAAGACACATGGGAGGTGATCTGGGGCAACTTCTCTCAGTATGCCTATAACTTTGCAGCCTTCCAGTGCCGCTCTCAATGTCAATACAAGGAATGTAATTGTGCTTGCTTCTTGTGCTACATAACCTCCAACTATAATGTGTTTTTGGATCAAACACAGGGCCCTTAATCTTCCTCTTCTTTCCTGTATTTTTTGACTCGCCATCCTCATCTTCCACCTTTTCTACAGCTTCTTGATCCACTGTTTCAACCAAACCATTTTCTCCTTCCCCATTGCCATCTCCTTCAATTTGACCATCAGTTGCATCTTCTCTACCATCCACTAAAACTTCCTCCTCTTCCTCCTCTTCTTTATCTGATTCTTCGTTCTCAGATTCCTCTTGCATATTATCATCTTTTGTTACCTGATCAGGCAACTTCCTAGGACTGTCTTTTTCTCTTTTCTTATGCATTGATTCCTTCTTCCCTTCTGTCCCAGATTCATGCTCCTTCCCAGATAAAGTAGCGGACACATTTGTCTTTTTCGCATTTTTACTTGATTCCAAACCAGATTCAACTTTCACCCTCTGATCTTTCCTGCTAGATTCACGTTTTTCTGGTTCTTTTTCTTCAAACTGGGTCTTAGAATTGCTTACCTTGTGGTTTGCTGGAACTGGTTCTCCAATATCGTCAAAACTTTCTCTTTGAGTGGTCACTGAAGAGGAAGAAGAGGAAAACATAGACCAAACAAATATAAAGCAGAGACCTATGATCGCCACTGCAGTCACTTTTAAACATAACCCATATGGGCGTTTCGCTTGGCGAGCAAGTCGAGCTGTGGCCATCTCTCTTAACTCTCAATAGGAATCCCGAAATTAAATGTAGCTAGGAACTATACATGTGGGGAAAAAATCAACTAAAAAATCACAAACCCCGCCAAAAAAGGGGACAAAGCTGAAATCTTTACGGATTCGGAATCAAGGAAAGCAAGAAACAGAATTCAAATCTGGATAAGACATAAATGGAATTTGAATCATAGGAAAAAAATGATTACCCTTGTGAACTAAGTAAAGAAAAGTTCAAGTATGCAATATGAATGCAAACGGGTAATCATGAGCTTTTGAAGTAGAAGGGTTAACCTACCCAACTCGAAGCTTATCGAGAAATCTCCATTAGAACAAGAGCTGCAAAAACTGTTTTGCTCTCAAAAATTTGAAAATAAAAAGCCAAGTTAAACTTGAAAGAAACATTTGAATATATAAACGTTTTTTTAAATAAAAAAGAAAGAATGTAGCTTTAGACACAGGTGGTGTCACCTCGGCATGTGATCCGGTGGAGTAAAAATCAGAGAGCGCTTTCAGCGGAATGGATTGTATACCTTCGTGCTTTGTAATTGGTTGTTAACATTTCATTCGTAAACCGTATCATTTCTGCTAGTGGTAACATGCTTCTATCCCTCCCAGCACATGTGAAAAGCTCGTGTTGTGCGCCAGGTGGCCTTCTTTGATCCGGCCCATTTTTTAGTACACAGGCCGAATTTATAATTTTATAAAATTTTTATTTATTAGCTTACGTTTGATGTTTTTCTTTGGTAGTAGATTTTTGTAGCCCAGAAATGTCTTAAGATCATATGGGCTTTGAGCTTGGCCGGAAAAAGGGATGAGGATTTTCAAATTTTGATTAGTATAATTCAAGAATACTAAATTGCTATATTAAGTGGCATCTAGCCCAACTATAATTGTGGAATATATATATATATACACACACACACGCCTGTATTAAGTGGAATCTAGCCCAACTATAATTGTGGAAAGAAAAGTTGGAAATTAGAACTTTTGGCACTTTGTCAAACACCATATCTTGGTGCTTTAATTGGCAAAAATAAGACTTTTATCATTATTATTAACACCATGCAAGCTACATCTAAAATATTCTTGTACCCTTTTAATTTCGTAACTGTAATCGTCTTACGGGGAATGTGATACATTCCCTCACATAATTACAAGCCTCAAACATATTGGCAATAATCACTTCTTACAATACAGCATATTGACCAACTAGCAACCATATCTATGCAGTTACAGCAAATAAAACAAACCTGCTGACTCTACTTAGTGATTATTCCCTATTTATGTCCTCATAACCTGATCTATGTTAAATGTCAATAAAATGAACAAAGATTAGTAAAATTATTATTGATTCTTCAACATGTCTTATTCAGAAAGTTTGATTTGTTGCTGGTGAACCAGCCAATGAAGTGCTAGTCGAGACGGAAAGAGTTGATGTTGGACCTGTGGATAATGTGGATGCTGGTGTTGCTGTGCCATTGGCAGAGGCCTCTGGAATTGAGTTAGAAGCCTTATCTTGAGACGCATGCATGTTGATCTTTATCCTGCATTATATGCAGTTAGAGTTTTTCAGTTTCCTATGAGCCATATTCCAACATAAGAAAGTGGCATTCCAGCAAATTACAGAATTTTTAGTTTGTGGATTCCCTATTTGTGCTGGCAGGGGCAGAATCTATTGATTCTGTTGCTGCGCTTCACAGCAAAAAGATTGACAAACCAAGCCCTTAAGTTTTGGGAGCACGCTTAGACTCAAAATGAAGTGGATGATGCCAAATTGGGCTCCATCAATCTTTCTAGGTGCTTGACTGCTCTTGACAGAGCCAGCAACCTAATTTATTGGTTCTGTATAAATGCTATAGAGCTGAAAGGCTTTGATCATTACTTACTTGTTGTGGATATTGACATACTCGTCAGTTTCGTCTAATATTTCCTCCTGGAATAACAAAAATTTCAAGATTGTGAATGGCATGACAAAGCTAATTGAGATCATAAAGCACAAGAAATAGCAAATATGTGGTTTATGGCTAATATAAATCATGCAACCACAGGCAACAGGACCTATCAAATTTGGCTAAGACATGGAGAATATGCCCTTTCTATCAAAATAAGCTGCGAGTACCAAATCTGACTGAAACATTTTTTTGATATGATAACAACATTTGTTAGCAAGGTACCTTCAATATGAACAGTGAACATGTAGTTAAGTATCACCCACAATGCTAGATAACATCTAGCAACAAAGTCAAAAAGTCAAGAAACTGCCTTTTCACTATAGACTAGTAAGTATTAGCTTCAAGATTAACAAATAGGATTTAACATTTCTTGGCCAGAAAAGGTTCGCATATCTGTTTATTTTTTGAACTAACAATACAAAGCATGCAGCTATAGACAACATGACTTATCATATTTGGCAAGGACATGGCTCGTATGCCCTTTCCAGCAGAATACACCGCAAGTACCACATCCCAGCCGGCCAGATCAGGCCCACACTGAAGAAGAATTTGTATCATCAAAATAGTCACCATCATACCGTCATTATCACAGACAAGGTTTATGTGAAGGACAAATTTTCACAGCAATACTCCCAAATCTCTAGTAGTTTGCTCTCAAAATATTCAAGGACATAATAAGTTATGAAATAGAACATTCATCTATACCTGAAGAAGTTCTTCAATCACATCCTCCATGGTAATTACACCGACAACCTCTTCATTGTCTGGGAACTGTGGAATTGGGGAATTCTCAATGTCCAGAATGCAATATGAGCAACCTCTATGCCGCTTCTTGAACGAAGGAGTTGGTGGTGGACTCTTCTTCCTTGGTTGACCTTCATGATTCTTCCCAGGAGCAGTCTCAGAATCCAGCAACTCCAAACCTGTCTTCATATTCTGTTTACCAGTAGTTGACCCAAAGGCACTATCATCTGTTAAAAGAGATTATTTCAGAAAGCATAAATTATGCATCCTCCAGAAGAAAACAGAGATATGCCAGACTATCACATAGCATTAATTCTAAGTCACAAGTATGACTATGATACATTAATTGTATTATTAGCGAGAAAATTATTAGTTTTCAGCTTCATTACAAAATTATTTCAATGATTCAGGAAAAGAAAATTAATCAGGTAAGGCAATGAAATAATGTTACATGATCTACCCCAACAAAGCTTTCCCAAAATTTGCACTTGTAAGGGGATTATTTTGATAATCAACAAACCAAGTTAAGCATCAACCTTTTCATGAATAGAACTCTAAGCTAAAAAGTAAATCAGGTGTTGCTCATGAAGAATTCAAAACCTACTTGCATTGCTGCTTCTTAACCTCACCTTTTTGAGATGATGTTGCTATGCCTCTCTGCTTCCTACAACTGTCCTTAAATTCAAACTGCTGGCCATCTTTGCCTTTCTTGGGTGATTCTGTGTTTGCATTTAAATCTTTATAGACAACAGCAAGGTGGCTGTGACCCTTCTGAAATTCATTCAGAATGTCATACAGAGGCATGTCCTCTGGAACCCTGGATGCAATAGCAATAAAAGTATCAATAAGCTCCTTACTGACAAGGAAAAAAAAAGTAATTGAACCAATTGCATGATACAACATGTGTATCAGTCACAATTAAATCATATATTATTTTATCATTAGAGAAGAAAGTATAAAAACTATAAGAGACATACCTAGGGATTTTCCTTATTACCATTTTTCTTAGAGGAACTGAATTCTCTGGATCAACTGCCAATAGATTTTTAACCTGCACTAATACAGATGAACAATGATATATAATGTGAAACAGCAACATGTTCCCGAGGATACAATTGTATATGGTGTGCAAGTGCAGCAGATGCAAAACCCATTTTTAAAGATTATCAATAAGAAAAGAAGAACAAGTCCACAAAAAGAGATATGAGATTACCAAAATAAGTCCCATTATATTTTTTGGATTCCCGGCATAAACTGGGACTCTACTATGACCCATAGTCATTATTGCATTCAATGTGTCCCTACAGCATAGAAAGAGAAGCAAAATTGGGTTACAATTGAGCAAGACAGATATGATAACCAGAATTAAAAAGAATTCGCAAACCCACAAATTAAGAGTTGCATCCAGATCAAGGGAAAATGCCTTCGATATGGGAGTCATGGCATCTTTTGCTGTCTTTTCTGTCAATTCAAGTGCCCCAGTGATTATAGTAGTCTCATCATGAGTCAAATCCCCGCCTTTCCCTGCCTATATAATGGAAAAATGTATGCACTATTTCAGGGGAAACCCAGAAGGGGCTGGACTGGAGTTTGGGAGGGTTTGATACAGCATGGAAAACAAGCCCGAGACTGGATATCCCCCTTAACATCACTCACTAATTCATATTTCAAGCGACGCAACTTGAAAAAAGGTTTAAATTAAATTCAATACCTCATTGCCATGGAAATTGACAAAAGTTTTGAGCTCTGCCCTTCGCAAAAGCACAGCATGTCCCTTGCCCAACATCCAATCCAGAACCTAAATGAGACAAGTGATTTATAAGAAGAAATAATCCAGAAAACTCAAACATAGAGAGCACCAAAGGAACCACGCTGACAACTATATCAAGTGGCCAACTCTACTAGCCAAGGGTCAACCATGGCCCATACCTTGCTAATAGGATAAGAAATGGGAAAGAACAGAAAAACAAGAACACGGACGAAGGGTGCCATTAATGCTCCAACTTTCAATCCATAACGAGTACAGATTGCTTGTGGCAGTATCTGTAATTGTACAAACAAGCAAATGAATGAAATACTCTGCGCACGAATAACAAGTAGATAGATTATAAAATCTAAACAAAACTTAAACTAGTTTAACAATTCATGTACCTCACCAAACATTAATATTAGAGTGACTGATATCAGAATCGCAGCCCAAGGAGGAACAATTTTGTCCAAGAATATGGGAAGAGCCTACAGGGAAGAGAATGAGACAAATAGCGGAAGCAATTATGTAATTGGACATAGAACTAATGAAATTAACAAATCCATTGACATGTACCTCCATAGCCAAAGAGTTGCCCATCAATAGAGTACATAGAAGAAGATGCTGGTTCTTTACAACTGGCAAAATCTTACCTACAAGACGAAAACATCAAACCCGCTTTTAATAAACAACTTATTTCAACATCCACAAACCCACAAAAAAAAGGTTTAACGACCTAAGTCAACTCGATTCCCGAAATTACATTAAAATGTTGAATACAGCAACTAAAAACCGCGCATGATCATAATTGTAAGAACCAGACAGAACATGAAAGAAGCTGAAGCAAAGCTTAAATCGGATAATTGAGGAATATATGAAGAGAAAAGTAATACGAAAAATTTAAGTACCGGCATATATGCGATCTTGAGGACGGCCAGACTTCTTAAGAACTTCAAGGTCGACGAGGCCTAAGGACATGAGACCCAGAGTAAGGCCAGCCATCAAACCAGCAAATGCAACAAGTCCTATTATTACCACCACATATAAAGAAAACTCAGTCCCACAACACCCGACGTCACCCGCCATGACTCTTCTTCTTTCTTTTACTGATAAGAAGAAGCTGAATCTTTGCTTCTTTCACTTCTTTTTTTCTTTTTGATGGTTGGCCCGTTAGTTTGGGTTGCAGCTTTTTCGATGTTCGATTCTTCAGTTTCCTCGATTTGATACTGTTTTTTTTTTTTTTTAATTCCACTTTTCTCTATCCTTTAAAAATATCACTGTACCAAAATCCACTGAAATTCTTCCATGTATTCGGTGAATTAAATTTTTAGATGGTATTTTTTTAATTGATTTAATTTATAAATTTATTTAGTTTTTCAATTAAATAAAAAAAATTATATAAGTTGTCATGTAAATTATTGTTATTTTAAAATAATTATTAATTTTTTTCAATTTTATAAAATTAACTTGAGAGGTATTGATAAGGTTTGAAATATCAGAATTTAGAGAAGATGAAAATGGACTAAGAACCAACCACGCGGATCTGCTTGGTTCTACAAGACGGAAGAAATTACTCCTAGCATGCTGAAAATTAGCATTTGGAAACTTAAGTAAGAGGAAAGTGGAGTAGAGTGAAAGAGAAGGAAAGAGGAGAGCAATATGGGCAATATCTTGGGTTAATTATGTCTATGATCATCAAATTTTTGGATATATAATTAAATAGATATAATAAAATAATTTATAATATAAAAATAATTAAAATTTTATTTTATTTTAATTGAAGTAAAAATTACCTGAAAATTAATTTTATATATCATTAAGCATTCCATATATAATTATCATGTCATTTTATGATCAATAACCTTTATAAGTTGAACTATCAGATTAAAAAAGTTCCACGTTATCATGTAAATAAAAAAAAATAAGGTGTACAGAAAATAAAAAAATTCAAGTAACTAATCATGATCTATTTGTAAAGTTAATTAGTATTAAAATGACATGATAATCATATATGATCTGCTTAATTGTCAGTTTAGTGAGATAAAAAATTAATTTTTAAATTATTTTTATTTTAATTGAAATAAAATAGAATTTTGATGATTTTTATGTTATAAATTATTTTATTATAACAATTTAATTATAAGTCCAAAAATTCAATGATAATGGATGTAATTAACCCGCAATACCCTACATCCAAAATTTCTCTATGTATTTAAAATTTTTAGGTAGTTACAACTTGTAAAATTAAAGTATTTAAGTGTAAGATTTCAAATATATGCGATTGGCAGATTTAGGTATTTGAGATGACATATTACAAAATTTGTACTGTATGATATGACAGATAAAGTAACATGACTTGATCGAAAATCAAGCTCAATCGAGCCATGCTATGCGTGCCAATGCAAGTGGCCTATGGGCCAACATACGATGATTGAGCTTGAGTTGATTTTGAGCCTGTGTCCGTTGGGTTGGGCTCTAGTATGAAAAAATAGCATTATGAGGTATTAAAATATTCTCTCTTGCTGTATATAAAAATAAATAAAATCAATGATGTAAATATAATGTATTATTGATAAAACGGAAAAATTAGAGCAAATGTAATAAATTATATCTTAATTCCATAAAAGAACATTTTGAATGGAAAAATTTTTGTTTTTTTAAAAAATGAGGCTTCACGTAAAAGGGAAGAAGTAGTTCACGTGGATAATTAAAAAGGATTATGTTATTATTTATTAATTTTAATCAAAGTAAATACAGGTCTATAATAAAAAAATTTAAAAAATATATGAATAATAAATGAAATGATAGTGTGTGTGGTACAATATTGCTTAGTAAAATGCACACCTTTAAATAAAAATTGAAACTAATAATATTTTCGATTTAACAATGTGCACAATAGTAATTTTCAATTGATAAAATGGCATATAAAATTATAAATAATAACAGCTCGAAATTACCTGACTAATATCGGATCTTCAGTTGGGCAAGGGATTGGTTTGATGGTACCTGAAAATAGAGAACGCTGGCAAAGGTCCGATGGCGGACACTCCGACAATTAAGTTAGAAAAGGTATAATGAGACTTTTCAGTGAAATTTGGCTAAGAGAGACACATACCTGTTGAAAGTGCCTCTTTATATGAGCAAGTTTCATATTGTAATTTGGAATCCTGATTGCTATGGGAGTCCTTATTAACGAAGAAATCTTGCCTGTATAGAAAGTCCAATTAGAATAGGAAAGAAATAGACAAAATTCATGTCCTACCAAGACTCTTTCTAGAATGATATCATTTAATGTTTCCACATGGATCTTGGACGACCCAGGTAGCCAAGAATCTAGACTATGTGCCTGGCTCGAAGGTCCAATCCAATTATCATAGGTGCCATCTGAGGCATGAGACATTTATGTCCAGAATAAGCCGAACACATATGCAAAATCTTACTGCCTCACCAATTGACAAGAACGAGGTGACGCTTTGGCCCTTACGCTAGCAGCAATCAAGATGATGTCCCTTCGATCTCAGCAATGTTAGTAATGATCATAATTACTTTATTCAAATTTCTTGTAATAACGGTTGGTGTACTTAATTATCTCGTACTTCAAGAACATCTGCATCATCTGCTCTAGCGCCATCCAACTGTTCACCCTTCCTATAAATACCCTCCTTTAATCCTTATTTTCACATTTGCTGCTTCATTTTCATTTTCTTGCTTTTCTCCCTTTCTTCAACCTCCTCTCAAGCTTTCATCCACTCCATCGCTCCTTCCTCCACATGTGACCCTTAGTTTTCCAGGTTTGTAACTTAGATCTTTATTTTATTTCTTTTCTCATTCTTTTCTTATATTTACCATTACAGAAATGAGTGAATCTAAGGGCTCTAGCGAATTTAGGTTAGATAATTTACTTGAGATGCCAACACCGAGCACTTCTACTCAAAATTCCATAGGTGATAGCACCCAAAAGGTGAATATCCGAGCTTCTACCCGAAAAATCTTTCGTCCTAAAAATTGAGCTCTAAGAGAAAATTCTTAGATAAAATTGATTAGGTTGGTAATTAAAATCGAAGACCTTATTAAACTCCACACTTCCTTATGTATTCCCAATGAATATACTTTTAGTGCTCAAGGCGAGCACTTTTGGGCTAACGCCAATTTCAAAGATAAAAATAAAATAGTAGTTTACGAGGATGACTTTCAAGTTGGGGTAATCCTTCCCCCTACTCGATTCGAGCTAGATTTCTTAAACTTTTATGATCTTACAATCGGTCAAGTTTATCCCAACACTTGGCTAACCCTTTTGACCCTTCAACTATGGACAACAAAATAAGGTATTAACTTAACTCTTAGGCTATTTAGGGCTACCTGTATGGTTGGACTTTGGTTCATATCTAAAGAATATAACTATATCCAAGCTTGAACTGGATATGGTGTCTTTTCTAGGAAGCCCGATAGCTTGAAGAACTAGAAATTTTGATTCTTCATTATTAAGCATGATCGGGATTTTCCTTTTCATAACACTTAGGGTCAATTCGTGAATAAAAATGATGATGCTTTATCGCTTGCCCAAGAGGAAAAAGTGACCTTAGCTCTATGGAGGGAGCTCGTCTAAGAAAAGATAGACATCTATAAACAACTAGACCCTGATTTTGATAAATTTAAATAAAGAAAGAAACAAGGTAATTTTTTTTTCTAAGTTTCAAATCTGATATTTTCTCATTATGTTTCTATTTTACAGCTATGAAGAGAGCCGCTAAGTAATCCATTGGGGATCGCATGAAGGAGAAGCAAAAGAAAACCAAGGTTGGTGAGAGTTTGACTCCGACGAGCCAATCTCAAGCCCTTGCTCCTATTGAGTGGACTCTGTCTCCTCTCACTCTTGCTCAAATAAGTGCGGTGCCTACTCCTCCTGCCAACAACAGTCCTTCTAAAGCCATCACTATTTTTGATTATTTTTTCATCTCTGTGCTTGCCAATCCATCTTCCCCAACTGATCCTGATCGACCTTCCCTTCTACTCCCCAATCCTTCCTTATCTCATACTAAGGAAGGTAAGAACTTATCTTCCTTTGTTGATCGAGCTAAAAAGTTTGACAAGCTATTAGATAAAGTTCAGGCATTCTTTTTGCAAAATAAGGCCTACTGCTCATCCAATGCTGAGTTTAATAACATATGCTCCCTGCTCACCTACATCCCAGCTGAAGTGTCACCTTTTATCAACTTTCCAATCGATTGTCTATGTTTGGTTATGCATCGACACCAAGTGGATGTAAACTTTTTATCTTTCTTCTCTTTTTTTAACATTCCAACCTAACACTCCTTTTTTCACAGAGCTTTATTCTATCCAGTGTTATGATGGAAAGATAAATTGACTCATTCTCTTGACGAAGGAGGAGAAGAAAACTTCAATCGAACTGAAAGAAAAACTTAAGGTTATCAAGCTGAAAATCTCCAGCTCGGGTAAGAAAGTAGCAAATGTAGAGGTCAAGGCCAGAGAAGCAGTGGAAGCCCACAAAAAGGCATCAAAGGAGTCCGCCAAGAAGATAATTGATCTTAAATCTTTACTCGCCAAGCAAAAAGAGGAGCATTAGGCTACAAAAGCTAAGTTTGAAGAATCAAATACCGAGCTTAAGAAGATCAGAGTTGATAAGGCTACCCTCAAGAAAACCCGAACTGAGCTAAAGGACAAGTGCACCCAACTTGAGGATAAGGCCATGGATATAGCCACCGAGCAATGTGTTGCTTATAGTGGCAAGCTCATGAAGGTTGTCCAAGAAAAATATCCAAATGAAAACTTATTTTGGATGGAGGAAACATATCCTAATGAGGAATAGTTAGGACTTTTCTTTTGATTGTAGCCTTTCGTGGCCTTATGTACTTCGATGTTCTTTAATGAAAAACTTTTTTTATTCGAACTTTATTTCATCATGTATCTAACATTTTGAAGTTTCTTATTATCAATGCCCTGTGCAAATCTTGCACTATCTTAGATCAAATTCAAACATTTAAAAGCAATTCTGAACATTAACGTCCTTCTAAAAATTTCTTTAATGAACAAATTAATATAATGATAACTTTGTGAGAAAGGCTCTCGGCTTAAGCTATCGAACTAAGCTTTCATTTTTATTAATAATCATGCTCTTAGTAGAGCTATAGAGCTGAGTTGTTGCATTATGCAAATAATAAAAGTACCAAACTGGCAAAAGCGATTATATACTCATGGAGAAAATGCCCAACTAAGCTTAAAAATATCATGTGTTTACGACGAACATGCCTAATTGACATAAAAAATACAAAGATACGCTCTCGGTGAACATGCCTATCTGAGCTTAAAAATACAAATGTTCTTCCGGTAAATATGCCTATCTAAGCTTCAGAAAAAGAAAGGGGCTTCCGATGAAACTACCTATTGAGTGCAAAGAAATTGGTCTCAACGAACATACCTATTTGAGCTGAAATAGTGATCCCAATGAAACTATCTATTGAGCGTAAATAAATTGCTTTTAGCGAACATTACTATTTGAGCTTAAATAGTGCTCCAGGCAAAATTGCCTATTAAGTGTAAAGAAATTGCTCCCGATGAATATGGCTATTTGAGCTTAAATGGTGTTTTTTGATGAAACTGCCTATTGAGCGTGAAAAAATTACTCCCAATGAATATACCTGTTTGATTAAGGTTATTGATGATACTTTTTTAAGTTGGAGATGTTCCATGAGTGCGATAATATCTTCCCATTCATATCTTTAAGTCGATAAGCTCGAAAGTTCACAACTTCATGTACTTCGTATGGATCTATCTAATTAGGGCTCAATTTGTTAACCCATGTAGCCGTTTGGGCTTTGACAGTTTTCTTCAAAACTAGCTCTCCTACATGCAAAGTTTAGGGTTTTAGTTTGCGATCATGGTACGATGCCATTGCTATTTATAAGTTGCTATTTGGATCTGGGCTTGCTCCCTTTTTTCTTTAAGTATATACAAGCAGTATAGTAGTGACTCTTTATTTATTTTCTCATCATGTTTCTCGATACTCAGGTTTGACATTCCTATTTCGTGAGGGATGACTGCTTCAATACCATAAGTCATAGAAAATGGGGTAACCCCATTGCTGATCGAGGTGATATTCGGTAAGTATATCATACATTGTTTAATTCTTTGACCTATAAGCTCTTAGCTTCAGCAAGTCTCTTTTTCAACCCCATAAATATTGTTTTATTAGTTATATCGATCATATCATTCAACTGGGAATGATAGACTGATGTGAGCCTGAGCTGGAAATGCAATTCTTTGCAGAATTTTCTGAAAGGTTGATAGTCGAATTATTTTCCATTATTAGTAATAAAAGTATACGGGATTCCAAACTTGGTTATTATTAACTTCCAAACAAATTTGATCATATTTATCTAGGTGACCGTCGCCAGGGGCTCGACTTTGACCCACTTGGTGAAGTGATCAACTGCCACCACCAAAAACTTCCTTTATCCGACAACTAAGGGAAATAGCTCGAGAAGGCCATGGACTATGTATTATGATTTTCTAGACTGACCTTTGGTGAATTATTCTCCCGAACTGTTGGCATTTATCACACTTTCGAACCAGGTCTTTGGCATCTATCTCCATTTTAGGCCAATCATATCCTTGAAAAAGGGCTTTTCGAGCTATCATTTAAGCTCATTCATATACCCCATAAATACCTTCATGCATTTCTCTGAGCACATAATTACCTTCCTCCAAGCTCAAGCATAAGGACCAAAGGTGAGAGTACGATCTTTGATACAACTTTCCATCCGGTATGGAATAGAGACTAGAACATTGGATTATCTTTTTAGCTTCCATTTGATCTTCTGAAACAACACCTACTTTAAAGAATTGATAGATCAATAATATCTATCTGTCCATTTGCTCGCTCATTTGTTAACTGACTGACAACTAATTAGGAGTTAGAATAGATAAGTAAAGAGTCATATTTTACTTTAAAGATGAGCTGCAACCCAAAACAAAGCGCTTCATACTCTGCCACATTGTTGGATATCGGGAAAGATACCTGGGCCATCCCTTATATAAGTATCCTTCTTAGACTTGATAGTATGGCTTTTACCCCTACTCCTTCCGATGAAGCTACTCCATCAACGTACAACTTTTAAGTCACCTTATCAGTTCAGTAGGAGGAGCGTAAAGCTCGATCACAAAGTCTCCCAGCACTTGTGCTTTCATTGCTGAGTGGAGCTCATATCGGACATCAAATTCTCTTAAGCAAATTACCAATTCAGTTATCCTTCCTGATACATATGGCTTCTGCAATACCTTATTTAGAGGAGTGTTGGCTTGGACTATCACGGTATATGCCTGAAAATAAGGGCAAAGCTTTATTTCTAAGTTGGTTAAAGCTAAGGCCAACTATTCAAGGATCGAATACCATAGTTCGGCACCTCAAAGGACTTTATTTATGTAGTATATAGGGTACTATTGAGTGCTTTCCTCTCTGATTAAAACTAATCCTACTGCTCATTTAAAAACTGATAAGTACATAAATAGGTTCTCACTTGGTTATGGTCGACTGAGCAGTGGAGGTGAACTCAAAAACTTTTTTAGGTTTTCAAAGGTAAATTAACACTTTGAGTTTCACTTAAAGTTCTTTAGATTTTTCAAACACCTATACAACGAAAGATACCATTTAGCCAAACAAGAGATAAATCTTCCAAGTGCAATAATTTTCCCATTCAACGTCTGCACTTTCATAATTGACTTCAGTGGCTCTAGTCTTAAAATGGCTTCAATTTTTAATTAAAGAATTGGACCCTATTCCCTTTTTTGAAATCACAAAGCCTAGAAATTTACCAGATCGAACTCCAAAGGTGCATTTATTTGGATTCAACTTGAGATCATACTTTTTTAAAGTGGAGAACGTTTCTTTGAGCTCTTTTGATAGGTTTGAGGGAGTTATGCTTTTAACAATCATATCATCAATATATACTTCCATATTTTGATCTACTTGCCCTGCAAATAGTTTATTTATCAGCCTTTGATGAAGTAACCTCTGTGTTCTTAAGCCCGAATGGCATCACCTTGTAATAATAAGTCACCCTGTGGATTATGAATGTTATTTTTTTCTTATCTTCAAAACTAATCGAAATTTGATGGTAGCCTACCGAGGTATCTAGAAAGGTATATTTTTCAAGTCCAGCCATCGAATCTACTAACATATCAATGTTCGACAATGGATAACTATCTTTTGGGCATACTTTGTTCAAATCCATAAAGTCTACACATATTTTCCACCTTTCATGGGCCTTTTTCACTAATACTACATTGGATAACTAGTCCGAGTAGAGCACTTTTCTATTAAACCTGTTTCTTAATAGAGTGCTTGTCTCTTCATTTATCTCCATATACCTCTCTGACGTGTGGCTTATAATTTGGTTGTATGCTCAAAGAGTGAGATATGACATCTGGTGAGATGTCAGTTATATCTGATAGTTGCCAGGCGAAAACATCTGCGTAAGACTCTAGTATAGCCAATAATGGCTTTACCTCCGAACTAGACTTTTTCGGGGCTATCTTCACTATTTTTTCAGGTAATGGCTTTACCTCTTGCAATGAGTCTACGACTTTCGCTTTCTAAGTAGCATCTATCGGGACATCTATCGTATCAAATTGAAGGGCTTATTTTGCTTCTTTCAGTATAGTAACGTATATCTCCCTGACCGCACTTTGGTTCCCTTGAAGTATGGCCATCCCTTCTGATGCTGGTATTTTTATGAGCAACTTTTTCATATAAATGTAAGCATCTACTGTGGCTAATAGAGGTCGACCAAAAATTACATTATAAGACAAAGGCATATTTACTACCATAAAGCATAATTTGCATGACCTGATAGTGGAGTCATTTTCTAGCTGCAAGTTTTAGTTAATCGAGCCCTCAACTTTAGTAGGTTGTTTGAATATTTTAATCAACAGGATTGTTACTTCATTCATTGGACTTGGCATTTCCAATGCTTTGTAGGCTTACAGAGTGATAAGATTTATCATACTGCCTGTATCCACCAAAATCCTTTGTACTAGGAAATCTTCAATCATAGCTTCTACTATTGGTGCATCATTGTGGGATTACCGAACATGCTTCCCATATTTATCTGAGAACTGAATGATACTTGGTGAGGAAAGAAAACTAGCTTCAAGTGAGAAAACCTCATTTGCTTTTTGCTTTTTTAAATCATAAAAAATGTCGTAATACTTTTCTTCTACAATAATGTGAATTACTCCTATCAGGGTCTTTTTGCTACCGTTGCCCTTTCCTCTCCTGAGCTGCCTTAAGGGAGATCGCATGTCTTCACTCTTACTCCCTTTGATGAACTACCTGAGTCTACCTCTCTTTATCTAATATTCTATCTCTCTCCTGAGCTGCCTACAAGCATTAGTTTTATGGCCTTTGTCCTTGTGAAAGGCGCAATATAAAGTTTGATCCCGATTCAAGCCCTCCCTTATGGGCTTCGGCCATTATATCTCTTGATTCTTTTTCATCCATGATAAAATTTATGTCGGGTAAATGTTTAGTTCAGTGAATGTTTCCTCCCTTCAGTTATCTGAATATGGCTTTAAAACTATGTAAGATCTATTTTCTCCTCTCATAGCCCGTGAGTCTTTCCTCCTCAAACCCCCACTTTTCTATCCTTTTCCTCGGGGAGCCATCATTTTTTACCTGTTCATCGTACTTTAGCCTTCTAACCTCATCCATCCGAATGTACTTATGAGCCTTGTTCATAAGTTCGGTAAAATTATGAGGGAGCTTCTTACTCAATGAGTCACTAAAGTCCTGACACCTGGTATTTTGGTTAAAGGCATTAATGGCAATCTCCAAGTTCATGTTTTGAATATCCATAATCACCATATTGAACCTGTATATATAATTTTACAATGGTTCTTTTCTTTTGCACTACCTGATGCAAAATCAGCTGAAATCTAGGTTGGTCGTATGGCCATTACAAACTTTACCCCGAACATCTCAGTGAACTGACAAAAATTATGTATCGAATGCTCTGGCAGATTATTGAACCATACCTGGGCACACTTTGTTAGGGTTTGAGGAAAGATCTTGCAAAGGGCAGCATCTTTTGTGGCAGGGATCCATGTTTTCACTATATTCGGGCAATTTGGATAATTTTATGTTTGGAAATGGGGTTGCAAGTATGTCTCTAAGGATTTTGGGTTTTTAGGATTTAGGATCGTGTTTGTTTTGGAGGTTTAGGATGTCGATTGGGGGATTGTTTGGGTCGCCAAGTGCGATAAGGTTGCTAGTAGGGCTTGGACTATCTAAGAACTGAGGTCAGGGATGGGTATCCCGGATGTTGCGGATGGGAGGCTAGCCATGGGAAAGTTTGCGAGGGCACATTGGGAGTGGCGTTCTAGGGATGAAAAGGCTGGTATGAGGGATGGTGTATTGTGTTACTGCGATAATTTCCCGCCTGAGTATTTTCATCGTCGAAATTTATGATTTTACAGGAATGAGGGATTACACGCTCACCATACCAAATGATAACAACTCATAATTATCTGGCCGATATCGGATATTAAGTTGGGCAAGGGATTGCTTCGATGGTACTTGAAAAATAGAGAATGTCGATGAAGGTTCGGCAGGGCACACTTCGACGGTCAAATCAGAAAAGGTATAATGGGACTTTTCAATGAAATTTGGCTAAGAGAGATACATAACTGTTGAACGTGCCTCTTTATAGGGGCAAGTCTCATATTCTAATTTGGAATCCTGATTGTTGTGGGAGTCCTTGTTGAAGAAGAAATATTGTCTGTGTAGGAAGTCCGACTAGAATAGGAAAGAAAGAAACATAATCCCTGTCCTACCATGACTCTTTCAAGAACAGCATCATTGGATGCTTTTCATACGGATCTTGGATGATCCGGATAGCTAGAGATATGATTTATGGGCCTGGCTCGAAAGTTCAGTCCGATTATCAATAAAACTTGAAGAATTTTTTAGAATATATTTTCAACGTACAAAAATTACAAAAATTGGAGAACTGTAATATGTAAAATTCTATTATTTACCCTGTATAACATAGTTCTTATAATAAACAAACAATAAATAAATATTATATATATATATATAATTCACGATAAAATTATAAATTATTATATATTTTATTTGAGTAAAAATTGCACGTGTTTCGAACAAGAAAGAGTAAAAATAGCACGTGTAATATAAGAAGGGTGGAAATAGTTGGATAGGGCCCACTTTATCAACCTTTATTTGATGGTTTGATATTGATAATGCAGAATCTTCATTTTGATGGTTTATTCCTATTGTGTATTAAATTTGTATCTCCACGTATCCTTTGATTTAAGCGTATTATTATTGCTGATGTTCTCTGGCAGAAAATCGAATTGCTGATGCCCATGATACTGGAATATTCTTTTCAAATACTAACAAACAAGATTTTTATTTTTGTTTTTATTTTGCTAAAATTAATATTATTTTCAATGTTACCTCCCAAAAAATATCGCAAGGATCATGTGTAGGCCAATAGTAAGGTACTGCCTATTTTGGCGATTATATTTTATTTATAATTGTCACGTATTTATTCATGATTAATTGAAAATAAATAAACTTTGTTTTGCAAAGAAAGAATTAGCTGCAAGAGTTTTTCTTTTCTTTGCATGTCAACTTAAGAAAACACAGAGATTTAGTTTAATAGAAGTTTTATTATTCAAATTATATTAAAATACGAATAAAAAAATAATATTTTACATAAATTTTGATATTTCGAATGATTTTTCTCATAGAGTTTGAGGGCGAAAGTCGTATTAGGAGGCCAAAATTATTTTGCCATACATAAAGGGATAAGCCATATAATTTAGCTCCAAATTATAAAGTGTATAACATTTTTTTCATGTATTTTTATAATTGCAAGACAGTGGAGGGAAACACAACATAATCAATTGAGAAAATTATTGGTGAAAAAAGTTTTAACTATTTCCTCAGAAAAACAGTTCATATCGATTTAGAACAAACAACATGTTTTTCACCATATGCTAAATTCCTCTGGAAGACGGGTAAAAAAAACAGTACCAATACAAACATTTTAATTTTTTACTCCCTCCGTTTTTTTTATCAGTCACTTTTGAGTAAAATTCAAATTCTATTTATCTGTCACTTTTAGACTTTCAATGTAATTTAATTTGCTTTTTCAATTTATTTTTCTTTCCCAATAAAGTTAGAACCAATCAGATTTGATAATTTAATCTTAATCACGTAATTTAATACTAATTTTAAGTCTATTTATTATTTTTTAATTTTAGTAAAAGTAACAAAAGTGACTGATAAAAAAAACGAAGGAAGTACACGAGAACCGACAAAAAGAAAATGATTAAGAAATTATTTTACACGGAAACAAGAAAAGCTAGTCGACCAAGTCACCAATCCAACCGCCGAGTTCATCACCGGCTCATGGGGGTTCAAGTGGCCGGTCTGATCCGGTTCTTGAAGCTATGGGATATTGGAATTTAGATGGAAAAGGAAAATATTCAATGCAGAATCCAGATAGAGATATACAGAGAGAGAGAGAGAGAGTGCATCCAGGAAATGTCCAAAATAAAATGTCAAGCAGGCGTTTTCCTTTTCAGAAGCAAAAAGTTTCAACTGGCAGCTTGTCTCAATCAGAACCACTCAATTGCCAGTTGGCTTTTGCCCTTTACCTAGAACACCAATTCATGGTTGAGTTGAGATAAAAACTCTAAATCAATGGCTGAAAATAGGGATGATCACGGGACGGGAAATTCCTGAAATTTTCTTCCGCGGGGACGGGTGCGGAAGGAAAAAATTCCCCGTCCTAGAATCGGGGGCGGGGGTATCTGCCCCGCGAGGATCCCCGCCCAGAAAAAAATATATATATATATATATATATATATATTTTAAAATATAATATTTTATAAATAATTAAAATTAAAATATAATTTAATTTTATAATTATTAAATTTTAAATTATACTTAATTTTAAATTATTATTGATTTTAAATTTTTTATTTATTAAATATTATATTTTAATTTTAATTATTAATAAAATATTATATTTAAAAAAAAACGGAGAACGGGGATCCTCGCGGGGCGGGGACGGGGGGAATTCTTCCCCCGACATTGATGGCGGGGGCGCGGTGGGGAATCCCCGCCACTGGCAGGTAAGGGAGTGGGGGAGCATTCTCCGACTTCGCCCCGTCCCGTGATCATCCATAGCTGAAAAATTGTATGCACCGCAAAATTGGAGAAAACATATCATACTTTTTTAATCAATGTTACTTTTTAAATTTTATTCGCTAAATTATAAATAGCAATAATTTGTCGGTCAAAAGTTAAAAAGCACTGTAAAAAAAAGTATGCTAATTTGTCACAGTGCCAGGATGGGATTAACGCAGGTTCATGCTTTCGTAGTCTCTACGTGACCAAAAGACAAATACGTACTTGTTTGGACAATGCAAATGCTTCCTTTTATATTATCCAACGGGGGATTTGAGAGCCACCCGCATCTGATAATACGTGTATCCAGTGGGATCACTTGGCAATTTATTGCTACTTGTTCAAACAAAAGGGACAGCAGAAAAGGAAAGGTCATGCAAAAGAAATGAAAAATGCCTACTCAATGTTTCGATGTTCAATTTATTCACAACCAACTTTTTGAAAAAATTAGTTAGCAACTACTATTAATTTAAGGTTAATCCGCAAAAATTATCTTCTTTTCATAATTTCTCTATTTACTTTAAATTCCGATTGTAATTTACATAGTGACTCGTGAAAAAAGGGAAAAAAATATGATGAAAAAATGTGTTACTTAAGATGAAATGAGACAAAGCATTAAGCAATTTGATTATCAAAAGAAAGTTCAAGGGTCAAATCCCCTTATTCCCAAAAGAAATACTAGCCCTCGTGGACTAAATTGCTGCCCTCCTTTTTCACTAGCCGGATACGATTATGCTCAATTCTTGAGCGTTGGTTTCATGTGTGGCTCTCTTTTTCCTTATCCCTAGGAACAATGCCTGATTCCTCCCTTGAAATCTTTTCATTATATAGCACATGCTCTGCCACTCAAGTGTCTTTTATTTGTTTCTTCTAGTTTATCTGCAAAATTCAAAAACATGTCAGAACAAGAGCATGGCATGAAGGCAGAACAACAATGGCAAGAGTTAAAACTTCCGCATTCATTACATATTGATACAGTTCAAGGGCTCCATGCGATGATCCAAAATGAGTGGGATTCTCTACGGAGGTCAGCATGCCAAACGGCAGCAGGAAGGGCTCTGTGGAAACATGTCACACACGACCCCCTTGCAGACTTGCTAGCAGGAGAAACACAACTTAGAAGTCTCCATGAGAAGATAAAGAATGATCAACTCAACAATGCAAGAGAAATTTCAGGAGTGCTTCTAGCAATTCGAACCCTCTGGTTTGATTCAAAACTCGAAGCTGCTCTTACTTCTTTCAGAGGAGAACCGCAGATTGTTCTCCTTGGTGCAGGTTGGTGCTCTCTCAGCCAAATTCTTGACGTGCTTCAATCATACTTGTATTAGCAACTAACAGTTTAAAATGGAGAGGTCATATATTTTGCTGATATTTAAAATTTAATCCGTATAGCACCAAGTCATAGAAGATATAATACTCCTGAAAGTTAGTTGAATAGTTGTGTCAAAATGTGTAATCACTAATCCCTACATATGCTGTTGTTGCACACTTTCCTAGATGCCAAACCACAGTTTGGAAAAACTCACATGCAACCCTTCAAAATGAAATGAAATTCAAGTCAATATAAACTGGATTATTCTTTTTAGCACCCAAGTGTCGTTGGTGAATGATGCAAATATATGTATATATATGTGTGGGGGGGGGGGGGGGGGGGGGGGGGGGGTGGGGGATTGTGTATATACATAGTAGGAAAGCAGGAAGATTAAACTTGAAGCAATATCTGGGTCATAGACAATCACATTTATAATGCAGTTGCAGCAACATTCATGTAGTCATGCTGGAATTAAATTTCTCATCTGGAATTATTTGTCCTACCCAGCTTGGATAAACATTGGATGAACATCAAAATATTTTTGTTGTTTCCCATTCAAAGTTCATTTACATATCTATTATGCAATTTTCCATGCATAACAATAGCGTGCAAATTATAGGAATGGATACAAGGGCATTCCGTCTAAGCTGCTTGAAGGACAGCAGTGTCTTTGAAGTTGACTTCCCAGAAGTTTTAGAAGTGAAAACCTCTCTACTAGAGACAGCAATTGTATCAGTAGATGAAAACCAGCAACCAAAAATGGTAGCAAAGTCCCTAAACCGAGTAGCAGCTGACATCAGAAATAACGACTGGATTGAAAAACTTCAGATATCAGGGTTTGTGCAACAGAAAGAGACAGTGTGGGTGCTAGAAGGTATCCTTTACTACCTCTCCCACACCCATGCCATGCAAGTGCTGAAGATCATAGCTGACAAGTGTGCTGTTACCCACACAGTTCTCCTGGCTGATTTTATGAATAAACCATCCACTACTATGTCCGATTCGATCTTCCATTTCTACAGTGACTGGCCTGACCAGCTGCTACCATCCTTAGGATTTTCCCATGTAAAGCTTTCCCAGATTGGTGATCCTGATGCTCATTTTGGCCTCCTGGATGACCCATTAAATCTGTTCAACAAGCTCCGCAGCTTGCCAAGATCACTGCAGACCTACCCTGATGACGGAAAACCTTGTTGTCGCTTGTATTTGGTCCAGGCTTCTGGTTTACCTAATCAAACTAATCAATGAAAAGACAATCGGTCATAATATAATCACAGTATCCGCCCCCAATTATTGGATAGATGTAAGCATCATTGCCTTTAGTGCTGCCTACAGTACACAAGCTGTGTGTTTGATTATCCAAGCAATTCACCAGTGCATACTGGCATACATTAAATTTTCTCCCAACAAAATATATTCAGAAAATAAATCTTTTGAGTACTCGTGTAAATGAAATTTTTCTCCCAACAAAATATATTTAGAAAATAAATCTTTGAGCAGGGAAAAATGTATTGCAGAAATTTTTCAGAATCAAACTTCTCTTTCAAGTAAATAATACAAGGGAAAAAGAAGATCTGTTAAGAGTACTTTAATACAAAATACCTGAAGAGGGAGGAAAAAGGACAAAAGAATTCCCACCCACCACTACATTCCCTAATCACCGGCACAAGGAGCTCTATTAGTTGGTTTTCATCACACCTGGGTCATTACTAGTCGCAATCAAACACAATCAACTTCACCATTTGAGATGAATGAGAAGATTTATGCATTGCGGCAAAAGTATAGAAATATGAAATGTTCCATTAATCTAGAAACTGGAGGCAAGCTTTCTGTACTTGTAATTTGTACTGCAACAGAAAGGTGTGTATAAACAGAACCAAATGCAGCAAGAACACTAAAGAAAACTGCATTTTTCATATTCTGAACTGACTTACTTCCAGCCATTCTACAATACAAGGTAACTTGCTCTACCTATGATACGGCAAAATATTTGGAAACATGGGCTATAAGAGGGTTTGGGTCAAAGCGAAAAGAGAGAGAGATATATCATCGATGTCAAGTCAGAAAATAATGGCTTACACTTTCCAATTTCAAAAGGAGAAATCATTTACAAAATCTTCAAACACAGGATTGCAGCTAAATATGGTCATTTCGAGATAGTGTAGAAAATGATCAAACTTCAAGGCAGTCCTTCACACCCTGTTCAAATTTGTCTAGTGAAGATAGTGCATCTGTGAGTGCATCAGCTACCTTCTTTCTGCAAAACAAGGGGACATAACAAAGAAGAGGAGTGACAATTTAGGAGGCATGTTAGACTATTGTTAGGAATAACATGGAACAGAGTAATCTACATGATTGGGCATTAACTTGACAATCTGACATGAACATCACAATTAAAAAGTTTCTAATGATACAGAACAAACAAGCATTGGAGGTTTGAGTTTAGAAAAACTTCACCCAAGTCATAACAGTTGAAAAGGGACAATGTGTCCAACTTTATCATGATTCATACTTTAACACTGACTGTAATAGCTTCAATACAGGGTCAGCCGTGAATGATACTTTCCGATGGTAAATAGTACTTTTCGGGCCCGAAAGAACACCCAAAAGTCAAAAATATTTTATTGTACCATCGAAAAGTATTGGTCATGGGGAGTCCGGGGTTGAAATTTGAAGTGAAATTGAGGTCAAATAGGCATTCAAAAGTCAAAAATACGAAAAATATAGCGAGTCAATTTTCTTGATAGAAAATGTTACTTAATTTTGCGTAAATAATTTGGAAAAAAATAAAAAAAAAATTTTCGGCATGCGGGATACCGGAACGTGTTAAACATGTTATGGGTGTTACACTGACAAATAGCCAACTGTCTAAGTGCCTCTTGTGTTAGGACACCTGATCACTACTTATACAGCCTCATCACAGACAAAGAGGTGATAACAAGAAGATTTATTTCAGAAATTCACTCCCTCTAAATGGTAAATATTGTAAGCTACTGAGATTTTATGCACTTGATCAGATTAGATATCTACTCCTTTTCCAGATTGCCTTAAACTAAACATACGGGGGGGGGGGGGGGGGGGAAGCTCTGTTGACAAAATTATTATCCACCCAACTTGATTATATAAGAAACAGGCGACATTAAAATCCTCAGCAATAAGCCTCCCATTGAGAAACACCTGACTGGACTTTGTATAGCTACAAAACTAAAATTGATAGAACTCCAAGCTCGGGAAATTTCAGAAAATGGAAGAATGCATAGCCCCAATGCCTATACATCAGTTGATGAGCACAATTCATATACTTCTTGCTAAGTTTTTGCTCCCAGGAAAAAACTTAAATTCAAACTTAAGATTATGGACATGACAGTAGTTATAAAATAGTAGTTACATCAAATAAAATTTTATTCTTGCAAGACTGCAAATAGCTATGAAGGAATGTCAATGATGCTGATGTCAAGGAGGATTCTAAAACGTTTGGAAACCAAGAACAACTGCAATCAATAAGACAAATGGAAACACTATCTAGTTCATTTTGTAGAAAGGTTAATGAGTAGGTGATTTTATTTCATCGTTAGAAAGAAATCCATATAGAGAAAAATAGACTTCTCCAATAAACAACTTATGTAATATAATAAATTGCTTTGAAAAGGTAAAGTAATATGCAGTTTAAATTAACTTCACTAATATGTATTTTGAAGAAGAGTCATACACAATGTTAACAAGAGTAACAGATAATTCCAACTATTCAATACAAGTAATCAATATGATTTTTCCAAAATATGAAAGCAGTACCTATTGGAAGCGACTTGAATATCAATTCCATTTGCCACACCATTAAGGGAACTAAAAGATCTGCCATATGTATTTTGATGAAATATGTTAAAATATAAATATGACATATTATTTTAAATATGGTAATAGTTTTTTATTTCTGGCTATGTCTCAGATACATGAAACAAAACTAACAAAAGAATGGAAAAAATAAAAAAGTGTCTCTGTTAGTCGGATTTAAAGCATTCCCCAAACAACTTGAATTCATCTTAATTTAGACTTCTTCTTCTTCTTTTTTTTTTTTTTTCTAAATTTGAATAGATACCTAACCTACAAAGTTCAGTTAGAGTACATAACATTAGTTTAACACCAAAAAAGAAGAAAAAAAACAAGAATTCTATTGCATGGTTGAGACTCTAAACTAGAAATCTGGAATGGAAATGGAAGATTATTTCAATGTGCCCCTTTCTCTTTTTATTTTCATAAAGTTCCAAACACATTACTAAAATGCGAGCCAGCACGTGCAATGTCCAGCAGCCCACCGCTGGACTAATGTAATTACCTTATAAGATCATTTAGCATAGCTTCAGCTTCCAACTTTGCAGGATCCTTTTTATCAAGCAATGAAGATGCGTTGTTTACAATCAAGCGAAATGTGCAAACCTGTGGATCACATGAATTGAACTCATAATACAGAAGCTAATACTTTAGCTTGAGCTTTAGCACTTATTTACTATTGTTCTCAATTTCACACGCTTAGCCAGCCTAAGTGTTTCAAACGCCCGATTTTTCTTTCTTACGGTTACAATTATCATGAAAGCATGAAGCGGAAATCAGAAAACTGCTCCTATATGCTAGCGATGATAATTGCAAGATGACGAAAGGTGAAAAGAATGAACCTCGACACCTGTGTTAGCCTGAAAAGCAACAAACGAATTCCTATCTTCTGGAACACAATCCCTCGCAGCAGATCTCAATAGCTTCTGAACTTCCTCTAATCCCTGACTCGTATGCTCCGATTCTGTAGCTGCTTGTCCACGAACATACGATCAGTTTACTCCAATTAAAGCAATTAAGCGATGACGATTTGAAATGAGAGAGCGAACTCACTGAGTAAAAGATAGGCAGAGCGAAGGCTTTCCCTGGAGGCATCAATAGGTGCCAAAAGGAACTTCGAGGCCTTCCTCTTTTGCTCTTTGAGCCAATCCTTGGGTCCTGCTGCGTAACCATCAAACATAACGGTTTAAAGAGCGATTACCAAAAAAATCATTACATATGTATCGCATTCTGCGTAAACAGATAGCTAAGCATACAAATTCCGATGGAAAAGGCAGCTGCAGGATCGGATAGCGAAAGGGAAGGGACGAGAGCGAGGAAAGATAGCAAAGCAGCATCTCTGCGACATATATTGATTGAAGATGAAAGATAGTAGGGATTTTCGCGGCGTTCAGTGAAGAACTTTTGCTTTGGGGTATCCGGCCGGAATGGCTGGAGTGAACTCAGGATGGGGATGGAGCTAGAAGAAGTGAGACGGAGTGATGGCGTCATACTGGATCGTTACTGTTACCGCCAGCAAGTGAAACCCCTAAACATATAAACGGATTGCAGTTGATTAACGGAACCGCATTTGCATCCTTAATTGCATTCTGGCCTGTTTGGTTTAGTTAATTAAAACGGGTAGCAGTTAATAATTAACATCGGTCACGTATGAAGTGGTTTTATCAATTTCTTTCTGTAATTATGCTCTATGGCTTCATTTTTTTCATGCTATGACTTTTTTTTTTTTATCTTTTTTGCTTCTGATGTTTATATAGGAAATAATGGCAAAATTCAATACACCATTTTCTGGAGCATTACAACTTTTTCAGTTCTATGGGATATATCACTTTTTTGAACCATTATTTGAATGTTTAAAAATTATGTTTAATAAATGTTCGAAATATTTCGTAACTTGCTATTAGAATATTTATAGCCTATATTTAGATTTATACCGGATGAATGAGCTTTTTTTTATATATTTTATATTATTAAATTATATGAAATAATAGTAATTTAAAAAAATTCAATTGAATTCCATCAAATCGATTGCCTTAATTTTTTTTAATCTAGTAACGTTGCTTCAAACAATAAAATGGGCTTATTGGAGCTGTCCTAATAAGCAAAAATTTGGGCTTTGGCCTCGTTGATGGCCACGTCAACAATTTGGAATTGTTGGTAGAGGAATAAAGTGGAAGAATTTTTAAATTTTAACTGTGACTGCTATTATTTTTTTCAGCACACTAATTAAATTAAAGTGGATTGAATTTCGAATGGCAAACATTTTCCTAAATTATTTCACCAGTTGTACATCCACTGCATCTGAAACTGAAAATGTGAGCCAATTTTACATGTTCCGTGTATTGTTTTTGCAAATGTCAATGACACGCTTGTAGCTCGTCTATGAGGACGAAATTTTTTATACAATTCATCCTTCCAACTTCCAAGGCTTCTGATCATGATGGGTTCATTGACGTGTTCTATCAAGCTTTCTGATTTATTTTGAAAGAGGATATTATTTATAAAGCAGTATGGATTTTTTTTGATTTAAAAATTTTACCTGCTTTGATTAATCATACGGTCATTACTTTAATTCTTAAAATTGCCAACATGAGTGCTCTGAAATATATTCGGTCTATTGACTTATGCAATGTTGTTTATAAGATTATTGCTAAAATTTTTCTACATCGTCTGAGACCTTTTTTAAATAATATTATCTCAGAAAACAAATATGCTTTTATTAAAGTTTGTCTCATATCGGATAACATATTCATTGCTCACGAGACTTTACATCATCTTAAGATTACACACAATGGTCAATTGGGGGCAGCAACTATTAAACTAGATATATTCAAAGCTTATGATAGTTTGGAATGAAAATATTTGCATTCTATTTTACTTAAACTTGGCTTCCATCCCATATGGGTATCACGCATTATGATTTGTGTCTCAACGGTCTCCTATTCTATCAAGCTGAATGGGGTGAAATATGTGACTTTAAGCCTTATCGAGATTTACGTCAAGGTGATCATTTATCACCTCTTTTGTTTGTTTTGGCTACGGAAGGATTATCCTATGCTTTCAAATAAGCTTGCTCATCTTCATACTTACATGGTATTCAGGTTGCCTATAATTCTTCTTCCATCACACACCTCTTATTTGCCGACGATTCATTATTATTCTGTCATACGTCCGAGCAAGAGCTATCTTATGTCTCCAAGATTATAGTGCTATGAGTGGATAGAGGATAAATTATCAGAAGTCCTCAATTTTTTTCTCCAAAAACACTTCTCTAAGCCAACAACAATTGGCTAAATCCATTTTTGGAGTTTTCGAATCTAGCTTCCATGATAATTATTTGGGATTACCATATATTTTTTCTTGGTTTAAGTGTGATACTTTTTGCAAACTTTTTGAATGACTACAAACTAAACTGGATGGTTGGCAATCCCATCTTTTATGCCAAGGTGGCAAGGATATTCTTATTAAATCTATTGCTCTCGCAATTCCAATTTACACGATGTCTTGCTTCAAATTACCCTTTAAGCTTTGTGATTATTTGACCGCAAAAAATCTTAATTTTTGGCGAGGTTTATCTCATAGGGGTAAAAAGCATCATTAGATAGCCAAATCCAAATTATGGCAAAGAAAATGGGAAGGAGGTATGGGTATTCGCAATTTGGAAGCCTTTAATTTTGCTCTTCTAGCTAAATAGTGTTGGGGTATCCTTCGCTTCCCTCATTCTCTTTTGGCGCATGTCCTGAAAGGGAAAATTTTTCCAAGAACTGAGTTTTTACAAGTTATTCCTATGTCTAATGCTTATTAGGGATGACAAAGCATTCTCCATGGTTTGACAGTGTTAAAATAAAGGCTACATTGGCAGATTTTCAATGGTAATAATGTTAACATCTCTAATGTTTGAATTCCTGATTCTTTTTCTTTCACACCGAAATTTAATATGGGAATTCCCCCATTATCTAGACCTGTCTCTTTCTTGCTTAACACTCATTCTCGTTCTTGAAACGTTCAGCTTATCAAGAATACTTTTATTTCTCGACATGTGCAATTTATTCTAAATTTACCTTTGGCCATTTATTCGAGTGAGGATTCTTTAATTTGGCATCATACCACATCCGGGGAGTTTTCAGTTAAATCCGACCATCATATGTCACTTCAGCACCTTGATCTTGTTTATGACTTAATGCCTTTTTCTTTAGTTCTGATCAATTGGAAAAACTTATGGACATCATTGCTCCTTCACAAATTAAAGGTATTTTTCTAAAAAATGTGCTTCAATGGCTTACCAGTACGAATGAATTTAAGTCAAAGGTTTTCTAATATTTTTGATTTATGCCCTTGTATGTCGAAATCTTTGGTGCACCTCTGTAAAATGCTTAACGAAATAGTCATTTCCGATATTGAACTAAGCAATTTTTTTCCAACACCGAAACCAACTTATATAAATACAAGTCATCCATGTATCAAAATTCTGGCAGCACAATGGCTACTTAATTAGTGACTTCCTGAAAACTCAAACAATAATACAGCTTCCAAGAGGCACAATAGTTTATCACAGACAACATATACATATCATTCAATCATTCGCATACCAATCATATTCATTTACTGACGTAACAATAATTACTATCACAAAATAACAGTTATTCAAATACAATCAAATCTTACTATTATTACCTAAGTATATACATGCCAAAATACCTAAAAGTATAGATAATTCTTTTTTTTTTCAGACTTCACTCTGCTATGTACTATGCTCCAACTCCTCTTCAGAACTTGCACGTAGTAAAAACTACGTGGTGAGCATTAAATATGTTCAATGATGATTACTAATCCTAGAATTTTCAAATAAGCATAATTACATAAATTATGCAAATTTTCACTTGTTTTATCAAATAACACTTTTTAATCTTTTGACATAACTTTCAATTTATTACCCATAATTTGGTAAACTTTTTGCTTTGATTTTAAACTTTTAACTTAATTCACAATATTCTCTTTTTGTAGTTCATTTGCAAAATTGATATTTCTTTTCTTACTTTTTCTTTTATTTAACTTTTACGTATAGCTTGACTTTTCAAGTAAAATTCTTTATTTAATCAATTCGATAAAAATTTTATTTCAGTTGACGGTTTACATAATTAATTGCCATTGTAATGGTAGATTTTTGATTAAATACTTAATTTCTTCATTAATTACAAAACTTACTCTTTAATACTATAGCCACTGTTTTGCTATATATTTTTTTTATTTTACTTTAACTTTTTAACTATTTATCAATTTATTAATATCGGAGCTTTTGAACATTTAATGCAAAGTGAAATAATTATTTTGATATACTTTGCAAATAAATCTTTACCTTCTTCCTTTTGCTACAAAAAAAAGGCTCTTTTTACTCGCTTATTGCAAACTTGCTACTTTTCATTTTAACTACAAAATTTGTCATTCATTTGCTCATTTTTACTTTTCAGTTAGCTTTAACTTACATAATTTAATCTTTAATCATTAAACTCTCGATTAATTACGGTATTGTACTTTTTGCACTTAAAATGCAAAATTAGTACTATTTTTAAAAATTTTTATTTTCAAATAATAATTGACACACAAAATGTCAATTGATTCTTATTTGACTTTTTCTTGTAAAATTTCGTTTTAATCCTTTTTCTTTACAAAAACTTATTTTTAAGCTTTTTAATTGTCAATTTACCATTTTATCTTCGTAAAACATCTTCTTTTCATTTTTGCTTATTAACTACAGTTTTTGAAAAAATTACATTTTTGCCCCAAAATTTTTTATTTTCTTCAAATTCTTTTTCATTTAAAACTTTTACATTCAATTTATTTTTACAATTTTGATTTATCCTTTTCAATATACCCCTAGTGCAATATGACAAGACTTTCAGATAGGATATACGGGACGTGGATCCCACAAGATCACATCAAACAGATTGAGAAATGATCCTCAAGGGACCATTTCTCACAGAGCAGATACAGATACTATGGGGATCAGAGATCCTATCCGTAGTAAAGCAAGTCGTCATGAGTTACATCGCGGTATAAGGTGTTCTTATGACTAGCCAATTATATTATGTATGAGAATGTTACTACCTGACTATTGCTAAGGGCAAAACCAAAGTCAATCAAAAGCTCCCATATACGAGTGAATTCAATCAAAGGATCTCATATCGGTTGGAAAGGAGAACGAAATAGTCTTTATAAGACTATGTATACCTCTCCCTTACAAACTCATTTTGGGATGATCCAAAAATAAAATCGCGAGGGTCCAAGGCCCAAAGCGAATAATATCTGCAAGTGGCTGATCGAGGATGTTATAGTTGGTATCAGAGCCGGTACCAGATCGATGTGTCACCGAGGGCGCTGAGCCTCTTAAGGGGGTGGAGTCAGTCAAAGGCTCCCACATACGAGTGAATTTAGTCAAAGAATCTCACATTGGTTGTAGAGGATAACAAAGTAGTATTTATAAGGCTATGAATACCTCTCCCTTGTAGATACATTTTTGGGTGATCCAAAAATAAAACCTTCAGGGCCCAAAGTCCAAAGTGGATAATATCTGCAAGCGGTTGATCGGGGATGTTACAACCTCTTTTTCCACTGCCCTATTGCACAATAAGTTTGGAACATGTCTACATTTGGTAAATTTTATGACAGTCCTGCTCTCTCTTTTCAAGAGGTTTGGAATTTGATCCCAAGGAAGACCAATTTTTTATTATATTCCTTTATTAAACCACATTATTTGGGGTATCTGAAATGCTCTAAACACTTTGATCTTTTAAGGTATCACTTCTAAGCCTAAGGTGATTTGGAATAGATGTTTGCGATTTTTCACTGATTTTAACGAAGCAAATAAGCTTGAGCATACAAAATCGAGCCCTTCTACTTCTAGTTTTATCTGGGACTCTTTTGACTTTTAAAATAAATGCCAATGCAGCTCTTTCTTTGACAAAAAATATTGGTAGTATTGGCCTCGTAGTATATACTCATCTTGGTCAGTCCGTTACGTGAAAGGTTAAAGCTTTTTATTTTCCTCTCGATCCTCTTTGTTGGAAGGCATGACCTTTCGAGAAACTTTAATTTTGGCAAAATCGCATACAAATATGCTTTTCCATATTAAAATAGATTTTTTGAGTCTGATTCATGCTATTTTACGAAAATCTTCTGGTCGAAGCTGGATACAACCAATTCTACCAGATTTTTTTTTTATCTTTTACCATTTTATAATATTACTTATAAATATATCTCTTGTAGTTTCAATGTGACTGCTCATTCTTTAGCAAAAAAAAAAAATCTTGATGTTATTTTTGCTTATAATATAGCAACCTAATCCAATTATATTTTTTGTAATTTTCGTCATCTTTTTAATATATAATTATCTTTTCTTGAAAAAAAAACAGATTCTTCCATCCATTCCCCAAATGCGAGGGAGAAGAAACGTCTTTTTTTTTAACAATAAAAAAATTATGTAAATATAATAAATAAAAGATACCATTTGGTTTCAGCTCCTTTAAACCCATCGCCTAATTCACAGTCTAAAATTATGCATCTGATTCTCTCCCCAATATGCCTTCCATAAATCACGATTCTCATTTGCATATTAAATTTATAAAAATGATTCCAATATAAAAATAATTTTTTCTCTTGAAAAAAAAAACATATAATCCAATTTGAAAATTAAGAATTGGATAGGAAATTGATCGGAGAACCTGAATGGTTCAAATTTTTAATGCAATATCATTCATTAATATTAATAATACTATTATATTTTTCTAAAAAAATATAAAATATATATTTTTTAATTTAAATATATAATAACTAATTTATAATATATTATATACAATCTAAATATTTAAGGTTGTGCAAAACTGTACTTGATTCAAAAATTAAAATGAAGATGAGTCGTCATGAGTACAAAATCCAAAACAACACGATTCGAAATTAATGATTCAAAATTGATTTGATAATTTAATTTTTATTTTATTTTTTAAAAAATAATATAGTTTGATATTACATGCTTATATAATTTTTATATTAAATACTGTATATAATAATACAAGCCAAATGATACAATTTAATACTAATATAATATAATATATTCAAACGTAAATAAAATTCATTAATTCATGGATATCACATTTAGTTAAAATGGTCCAAACCATCAAATACTTCCAAAATTATTAGCTACTGATTTATTTTCTTATATAAAACTATTCATATTTTTTAAGATATAAAAATAACCCGAATTATAGTTTGTTATTAACATTAATCATATTTAAAATTGGGTATATGATTTCAATATTTGCTCTTATTTTTAAACTTACGAATTCAACTAATTTAGAGTTTGAAAACTATTTAACTCATAATTGAAAACTTACCTTTCTAATAACATACTACCATGTAAGAAAATAAGAGATAATAATTGAATTTAAAATTTCTTTTAAAGAAATATGATCCAATTTTAATGTAAGAGGGGAAAGGTTTATAAATGATATATATATTGAAAGAAATTGGGTATTTATACTAATGAAATCATTCTAGTTTTATGAATTTTTAAATTTTATTTTATTTTAATCTGCAATTTCATCGGCCAAAAGTTACTGCTGTCTTTATGATTAAAAAATTTTTTTTGGGGTCAATGAGTAAGAAATTTAATAATTTATTATAGGGTTAATCATCCCAAAAAAGAATAAAATTCCAGCAAAAAGAAAAAATTACTCACTTTTTTAAAGAAAAGAAATAGTTACTCTCAAGCCACGATTCAGTTTACGTAGGATTTCACCGTGCACGACTCTACCATCTCTTCCCTCACCGCAATTACAAAACTCGCCGCTGCCGCAACCACCGGTCACTAAAATGTAAAACGCCACGTGGCAGGATTTAGCGCTCCTTGATCCTAAGAGCTTCACCTACACACATTTCTCCACCTCAACAACGCTTCAAATTCGTGTTCCTCACTCTCTCTCTCTCTCTCTCTCTCTCTCCCTGTCTGCTCTCGGGCGCGCGCAAGTGAACCAAATTAACAAACTTCTCCTTTTTCCGTTTCAATTTCTACCTTTTTCCCCCTCTCTTTTCTGTTCCACTGTTAGCTGATGAAAACGAATCTCCCTTGGCATTATGTTCGTTTTCCCAGTTATGGATAATCGAATTCTGGATAGGAATAATGCTTTCTTTCCAAATTCCGGATTAAAAATTTATTAGATGTTTCGTTACCCGTACACAATCTCATTGCCTCCTTGTAATCGCACAATTCTTCTAGTATCTGATTCTACCTTATTATTTTGCCATCAATTCACTATCCCGAGATGCCTATATAACACCAGAATGCGAATTCCCAAGAGGCCCGTTTCTTTCTGTCTTTCTCTTTTCTCTCCCGCCTTTTCTTCTCCTTTCTCGTCCCGGGTTAGTCTTAATTCGGGCTTTCTCTGGAAAACGAATCGTTTGTTCTCCAATACTAAAGAAATTCACTCCCAAGGTTAGTTTACTGGCTTTCTTTTAGTTTTTTCTTTTCTTCAACTCTTGGCTATTTGTTTGTTCGTTCTCTAATTGGTCATTGTTTAGTGCTCGTGAAATTTTGTGTGTTTCTTGCTTCTGGGTATTTGATTTAGTGTGCCTTCTTGGCGGAATTTGGCATGATTTGGGGTTTTAAGTGGAATTAGAATTGTTGGACTTGGTTTTTGGGGATTAACGGGACAACTATTTAATGGAGTCATTGAATTTTTAGGTATTCCTTGGAGCATAACTTGGAAGATTCTTACTCGGGACATAACGTCGTGCAATTCACTTTTTGATCTTTTGATAAAACTTTGCAGGTAAGACGTCAATGTTTTTTCGTTTGTCAAGAATTGCAATTTGTTCTTTTTTGTTTTTAACTTTTTCTTAACACGGAATTGTAAAATGTTCCTGGATGAGTTCAATTTACTTTGACAGAGAATGATGATTACTGGTCTACCCTTCTGCCAATCAATTTCATCAGTCATTTTCGCCTATAGTTTGAACATGTAGACTGGTCAACTTAATCAAAGAACATTTAGACGACATTTTTCTACTTTCTAACTTTTACTAATGATATTTATGGAACTAAGCAATTTGTTCTGGGCTATCTTTGTTAAAGACAGTGTCTGTATTAAAAATGCTTTCAGTAGACCTGAATTATTCTACTCAAATGTTTCATCAGATTGGTTTGACGTATGAGATCTCGAAGAAATTTAAATCGCTTATTTTTGTCTTTTCTTGTTTTGTAAGTATGACAGTTAACTTGTAGAATAACGCAAAGTTGTTGACTAATAAGTGCAAATCATACATGCTCCAAAAGTCTATGTCTTCTTAGCCTTCTGTGAGACGTGCTGTTAAATTTTAGTTACTGAATTTATGGGTTAATGGACTGTATGGGTTGTGTGCACATAGATGCTTCAGTCCAATTTGAATCTTGTCAGCTGTTGATAACAGAATTCTTATTCGCCATTTGCAAATCTTTCAGGATTTTGTCAGTTGCATGCCAGCTACACTATGGATGAGATTCACAAGACCCTTTTAGGCGACAAGACATCACAGTTTCAGCATATATCTGGCAGTGATAGTGTACAAGAACCCTGTGTATGGTCATCCCCTCGAGGAGGATGCACTATCGGAATTGGAAAGCAGATATTTTGCAATAGGTCACTTAATATGAAGAACATTTTAGCTGTTGGTTTTGATATGGATTATACCCTGGCACAGTATAAACCTGAAACTTTTGAGTCTCTTGCATATGAAGGCACGGTTAGAAAGTTGGTCTATGATCTTGGTTATCCTCGTGAGGTTTGTCTAACTTAGCATGCATGCTTATTCACTCCAATTCGGTAGTGTGTTGACTGAATATTATGTTTGTCTGCAGTTGCTAGAATGGTCATTTGATTGGAAATACATGGTCAGAGGCTTGGTTCTTGATAAAAAGCGAGGCAATATCCTAAAGGTTAGCTGTACTGAAATTTTCTAACGGGTCAGCAATAAAATATTTTAATAGCTGTTTCATACGACGTATTTTGTGTTGGTAATTATGCACTAAACAGATGGATCGCCACAAATATGTGAAAGTGGCCTACCATGGATTTCGAGAGATGTCCAAGGAAGAAAAAGTTGCAACCTACGGAAATACTCTAATCCGCGATGCTTTTGATGAATCAGATTATGCCCTTATTGATACGCTTTTTTCATTAGCTGAGGCATACTTGTTTGCCCAGCTTGTTGACTACAAGGATAATAATCCAGGAAAAATTCCAGAGGGAACCGAGTAAGATTTTTAATCTGTGCTTTTCTTCATATATTTATTGGTCGTTCTTTTGTTTTGGAATTTTGTGTGATGAAATTATTTGTAGAAAGGAACTTCTGATAAAATAATTTTTTTCTTGGTGGCATGTAACTTGCTGTTTTTTGAAATTTTCTTACCTTGTTGAACTAAACTCCTGTTTATGATTTAACCTTATATTTCTTTTTTCATTTTTTGTTTCTTTGTTTTCCCTTTAGTTATGCTCGTATGTACAAAGATGTTCGGGCTGCTGTTGATTTATGCCATCGTGATGGAACTTTAAAGCAAATGGTTGCCAAAGATCCGGTAAGGTATGGCAGAAGTCAATTTTTATTGGAAAGGTTGGACTATAGATGTTTAAAAAGACTCATGAATCATGGTGCTTTTAGCTTTATAACTGGTTAAGTCAGATGTTTTTGCTTAATCAATTAAGTGTTGTGAACCCCAAGTAAGAACTCTTTAGTCTGTTAGTTAAAAGTTAACAAGTAGTCGTATGGGTTATTTCTGTCTAACTTTTTCTTTTTTATTTAACTGAGTTCTTTAAAATTTATTGTGCAGATGTGTGTGTTTGACAAAATTTCTGAGTTCTTTATCATTGATCGTCAATCAGGTATATCAATGAGGATCCAAATATAGTTCCTATGCTCAGATTGCTCAGAGATTCTGGTCGTTCAACATTCTTGGTGACAAATAGGTATAAGTACCTTTTCTTTTTCCTTGTTTGCAAATAGGAATAACCAATGAATTTTTTGTTATGTTCTAATAAATACTTGGTAACACTAATATCAGTATCATGCTAGAAATTTCCCTAGTTAATGGCAATGTCCTTTGTATAGTTTACTAGATTGACACAATAAGAATCTTGATTATCTGTTGCAGTTTATGGGACTACACAAACATTGTGATGAATTTTCTTTGTGGACCCTATATCACAGATGGTGTTGGAACTTCCAACTTTGAGTGGCTTAAGTATTTTGATGTTGTTATCACTGGCAGGTTATTTTATTTTTTACCTTAAAACAAGTATGATTTTAACTTCTTGTGGCCTCTGCTTGTGTATAGCTTTGCTTTATCATTCATTGTCAATTTTACAAATCATAGACTGTTGTAAAAAAAAAAAAGTTCTTAGAGAATTTATTGTTTAGAGATTTTGTGAATTAATGTTGAAATTGCAAGTACATGTGTTTGACGCTAGAGGAAATTCAGTTATCTTTGTCAATGACAAAAGTGGTAAAATGATGTAAAGTAATGAACTTCTTAATGGATAACTCATTGACAAACAAATTAAAATTTGGAAGCACATATGAAATGAATGGATTCAGATGCTTGCTTTTATATGCTGCTGCAACAATTAGGCCCATCCATCCATTAGGATTTCAATATTGCACCATGCTTGTGAGTTTTCAATGTAGCATTTTCAGGTTATATTTAAGTCACGGTTTTGCACAATTGTCTGACTTCTGAGATTTAAATACTCATAAATGCAGTGCAAAACCAGGCTTCTTCCATGAAGATAGTCGTGCTAATCTTTTTGAGGTTGAACCTGAGTCTGGAATGCTACTCAATACCGATAACGGCATTCCAATGCCTCAGGTGTGCATGCATCTTTCGACATTCATACCACTAATTATATTCATTTACTAACCTCCATTTCATTGCTAAATAGGTTGGGAATGTCTCACCAAGTATAATGTTGAAAGAATCAAATGCGCCATGTCGAGTGTTCCAGGTACTTTGAGATTATTTTCCTGTGTTTTACAGATTTCACTTTATTTTGCAGAAGTACAGATTATTCTGCAAAAAAAAAAAAATACCACTTATTCAGTTAGCTATCAGCAACTTGACTTTTCCAACATAACAACTTTTTTATTTAGCTAATTATGTTGTGAAATTTTCCTTTCCAGGGAGGCACTGTTGCTCATCTTCATAAACTGCTCTCAATTGAGTCAAGTTCACAGGTGTGATTTGGTTACTGATTTTTAAAGTGATTATCGAGCACGGTCAATACTTTCTTATGATCATAATTTTGTTTTATGGGCATGTAATTCACAGAATAAATACCCTTCTGGTTTTTAATCAGACCGTGTAACCATATGGTGAGCCCAAGTGGATTTGGGAACTTTATTTTTGTAGAAATAATCTTGGTTTATTTATTATTTTTAGATGTTTCTCTGATCAATAACTCAATGATTTATCTTTGAAATTGATATCCAATGAAATAAATCTCATGCTTGCTAATGTCTTCCTTACTTTCTTTCTTTATTTTTATAATTTCAAGGAATAGTAATAAAGATTCTGATGCCAAATTCTGAGATGTTTTTTCTAATGTGTTGTGACTCTCTTGTAAAGATATTTAATCTGACACTTACACATTTTACTAGGTTCTTTATGTGGGTGATCATATTTACGGGGATATTTTACGCAGCAAAAAGGTTCTTGGTATGAAATGCATTTCGTATCTTTTCCAGATATTATTTCATACACCATTTACAATTTCATGGGCATTTAGAGGGGAAAGAAAACCATTATTTGTAGATCTTGAAAGGTCCAGTAATGGACTTGTTACATGGCCTACCTGGAATTGGCATGAAATTTGAAGCAGGGATCTGTTACTGACCCTTAAAATCATCTTTGTACGGCAAATTTTCTCATGGCTAAGTTCAGTTTGTGAGCTAGGTTTTTCAAGTGAGATATGCATTATGGTGATTGCACTTTTGAAGGAGCCGTAAGAGTAGTTTTGAAATTCATAAATTTTGTCATTTTCTTGTTCTTTACTGTCTTTATTATCAGGGTGGAGAACTATGCTTGTTGTTCCAGAGCTTGAGAGAGAGGTCGAACTGCTTTGGAAGTTAAGAGACTCACGCAAGGTACAAGATGCTTTTTTCAATATTAAATATTGATGTTCTTTGTTATCCAGTAGTTATAGCTCGGGCAGGATCTCTCTCTGGTTTTATGACTGAAATTTTCATAGTCTTGGTTATCAATCGTATTTGTCTATCTGTTTTTTATTTTTCCTTACATGGTAATTTTTCAAATATGTCTACAGCAGCTTAGAATAATGAGGAATGAGCGAGATGAGATTGAAGATCAAATGCATCATCTCAAGTGGTCTCTCAAGTAAGTTTAATTGTAGAATGCTATCCAGCTTTGATGCAGAGTCTAGATTCCACCCCATTCTGTTTTTGTCAGTTTTTATCTTTTATGCAGTAGAATGAAATATTTTGCACATTCAATTTTCAGCTAAAATAATTCTTTCAACACTTTGCATGCGGCTTTATGTTGAGAATGATTGAGATTCCCCAAATCCCTTTTCAATAGAGATGAGGGATTTCATTAAATCTGCCTGCTGCTTAACTGCTTGGTGTGGGTTGGAATTGCATTATCTCATGGACTATATTTCATGTGTCCGGAGTGTTATTATTGAAGCCCTATTTCGTACTCATTAATTTGGGAAACTGTAATGCAATTTTGGTTTTCAAGAGTTGGTGATTGCTCAGGAGAGGAAAAATAGGGTGTTTAATTTTGTATATATGAAAATCATTCTGGTCCTTTTGGTGGTTAAGCACATGTTGTTTGCGTACGATTGCTTCCCTAAAGACAAAGTTATATATATAAGAGAGGGCGAAAAAAAGCTGTTGGAGATCATAAAGCTGGAATGTTGTTATTTATGTCCTTAACCTGTGTTCACTTCTCCAGATTTGAAGATCTCACAGATGATAAGAAGCAGAAGATATGTGATGAGCTAGATGAGTTGGAGGTAGGTCAATAGTTCCAAAAGTTGTAGTCTGGAAGTTCTTCTGGAGGATTATATAAATTGACTCATGATTTTATACCTCAATGGTTTTCGCTCTGTTAGTCTAAAAGGGAGCAGGTAAGAACAAGTCACCAGCAAGCTCAAAGAGACTGTCATCAACAGGTAAAGGAGCTCATTTAACTTTCCTTAACTGCACTGATGGACTTTCAAAAATTATCTGGAAGTGAGCGGTGTTAATGACTTCTCTAACTTAAAATGTTATTACAGTTTCACAAAGTCTGGGGACAACTCTTGAAGACTGGCTATCAGAACTCCCGCTTTGCACATCAGGTGAGAATTATTGCTTTGCTTGAACAGTTTTCTGCACTTCTCTTCTGCAAAATGAGCCACACCATGAACATAATTTCAGTCTCCAAATATTTCCTTAACTTGAAAAGTTAATATTTGATTGCTCTTTTGCTTTATTTAACTTCTTTGAAATGGTCTAAATTATGCGGTTGACCTCGAAATAACTGGCTACTTGTATGTGCAGGTTGAGAGATTTGCTTGCCTTTATACTAGCCAAGTATCCAACTTAAGCCTGTATTCTCCGGACAAATACTACAGACCCGGTGAAGATTTCATGCCTCACGAATTTAATATTGTGCCTCTATAAAGATCCATTTTCTTGCTTGTGGGAAGGATGATAGTTGTTGCTTCAAGCAAACGATGCTTCTTGTATTGATCTTTCACTTATTTTGTATTGTTGTTTTTCTGCAAATTTGCTCCCTGTAATTACAGCAAACATTTATCTAGGTGTCTCTAATTTCCTCCAAATATCATCACTTCCAGTTTCCAGATGCCCCATGCCATCATAATTCTTTAATTGTTTAATTTTTCCGTTTGGCATGGTTAGAATTCTGCTGTACCCTGTTTAAGTCCTAAAGCAAATCAGAAGGGGGATTGACTTAAAAATGATTATATAGTTGATTATTTATCGGCAAAAGAATGTCACTTGGTGTTTATTCTTTAAAATTTTGAAATTTTTACGATTCAATTAAATACTCTTCAGTGTGGAGAAATAATTTCATATAGAAGGAAAAATTTATGTTTTCAGATAAAATTTTATTTTAGTAAAAGCAAAACAGAGCGTTTTAGAATATTAAAGGCAGCAAGTTATGCTTATGGATAATTAAAATAGAGTTGCACAAGCCCGTCTATTGTTGTAATTAAAAAAAAAAGATAAAAAAATGATTTGTTTTTCTTTCTCTTTCTCAATGTTTGTTTAAAACTTCTAGCAGAAATGGCCATTTTTTCTTGGAGATATAAGTGGCTAAAAGTGTAAATGAATTCGATAGTATTTGATAATATTGTCGAAGAAATCTTGATTCAAGCCTCATACCTGCAAAAAAAGGATAAAGAAATTGTGAAGATTTTTTAAGATATTCTAGTGATCAAATCAGTACTTTTGATTAAAAAAATTATAAAAAATAAAAAAAACATGTAAAAATAAAAAAGATCGTTATTGAATAAATAACTGAGTTAGTTATTTATAGGATAAAAATCTGTATACATTTAGCACGCATACTGTAAAATTTTATGTCCAATTAAATTACCTTTATTATCATAAATCTCTCTGCCCAATATGCGATATTTATATCAGCAACATTTGAAATAGCATTTTTAGAAGATTGCGGCAAACATGCCTATTGAGCTCAAAAAGAAGTTCGTGACGAACATACCTAGTGAGTTTTTGATGAATTGCACGTAGCGAAAATGCCTAATGAGCAAAAGACCCGTGGCAACAATGACTGATGAGCTCTTGAAAAATGCTCGTAGCAACCATATTTGACGAGCTCTTGAAAAATGCTCGTGCCAATCATACCTACTGAGCTTTTGACCCCTACTCGTGGCCAACATGCCTGTTTGAGTAGGATTGCTTCTTCAAGTTGAAAATTTTACATTGCTCGTCTTAGAGTTTTGTTTGTATAACTTAAGAGTTTGATTGAAAAATCCAGCATAAGTAATGTATTATACTTGAAAAATATAGAGGCGGATGAAAATACTTATCATTTTTTAAACTTAAAATTGCATGCTTTGAAACTGAACTGAGTGAGAACTCGATTTATTCTAACTCTTGACAGCTAATTTTTAAATTTGCAAAAAGTTTCAGTTTGATTTCTACCTCACGGACGAACAAGTTAGCATAAAAATGCAAATTTATACTGTAAAAACATTTGCGCAAGGCAATTAGTTAGCTTCGTAAGCTATTACTTCCTGTCTTGAGAACGAGTTTGTATGTGCCAAAATTTAATAAACAGAAGTATGCTTAACTTCACAATAATAAAATCATGTATACTGAAACGGAATACAAGTATAAAAGTATGGTAAAAATGTACTTGAAGGAAAAATTTACTTGCAGACAGCATGTAAGAGCTGTAATAAGACATGCTTGTCCCCTCGAGTCTAGACTGAGAGCTACTTCGGTCATCACTGATACTAGTGCAAAGATCCCCGCAACATATTGATCATTGGCTTTCAGTTGAACTCAACATGAATAAATTCAGAATTTTAGGAAGAGACTACCCAAAAATTGATGCGTGCGTCACCTAATTATGAGAGAGTCTTGTACGGAATCGTCTAATTCCCAACATGACATCCTCATCTCAGCCCAAAAACATAATTAGCAATTGATAAATTTTGATAATTAGAAGTGAGAAAGACCCACATGCGTGGTTAGGCCAAATCAAGAATGCATGTTTGCTGTTAAAATCGTAGGTAACTTACAGTAGAAAAATTCAAATAAATTTGGTCAAGCAAAACTCAATCTCATGACTGAGAATTTAAATTGAGATTGAAAGCTTAGTGTGAAAGGCCATCTTGACATAATTAACAGTCTACTGGCATGATAAAATGCACATATAGATGCATATATAATAAAGCTTTAACATTTAGTAAAATCAAAATAAGTTCTCGAGTAAAGAAGAGCAGCACAAGTATATTTGCCTCAAGTGTATACATATACGCACCTGCTTGATGTGCCTTATTCTTGACATACCAATCACAAGAATGATAAATATGAATCATGCCACAGCTTTGAAAAATAGATAGAGCAAATACTAGATGAGATTTTCAGTATTAACTTGCTGCCATTGCAAGGCAAGACAGAGATAAACTTATAGTGAAAAAACTTGAAGAAAGACTTGTAAAGCAATTAGCTAATATAATATGGTAGCAAGAGCACTTGTTGTTCGTCAAATAGTGAAAAAATATAAGTAACAGCTATTATATCTGGAATGCTCCTACGTATTCTGTGGATGGGAATTTTTGAAAATATGAATGTCAGCTTAAAAGACGCTGCTTCCTGAGTTATCACCCAACCTGGTGCTATAAGTAGTTTTTAACTTTTTGATGCTGCCAATAATGACTTTGAACGACACAAAAATCCCAAGTTCTTCAGAGTACAAAAAGCTTTAAGCTAATGATGTATATAGCAGCTATTATTGAATAGAAGCTTAAGCTTCTCAAGCTCAAGCCAAATTAGAAGCGTTAGGTTCCATTAAACATCATGAAAATATAATGGATGAAGGCACCGTCAATGATTAGGTAGGAGGATTTCCATTAAACATCATGAAAATATTATAACATGACAAAACTTCAAAAAAAAAAACTGATTAAGAAGAAATATGAATGGAAATAAGCTAATTGCCAATAGTAGATTATTTAATCACTAAAAAAGAAACAAGTCTTGCAATTGGACTTACAGTTCCAGATTCTCGTATTGCCATGCCTTAAGCACAATAATCTCAAGTTTTGGAAGCAAAGTAAAGAGACTACCAACCTCAAAAATAAGATTCTTGAGCTGTGCTTTCTACCTCGGTATCACTGTGCAAGTCTACTTTTCTTGAAGCCAAGAAAGAATTCTCTTTTGGTAGGCCATGAACCTCGTCTCACTCCCCTGCAAGTCCTTGGCCGAAGACAGTGTTTATCAGAGGAGCTAACGTGGTGGTCAGCGGTGGCGGCTCTCGCGGTGGCTGGCCAAGGAGGCGTCGGTGTTGATCTCCAGATTTGGGCAGTGAAGATTTGATGCTTATCCGATCTCCTCCCTAGCGAAGGCGGTGCAGCAGCTAGCCGCCATAGAAGTCGAGCACAGGGTGGCGGCGATGGACAGCGGAGGTCCGCGGCGGTCGCGATGGGGGTGCTGCGACGATGAGCGGCCCTCGACGTTAGATCCCCTGAATCAATTTTCAATTTCACCTCCTGGGTCTCCTACCCCTAGCCAACAATTTTTTTTTTTTTTATGCAGGTGAAAATCAGTGAGGTTGTGTTACACGCCCAGCCCACCGTATCGAATAATATTATCAAAAAAATTTCGATTAAAATCTGATATCTGCAAAAAAAATAAAATAAAAGATAAAATATCTGTAGAAATTTTTTAAGATACTTTGACCGTAAAATCAGTATTTTTGATTGGATAAATTATAAAAAATAAAAAAAAATTCGTAAAAATAAGAAAGATCATTTCTGTGTAAATAACTAATTTAATTATTTATAAAATAAAAATCTATATAATTTTAGAATTTTAAAAATCATATAATTTTATGTTCAATTAAATTATCTTTATTATTACTATTGAAAATAAAAATGCATAGAATAATGGCACGTTTAATATGAGATGATAATTCATTTGAAAATTTTTCCGTTAAATTTTCAAAGTAACAATAACTTTGAAAAATATTACAATGAAAAAAGTAAATATGAGGATGATAAAGTAAATGGTGATGATTTTGACAATAAAAGAGCAATTAATTTTTATTACGCTTTGTTTTTTTTTTTTTATCTGAAATTCTTTTAGGGAGATATTCTCTTTTGACAATTTTGCTATATATTGATATACTTTAGAGATGACATCAACGCTGAAAGTTACAATTTAAGCTTTTTATTACGATCACTGAATAATTTAAGAAATTCGGAGTTCTTCATCGTATATTTTCCAATTAATAGAAAGTCAATGCTAAAGACATAATGTAATACTATTGCTTAAGAAAAATATTCGGGGTTTTCCCAAGCAATATAAAATTTTCAAAATGTTAAATTAATTTTAAGCAAAAAACCAAAGCCTTGTTTTTAATCAAATAAAAAATAACTTGTTAGGGATTTTTTTTATATAAAATATTTGATGTTCGAAATGTACAAATATGATAAATATATATTTATTCCAAACGTATTTAAAAATACTCTATATTTAAGATTCAAATTCGAGAGATATAATCGAAAGCCGGAATTTAACCATTCCATCTCATTTTTTTAGGGTATAACATGGCAGGTAATTATAATTTTTTTTATAGTAATTATAATTAATCGAAACAGTTAAATGAAGATATAAATAAATAACATTACGAATTATCGAATCAAGTAGCGGTAACCAACAAATATAAAATTGTTGAATAATCTGTTTCGGGCTTTCAGTTAAAGCATACGTTCAGTCAGGCCCGGAGACTTTTTTAAATCTTGAGGCTGTTTAAAATTTTATTTGGAAAAAATGGGTCATTTTTTCACTATTTGAAAAATTGATATCTGTCATCACATTTTCGCAATCATCCGTTGCGAAAATGGGATGGTTGGGATCCAAGTAATGGACAGATAATGAAAAAACTGCTTAAGGTGGGGCCCGCATTCCATTTCCGTAATACAGTGCTACGGGAATGAATAATTATTTTGGACATTCAACTTATTTTTGGTCTCTTGTATGTAGATTTAGTTTGCTAGGTTTGTCGAGTCTAATAATAGAGGCATTGTTTTGTGGCCAAAATTTGGTCAAAAATTAATATTCTTTTGTCATAGATATTAGATAGTGACAGACAGTGACAAAAATTCAGTAATATACGAAAGGAAGGATCAGGGTGCACTTCATCTGAAATTGTCCAAGGCTCTGAAGAGATTGATTATTATTTACCAATTATTATTAAATTATTCAATCAATAATTCAGTAAAAATTAATGAAAATATCAATTATTACTAAAATTTTATTTGTGATGGAAAAATTTTGTAGAAAAATATCAACTTAATTTTTAAAATAATAAGAATTTACTATTATTTAACTAAATTAAATAAAAACTGATATATATATTAGTAATATTAAAAATTTATAGTTTTTCTACAAAATTTTTTCCATCACAAATAAAATCATATTAATAATTGATATTTTCATTAATTTTTACTGAATTATTGATTGAATAATTTAACAATAATTGGCAAATAATAATCAATCTCTTTAGAGCCTTGGACAATTTCAGATGAAGTGCACCCTAACCCTTCCTTTCGTATATTATTGAATTTTTGTTACTATCTAATATCTATGACAAAAAATATTAATTTTTGACCAAATTTTGGCCACAAAGCAATGCCTATATTATCAAACTCGACAAACCCGACAAATTAAATATACATGCAAGAGACAAAAAATAAATTGAATGTCCAAATAATTATTCATTCCCGCAGCATTATATTGCGGGAATGGAATGCAGGCCCCACCTCAAACAGCTTTTTCATTATCTGCTTATTGCTTGAATCCCATCATTTCATTTCCGCAATAAATAATTGCAAAAATATGATAACAAATATTAATTTCTCAAATAGTAAAAAAATGACTCTCTTTTCTCAAATAAAATTTTAAACAGTCCAAAATTTAAAAAAACTCCAGGTCTAGGATGTGCCAGAAAGTAGCAAAACGGTGCGCTTAGATCTGACATTACCGTCCTTATCCAGCAAGCAAAACCCTGACTTATACGCAAATTAGACAGCCAGGCCCCGAGATCGGAGCAAGAAGCCGATTATTCACTGATCAAATTAGATTTTATTCCAAGTGGATATTTCAGGTACGACATACTTGAAATTGCAATTGATTCTGAATACCATTTTGAGCTCATATGCAACTGATTCTTTTATCAGATTGGAAATCATACTAATCGAAAATGATAAATTTCACAACGATGTTATGCAAGCGTCTGAACGTGAAAGAGCTCGTCTCGAGTGCTCCAGTATACGAAACCATTTCAGGTAAAATGTTAAAATTTTCCAGCAATTTGGTGTTTAGTTGGAGCGTTTTAAATGGGTGTTTGAGTAATTGATTGTATAGATAGCTCCGCTGCTGGATTAAGCTTGATTTTGAGACGCTGGGCTACCAAGAAAACGGCGGGATCCACCAAGAATGGACGCGACTCAAAACCTAAGAATCTTGGAGTCAAGAAATTTGGCGGGGAGGTAAAATTTCTTTGCTTTTTTTAGTTAGTTACTAAATGGTGCAAGGGAGAAGAAAAGGGATTCAAATTTCTCTTGTTTTCCCACCAAATTTGCCGGGAAATCAAGAATTCGAATCAAAATTTAGAATTTTTGTTGTATAATTGTTAATTTGAATTTGGGATTGGGCAGAGGGTAATACCGGGAAACATCATAGTACGACAGAGGGGTACTCGATTTCACCCAGGTATGTAGGGATTGGAAAAGATCACACGCTTTATGCCTTGAAAGAAGGAAATGTGAAGTTTGAGGCCCATAAAGTTGAGCGGGCGTAAGTGGGTGCATGTTGAACCCAAGGATGGCCATCAACTTCACCCTCTTTATGCTAATTCTGCTTCTACAAAGCTTCAAGCTGCAGCCTCTTAAATTTTGTAATTTTTAGTTCTTGTCTTTTTGATGTTTCACTATCTGATTCAATAAAGTATTAGAACTTTTTCTTTTCGGAGCTTTTAGTACGTTTTCAGATTACTGAGATTCTGTGTTTGGTCTGCTTTTATTGTCTCATGAAATTGATTGACAGGCAAATGTTGGTGCAGCTGTTTGGTTTTATTGCTTGTAAAGTTTAAATTGGTTGGTTGATGGGATTTATGATGGCCACTAAGAACCAACCATCTTCCATTCTTATATATAAAGTGGGACACGGATTTTGTACAAATGTCTGGTGGGATGAATGATTGAAATTTTAGATAATTTATTGTTTGATGCATCAATGGATTGTTAAATTAAAAAATTAATATGTTTTTATTAATAAATTCTATACATTAGTTGAATATTAATAAATTCTATACATTTGACGTGCCGATTTTCTTACGAGATGAACGAGAGTGCTGATTCTGAATGCGCATGTAAATGTTTTCTATGATGGGTACTTGTTTCCTGTTACCAAGTTATCTTTTCTTTTATTTATTTTTTTTTCCTGTCCTCTTCTCGCGTCACAGACCTTATTTAATTCACTGAAATTCAATTTTGGTATAACGGCAGTAAAAATATTTTTACCATAAGTTGGATCGGGTGAAAATTTTCAAGAGTCCAAAATACACAGTGAAATTAGAAATATTCACAAAGGTTGGAACTTGAATGAACTAGCCTTTAAACATGGATAACAAATATTTGCAGACGCACGCACAGACCGAAACAAGAAACTCTTCAATCTTTTGCAACATTTAATACACACTCTGCACCTAATGAGAAATCATTTGATCCCACTGAAAAATTGGAGCTTGTTGGACCATCTAAAACCTAAAAGAATTTTTCTCAAAGAAGACTTTTCGATTCATTCGTTTCAAAAACCTTTCATCGTTCAGCCATCTGATGAACCAACTTTTTGCTCATTCAGCAGCGCATATCTACATCAACAGCTGCAGATACCAGGCTAACTAATGCTCATCTTGCTGCTCCAAATCTTGTGTTTCATGTGGCTCCGGGAAAATTTCATTTGATAACCTTTTATTAGATGATGAGTGTTCGATACCACTGCTGCTGTAGGATCCTACTCTTCCCGGCTGCTTTAAGCTGCTACCTTCTCGGTTAGGGTGGCCAGGGAGGGCGGCATTATCTGATGAGCTGTGTCGCCAACTACCAAAGAATGCAGCACTCCACAACCTCCTGGACGAGGTTGTTCTCAACCTCCCGGAATAACTCTCCTCTCTCACAACTTTCAAAGGATTTTCCAATGCCTTGAGTATGTATTTCATTGGTGGACGTTTTGAAGGCTTGGGATTAAGGCATGATTTGGCCACAATAGCCATAGCCCATACCTCTTCCAATAGATCTTCATATATGATCAGAGACGGGTCAACGATCTTTGTCACAAGTTCCTTGTCATATATGCTGATGTATCCCAATGTGTGTTCTAAAAACTCCCTTGTAGTGGCATCATCGGACTTACTTAAGTAAAGCTTGCCTGTTATGAGTTCCAGTAAGACCTTTCCAAAACAGTATACATCGTAGGCACAAGTTGCCGATGATGAGCCTGTCACCAAGGAAATTTATCAACATTTTGCTTAATTTTGTTTCAAAGCATTGGGAGTTATTCAGAATTAAAGAAAGCCTGAGATAAGCATATTCTTCTTATGCATGATTCTTTACATTAACCCATTTTTATCCATGATTTGAAAATCTTATTTAACATATTCTAAATACAGAACTATGATTGGAAAAAAAATGTATGGATATAGTTTCACTGTTAATGTACTTCAATGATGAGCTCAGAACAACTCGAAACTACTACGTTCGTGAAATGTTAAAAGGAATTTCTGAAGTCAAGAAACTAACATGCCAGAGAATATTATACATACCAGAAGGACTCGGTTCAAAGGATCTGCAAAAAAGAGAATTTTTCATTAGAAAACATTGCCTGGAGTTTTATTGTGCAAGACCAAATGAGAAAAACAAAACTGGCAAGTATAATATTCTCATATGATATCCTACAATATTCAGATCAACACAACCAAGGTCAAAAATTTAACTCATTATGATATCAATATTTTATATCTATTGCATAAGCAACACTTTTTCTATGACAAAACACAGAACTTTACTGACAAAGAGGAGCGTACTCTCACTACATGTAAACCACAACAAATAACATAACATTTTGCAACATGTAATTCAAATAAAAAAGCGAAAGAAGAGACAAAAGGCTTAAGCAAAAAGAGGCATAAACTACCACCATAGTTCCTAGAAAATCAAAAGGGTATAGGAAATTAATGGCTTATACAATAGAATACTTACTGTTGTTTACGAAAAAATCTGGTAAGCATTTTGTGGTGTGAATCCCCTTCCAGGATACAGACCTCACTTAAACTTCCAAGTCGCACCTCAAATTTATCATCCAGAAGGATACTGCTTGCTTGAATATCTCTTTAAACATCAAAACATAAATAAATTTTAATAATTTCATAATTGTGCATTTCTGTTAAAGACTTAGTACAGAAATAGGCATGCTGCAGATAGTAAATTGATAATAGAAATAAAGGAAGAGGTGTTTCTACACATGAAAAGTAATGCTAAATAAAAAGTGATAATTACATTCTATCTCTATACACCAGCATCCATCATAAATTTTGTCCTAGACTTAAAATAGTTTCAAATACCTGCTACCACTTCATTTTATATGTCCAGTGCAGTGACCCCATAAATATGGCCCAAGTGCTATATTTTTCCATCAAATTTGAACATACCTCATGCTCTAATTTTCCCTTTGCCTTTATCACTTTAGCTAGAGTAGCAAGTTGCATTAAACCAGGTATGCAGATGTCTAGTACTTCCACTTTGAATTTCAAACAACAAAAACAAATCTTCTAACTAAAAACAAAATGGGTCGATAAAAAATAAATCAAAACTACAATGAAGCATAAAAATTTTCTTTTGAATGCAATGGGCATATGTTTCTATAAGGTGCATTTTTCTCAGGAAATGCCTATCCTAACAACAGTCAATATGGTTGATAGCAGTATATGTAAGATCATCATAACTAGCCAAGCACCATGATTTAAATGCCAACATGAAAGGAAAGTGAACATGCAAATGCAAAGCTTTTGTAATACCTATGAACAACAGGAGGGTTACACTCATGATGTAAATATGAAAGGCCTTCAGCAGCTCCTGTAGCAATTTTTAATCTTGTTATCCAATCCAAGGAGTGTAGATTGTTGTCCTCGAAAACACTTGCTCTATACAGTGAACTAGCCAAGTCCCCATTTGGCATATATTTATAGACCAAAATCTTCTCATTGTCATTCTCTGAACAATGCCCCAAGAATGGAACCAATCTTGTATGTGAGTACTTGCTGAATAATTCCAACTCCATCATGTATGACCCTTTCTTCTCGGAACATAAATCGACCTTTTTGGTAACTATGGGACTCCCTCCATCTAGGAGACCCTTGAAAAGATCTCCAGAGTGACCATGCTTTATGAGATTTGCTTCGCTAAATGCACCAGTTGAACACAACAATTGGTCATAAGTAAATGAATCTCTAAGGCTGGACAGAGAATTAGGATCCTTGGGTACTGATGGGTTATCCCGTTCCTGAGCAGGCCCCACATCAGCAATCCCTCTTTGATTTGCAGTGTTCTTGTCGCACTTCCTCAATACAAATACCATCAGCAGTACCAAAATTGCAATGAAGCCTACTCCAACCGACAATCCCACCAAGATGTATATCCATCGTTCTTTTCTCTTTGGTTCAGTCAATGGTGGCTGTGTTGGTTCTGGGGCTGGGGCTCCAAAATCATCAAAATTTAAGCCCCTCATTGCATAAAATGATCTACAATTTCCCAAACTTCTCTGATTTGACACAACTTCAAGGCAGTTCCTATCAAGGCTAATATTCCTTCCAATAATCTCAGGTACCTTTCCTTGGAAATAATTACCAGACAGATCAACCAAACCAAGATTTCCAAATAAAGATAAATTTCCATACAACAAATTATTTGAAAGATTGAACAAGGCACCGCCATTACTACCATTGAAACTAATATTACTCGGTAGAGGACCAGTAAAGCTGTTATATGACACATCAAGTACCCTCAAATTTGGCAATGACAACAATTCAGCAGACAGTGCACCATCAAACTTATTTCCACTTAAAACCAGAACTTGCAATTTATCAAGACTAGAAAACAAACCATCAGGCAACTCGCCCCCTAGTTCATTATCTCCAAGTTGCATCCTTTGCAAATTCCTCAACCCTGCAAGCTCTACAGGCAATGACCCAGACAATGAGTTCTTTGTAAGATTAAGCTCAACCAACTGAGAAAGATTACTCAATTCTGCAGGAATTGAAGCTGCAAGACTATTATCAGATAACTTCAAAGATTGCAATCCAGAAATTGTACCCAAACCCGGTGGAATTGACCCGGATAAGTAATTGGAAGAAAGGTCCAGCCTTGACAAATTGCTAAGCAACCCAAAAGTAGAAGGTATTTGCCCAATAAGAAAATTCCCCGAAAGGTCAATAACTGATAATTGCATTAACTGCCCCAGTGCATAGGGTATACTCCCAACTAGACGATTGTGAGATAGATATAAAGCATTCAGTCTAGTTAAATTACCAAGAGAGTCGGGTACTGGACCTGTTACTGAACTGGACCGGAGATCAAGCACTTGGAGCGCACTAAGCCGGTTACCGAACCAGGACGGTATTGAACCAGGAAGTGAAAATCGGGAAGCATTAAAAGACTCCAGAAACGTTAAATTAACAAGAGATTCAACACTGAAGCTGGGATTTTTAATCGCAATGCGAGTTCTTTTAAACCCGGATATATTGATTCCGGTGATCCGGCCGTTCCTGCAGAGGACTCCCTTCCATTTGCTACAAGGGTGGGATTTTATAGGCCAGTCTGATCCTCTGAGGCCTAAAGATGACCGGAGATCGAGCAAAGCTGACCGTTCGATGCTGGAGTTCAACTGGGCAAATGTAGAATGGATTAGTAAGAGAACTAGAAATAAATGGAGCAGAACTTGTTGAGAGTCTTCCATAGTTTAAATGTAGTGTGATAGTAATATTGAAGGGCGACGTTTTTCATGGCCGGTGACGACCCATCTTCTTCAATAAACTACTGGTGGGTAGTGATGTTGACCAGTGCTCTACGCTGCATCTACAATCAATTAAAAAATATCGTTAAAAAATACCAAAGAAATTAATAAAATAAAAAGGAAATTAATTTCGTGTTCTGTGTGTAATATTCTTACCTCCAATCACGAGCTGTGATTCAGCTTTCTATGTTGCTGGTGTTCCCTGTTCAAACCATACCCATAAAAAAGATAGTCTTTTATGGTTTCTGAATTAAAAAATTTTATTTTTTTATGATTTTAATTTCCTAATTTTACGACAAGATTGAGGAAAACTTATCAGAAAATCTTAGCAAAGAATGGCACGGGCTTTTAAGAATTGGAGGCAGCCATTAATGACCCAAAACAAAAGTAGACATGCCCCAACCGCCCGGTCTCTTCTATTGCTAAAAACTCTAAGTCGCTTTCACCATCCCCATCACCAGAGAGCTTTTAATGAACAGAGTTTCTCCTTTACTATTTTCTTTCTACTTTTCATCTTTCTGGTTTGGGATTCTTGTTGGTTTCTCTGGTTTGAGCAAGAACCCAACTTTCAGTTTCGGTAGGAAAGATGAAGAGATTTATCGCTTTGAGCGTTGGTTTTGAAGATTCAAATTATTGAATGGCGGAATTTTCTGGTAATGATGGTTGTACATGCATAACTTAATGGCACTAGTTCGTTGAGGATTGTGATAGATTGTTATGTCTTATGTGTTTGAATTTTCCAAAAAAGACAACGAAATTTCATTTTATATCTATATACATATATCAAGCTATCAATATGTACACTGAAAGATTAATTGCAGGATCATCCAACAGATTAATATATTCTGTTATAAAATAATGTTTGCTTTTATTATGTCTAATAATTTTTTTTTTATATGAAAAAGAAGGGACAAAGAATATATTAAAGACAGATGGTTCTAGGGAACGAGGTACCCATAGCATCGTTGCTAAGGATTTATTGGATACCACCAGGAGGGTTTTGATGCCAAACAAACCTCAACTCTTGATTATAAGTCCAGCTTGCTAGAAGGTCAGCAGCTTTGTTAGCTTCTCGATAAACATGGTGAATCTTCACTTGCCAGTCACGAAGGAGAAGCTCATTAATCCGCAATATGACAACACTATAAACTGGAGAAGGCTGGAGTTCTTTCTTGATAATATTGACGACACCCACGTTGTCCACTTGCAGTATAAGCTTCCGCCAACCTCTGTTCCAGGCTTCTTGAAGGCCATACAAAACTCCCCAAAGTTCAACAGCAAAAGCATTTTTGCCTTGGAGAAGAGCTGAAAAGCCCCCTAACCATCTTCCCATGTGATCTCGAAGAACCCCACCTGAATCTGCTAGAGAAAGTTGATTGTTAAAGGAGTCATCAGTATTCAGAGTAACCCAGTTTTGGGGGCCTAGGTCCCAGCCGATGAGGATTTCTGCTTTCTCTCTAGCCTTATGACCCGCAGCAATCATATAATCTTTGGCATTCATAAAAGCTAAACAAGCTGAAATAATGCTTTGTTTTTTCACCATAAACGTTACCGACTGATCTTTAAAGACTCTATCGTTTCTCCATTTTCAAAGCCACCAACAGGTGAAGCCAAATAAAAGCTTCCAAGGAATAGAGTCAAAGAGAATATCTGACTTTAAGTTACTAGATAGCCAAACATCAATGTCTGAATCAAAAAACTGGCTTGCGATAGAGTCCTCAACCATACTAGACCAAACAACCTTTGCAGCAGGACAATCTCTGACTATATGTAGGATGGATTCAACATCGCCGAAGCAAACAGGACAAACAGCAGAGGTAGCCATATGCCACCTGACTCTCTCCAAGTTGGAGAGTAGTCTTTTATGAAGGAGAAGCCAAAGGAAGACACGGATTCTTTGAGGCCCTATCCAATTCCAACAAAGGTTCCAGTCGGTGGAGTTGCTACCAGTACCATTATGACCTAACAGATCATTGGCTGATTTAACCGAGAAGTTACCGGAAGGTGAAGGCAACCAAATAAGAGTGTCTGAGCCTAAATTGTCATCTGGAGGAAGGGAAAGATCAATTAGATTGCAAATCTGATTATCTAAAAAATTTTCCAACAGATCTCTCCGCCAGCCCACATTAATAAGAAACATATCTCGAACAGTGAAGTGGGTGACATTTTTCCACAATGCCAAATCTCGAATATTATAAGGGACATGGAGATACAAAGGGCCGGCCTCGGACCAATTGTCAAACCAAAAGGAGACCAACTTCCCGTTCGTTAACAGCCCAGCAAGCATTGGAGCTGAAGGCTGGCCAAACAGGAGATGTTTCTCCAAAGCACAGATCCTGAAGACGGCCTAAGGGTGGGATACAAACCTTGACTGAAAATCTGATACTTAGCCTTAAAGATCCGGACCCAGAAAGCTTTGTCATCGGTAACAAGTCGCCATAACAACTTCATAGTGAAAGCATCATTGCAAATTTTGACTTTCTTTAAACCAGCTCCCCCTTGTTCCACAGGTTTAAAAAGGTTTTTTCACTTAATGAGATGAACTTTCCTGTCATTTACCGAAGTACCCCAAATAAACTTTCTACAAAGATTTTCAATGCTATCACAGATGTGTATAGAAATGGAGGCTGTTTGCATCACATAATTGGGAATAGACAGCAAAACCGACTTAACAAGCGTTATCCGCCCTGCTAAAGAGAGAGTATTTGCCTTCCAACTGGAGAGCTTGCTAGCAATTTTATCAACCAAATAAAAATAAAGTTTTATACCTGCTCTGCCATGAATTACTGGGGTGCCAAGATAAAAGCCCAGTTCTGTAGTGAACTGAATACCCGACTTCCTTTTCAAATCATGCACTAAAGAGTGGCTAATGTTCTTTGAGACACAAAAAGCTGATTTATTCTTATTATGTCTAATAATTTATTCCTTCATTTATGTTTCAAGTTCATTATTTGTTATGTCTATTTATGTTAATTATATCATTATGTATAGAATTGCTAGATTTTTTATTGTATTATAAACTAATTGAATTATAAATGTTCAAAATTTCCCCAATTATAAACGAATTAGCGGATCACTAATGAGTCATAGTAACTTTCTATAGGCAACTTACATGAAGAAAAAACATACTAATAACCATAAATTTAGCCATCTATTGGAAAGATGTATCCTCGAATTTCTGATTTTTTTTTATTTTTACAATTAACTTTTTATATTTTTATTTGAATCCTATTGAATTTCTAAATTTTTATATTTTTAAACATATTAAATTTTTGACAAACGAAACAATGTAAAATTAAACAGTATGTTATCAAATTCAATTTGATGTGCCTTACTTAATACTTTTATCAATTTGAAATCAATTGAGAATATTAATTAGTTTAAAATAAAAAAATATATATGAGGAGCACATCAGATTGAAGTTCAAATTTATATACTAAAAACATGTCAAACGTGACACGCAATTTAATTTTGTATTTTTCATCTACCAAATACTTAAAGTGTAAAAAAAATAAAAATTTAAGTATTCAATATTGCAAGTTAAAAATAAAATAAAAAATAGAGAATTGGTGATAATTTTGCAGCCAGTTATAGTATTTATGATAGAATTGACCCTGTTTAATTATATATCTAAGTTTTGTGCGGTTCATTTAATTAAAACCAGTTGAGACGAAACAGAAGTTTTATTAATTTCATTCGAGAATAAATTTGGATTCATCATTCATCTAATAAAATTATAAAAATAATTCTTTAAGTTAAACAAAATTAAAATAATTCTTTTGCACATTTTATTCATCCCTGGAATTTAACTGAGTATAAAATTTGGTTTTCACAATAGCTTAAAATAAAAATATATATAATTCAAATAACTGGAAATCTGTTAATTTCTTTAATTGACCACGTTTGATTTTTATTTTCTAAAAATTAAGAACTCAAAATTATATAATTGTTATAAACTAATTAAAGGAAAGACAAAAATAGAAGAATAGAGAGTTTTCTCTTATTGATTGTATCTAATGAATAACCACAATAGGGTATTTATAGGCACAAAAAAGAAGAAGTAAATGTCTACTAGAATAGGGAGAATGATGAGTTTTATAGTCATCCAAATATCTCATAATTATCACAACACTTCCCCTTGGATGACTATGCAATATGAATATGCCTCGTTAAAATCTTGCTAAGAAAAACCCAGTGAAATAAAAACTTAGCGAAGAAAAAAGAGTACAATATTCATATGTGCTTCCCCTAAAAAATGAATCAAACTAAATTTTTTAATTGGCGCATTCCAATATTGTACACATGTTTCTTAAAAATTGAACTTGGTAGGGCCTTTGTGAACAAATCTGCTGGATTATCACTTGAGCGAACTTTGCAAACATCGATCTGTCCTTCTTTCATAAGTTCATGAGTATAGAAGAATTTTGGTGAGATATGTTTTGTTTTATCCCCTTTGATATAGCCACCTTTGAGTTGTGAAATACATGCTACATTATCCTCATACAATTTTGTTGGCTTTTTCTCCACTACCAACCCACTTGTTTCCTTAATATGTTGATTCATGGTTCTCAACCACACACATTCACGACTTGCTTCATGGATGGCTAATATTTCTGAATGATTTGAGGAAGTGGCAGTGATTGTTTGCTTAACAGATCGCCAAGAAATAGCAATGTCACCATATGTGAAAACATAACCTGTTTGTGATCGAGCTTTATGAGGATCTGATAGATATCCAGCATCAGCATACCCTGTCAATTCTAAATTTACTCCTTTTGGGAAAAATAAACCCATGTCAGAAGTGCCACGAAGATAATGTAGAACATGTTTTACACCATTCCAGTGCCTTCGAGTTGGTGCAGAACTAAATCTTGCTAGCAAATTAACTGCAAAAACTATATCTGGTCTAGTGCTATTTGCAAGATATAAAAGTGCACCTATTGCACTAAGATATGGTACTTCAGGACCAAAAATCTCTTCGTTATCTTCTTTTGGACGAAAAGGATCTTTCTTGACATCAAGAGAGCGAACAATCATTGGAATGCTCAATGGATAAGACTTATCCATATAAAATTGTTTCAAGATTTTCTCTATATAAGATGACTGATATACAAGAATTCCTTTTGGCAAATATTCAACTTGAAACCTAAGATAAAATTTTGTTTTTCCAAGGTCTTTCATTTCAAATTCCTTTTTCAAATATTCTGCAGTAATAGAGATCTATTCTGGAGTCCCCACTATGTTTAAGTCATCAACATAAACTGCAACTATAGCAAATCCTAAATTTATCTTCTTGATAAAAACGCATGGACAAATTGAATTATTCTCATACCCATTTTTCACTAGGTAATCACTTAAACGATTGTACCACATGCGTCCAGATTGCTTTAATCCATACAAAGATCTTTGGAGTTTAATCGAGTACATTTGTCGAGGTTTTGAATTATATGCTTCAAGCATCTTAAATCCTTCAGGGATTTTCATATATATGTCATTATCTAACGATCCATATAAATAAGCTGTCACCACATCCATTAGATATATATCAAGTCCTTCAGAGGCAGTCAAACCAATTAAAAATCTAAACGTGATTCCATCCATGACTGGAGAATACGTTTCTTCATAATCTATACCAGGTCTTTGTGAGAAACCTTGTGCAACAAGTCGTGCTTTGTATCTCACAATTTCATTTAACTCATTTCTTTTACGGATAAAAACTCATTTATATCCAACAGGTTTGACATCTTTTGGTGTCTGGACTACTGGTCCAAATACCTTACGCTTAGCTAATGAATCTAGCTCAGCTTGAATTGCTTCTTTCCATTTGAGCCAATCACTTCGATATCGACATTCTTCTACAGTTTGAGGCTCATGATCACTATCATTAATTATTTCATAAGCAACTACATATGCAAACACATTATCAATAACTATGTCTTCTCTATCCCACATATTTCCAGATTTTAATGAGATCTCATAATTTTTCGGTACCGGAACCACTTCTAGGGTTGCTTCTTTGGAAATATGAAGTTGTTGATATGTGTTATTTTTAACTTCTTTTTGAGCATCATTTTGAATATTTTTCAATTTCCTTTTCTTTCGAGGAACAATATCTTTTGCACCAATAGGTCTACCACGCTTCTGGCTTATGTTAGATTCATTGGCTACTGTACCTATCGGAAATCCTTCAGGGATAATCAATCTTGCAGGTACATTGCCAGCCGAAATATGAGATTTAGTGACCTTTTGGGTATCTGTGAAGATATCTGGTAATTGATTTGCAGCATTCTGCAAATTTATTATTCTTTGAACTTCAAGTTCGCATTGGTTTGTGCGTGTATCATAACTGGACAAGGTTGGAGTGTTCCAACTAATTTCTTGTGCTTTTGGCCCTTTACTTTTATCTTCCCCTAACTGAGGAAAAATTGATTCATCAAAATGACAATCTAAGAATCTTGCTCGAAAAAGGTCACCAGTTAAAGGTTCTAGATACCTAATAATAGAAGGAGAATCAAAACCAACATATATACCAAGACGTCGTTGGGGACCCATTTTAGTTCGTTGAGGAGGGGCAATAGGAACATAAACAGCACAACCAAAAATTCTAAGATGAGATATATTAGGTTATTGATCAAAAATAAGTTGCAAAGGTGAAAATTTTTGATATGTGGATGGTCTTATACGAACTAAAGATGCAGCATGAACAATTGCATGTCCCCAAGCAGATGCAGGAAGTTTTGACTTCATAAGCATAGGTCTAGCAATAAATTGTAATCGCTTAATAAAAGATTCGGCTAAACCATTTTAAGTATGAACATGTGCAACAGAATGCTCGACACTAATCCCAATTGACATGCAAAAGTCATAAAATACTTTTGAAGAAAACTCACATGCATTATCTAAACGAACTGCCTTGATAGGATGATCAGGAAAACTAGACCTTAACTTTATAATTTGAGCAAGAAGTTTAGCAAAAGCAATATTACGAGTAAAAAGTAAACATACATGTGACCATCGAGTTGAGGCATCAATCAAAACCATGAAATATCGAAATGGTCCACAAGGGGGATGAATTGGGCCACAAATATCTCCATGTATCCGTTGAAGGAAAACAGGAGACTCCAAATGCAATTTGGATGGTGAAGGTCTTACAATCAATTTACCTTGTGCACAAGAACTACAAGAAAAATCATTAGATAAAAGAATTTTCTGATCCTTTAATCCATGTCCATTTGTATTTTCGATAATACGTCGCATCATGGTTAAGCCTGGATGACCAAGACGATCATGCCAAAGTATAAAATTTTTAGGATCTGAGCACTTTCGGTGCATATAATTAGATTCAATCATCTTTATTTTGGTAAAATATAATCCAGTTGCAAAACTTGGAAACTTCTCTAATATGAACTTCTGGTTCAATTTCATAGAAGTTATACATAAATATTCAACAGTTCCTTCATTTATAGTTTCAATATGATAACCATTGTGACGTATATCTTTAAAACTTAGTAGATTTCTTCGGGATCTACTAGAATATAACGCACCATCAATGTATAATGGTGTTCCATTTGGGAACATAAGATGGACTCTGCCAGAGCCTTCAACTACATTTGTTGAACCAGATATTGTATTAACATTAATTTCAGCTAATGTTAATTGTAAGAAATAATTTTTGTTATGAAGAATTGTGTGAGTTGTGCCACTGTCCACTAAATATATGTCGTCCTCCATAATATCAATTTTATATGATTATCTAGTAACAAAAAAAAATTATTTAATAACAAGAAAAATGATAACAAATAAGAAATACTTTAAGAATTACTTATTAAAATAATAGACTTTTATTGAAATTGTAAAATTGAATAACAAGGATAAACTTATTTTAATAATTGACATTTCCATCGCCAATTAAATGATCAATTCTACCACTATCATCCTCAAAAAAATCAGAAACATCAAAATCAACATCTAAAGGAAATTTTTTTATCATTAGCAGGATCAACAGGCTCGAAAAAATTCACTTCAACATTTTTTCCTTTTTCTTTTAAAGATGCCTTGTAAAGATCAACTAGATGTTTGGGAGTGCGACATATACGAGACCAATGACCTTTAGTTCCACATCTAAAGCAAACATTGTCATTATTTTGCTTTTTCTTTTCAGTATTCTCCTCACTTTTGACCCATTTCTTGTTAATATCTTTGTTTTCAACGTTTGAAGAAGAATTGGAACCATTTTTTCTTCCACGACCACGACCTCTTCTACCACGACCTCGTCCACGACCTTGAGAAAATGCCACATTAACTTCAGGTAATGGGGATGAACCAGTTGGACGAGATTGGTGATTCTTCATTAAAAGCTCATTGTTTTGTTCAGCCACAAGTAAACAAGAGATTAGTTCAGAATATTTTTTGAATCTACGCTCTCGATATTGCTGCTGCAGGAGCACATTCGAGGGATGAAAAGTTGAATATATTTTTTCTAACATATCCTCATCAGTGATATTCTCTCCACATAATTTTAATTGAGAGCTAATCTTAAATAAGGCTGAATTGTATTCACTTACAGTTTTATTATAATGGCCTCAACACCGGTTTGGCCGTGAACAGTAAATTCCGATGGTAAATAGTGCACTCGGGCCGTAAAACGGACCCGAAAGTGAAAAATATTTTATTTGACCATCGGGAAGTATTGGTCATGGTGAGTCCGGGGCTGAAATTTGAAGTGAAATCGAGGTCAAACAGACCTCCGAAAGTCGAAAATACGAAAAAGGTCTCGAGTCAATTTTCCTAGTAGGAAAAGTGACTTGATTTTACATAAATTGTTAAAAATAGCAAATGAACTCCAAAAATTGCCATATTTTGCAGATCTTCATGAAATTTCATGTAAAATATTTTGGTATAAAGAAATAAATTTTTCGGCGATGTCGACAGTTGTCGAATCGAACCAGTTCGGTTGAATCGGATCAGTAACGGACTCCGATTGAGCCAAAATTTTGTGTACTATCTAATTTTTATGTGATAAGAATTATGGAATTAAATTTGAAGTAATTTGGAGTGAGAAAAGGGGAGAAATAATTTTGGGCTTTAAATTAGGTTGTTAATGGGCTTTAACTAATTAACTAAGCCCATTAACCTAATCCAAGCCCATAAAGCCCATAAGCCATCATATATAAAGTGTGAATTTTCTGGAACAAGCCAGCAAAGCATCTCCCTCCTTATCTCCTCCTCTTGGCCGAAACTCCCTTCACCAATGTTGCTTGAGATTTCTTCATTTCTCTCTCCATTTCACACTAAATTAAGCCACCCAATAGTAATCTCTGCCTCTCTAGTTAAGTGTTATGACCTCCTCTCTTCAAATCAAGGAAGAAAATCAAGAAAAATTAGGAGAGAGAGTTTAGGGTTTCATTTGAGGTAAGTGAAACCAATGGGTTTAAATTATTTCTAAGCTGCCTACTTATGTTTTTGGGTGCCTAGACTTCATTTATGATATTATTTTTAGCATTTGAGGTTGAAAAACTAGAGTTCTAATGGCTTGAAATTTCGGCTTCTATAGGAAATCAAGGAGAATTGCAAGCTTCCAAGGCTAAAGGCAAGGAAAAGGAAGCTTAGGCATCCTAGAGCAAGAAAGGAAGGTTAGTGACTAATAAATCTTAGTAATTTCTTTGATTCCAATTAAGTACCCTTTATGTAAGTTAGGGTTTAGGTGATAAAATGGTGATCTAATGGAAATTAATGATGAAATAGTGTAACTAGACTTTGAATGAGCATGTTTAAATGTCTAAATGATTTATTGAATATTTATATAGCATACTTACCTTGATGGCCGAATTGCACCCTAAAGAAAACCTAAGTGTATTTTGTGAATTTTGATGAATTTAAGCTTTTAAATGATATTAGAAATGAAATAATATGCTTAGGAATTTTTATGAAATTTATTGAAATTAAATGAATATTTTAGAGAATAATTGTAATTATGTAAGTAGTGGAAATAAGGAATTTATATGAAATAATATGCAATTTGATGAGAAAGTGAATGATTTTGGTGAATTATGGTAGAATAATTCACAATCTATGTGAAAGAATGGAAAGAAATAAATACGAGCATTTTCGAGTAGTAAAATAATGGAAAAATTAAAGTTTGATTGCAATTTTTATGAAATTGTACCCTTAGAATTAGTCTGGCAGTAAAAGCCTAGCTCAGAATATAATTGGCTAGCCATAGGGACATCTATACCGCGGTGCAAGTCACGGCGACTTGCTTAGTTATGGTAGGATCACTGATCACCATAGCTTCTGTTTGTACCTGGTATCTGCTACGTGGAAAAATGGTCGTTGAGATCATTTTTCAGTTTATATGTGGCCCATGGGGGTCCACGTCCCGAGTATCCAGTCTGAAAATTTCTGTCGGTACTGTACTAGGGGCATGAAAGGAAATGAAAGTGATAATAAGTTAAAAGAAATGAAAAGAATGATGAAAATGAAGTTTAAAGTGGAAAAAGGACTTAAATGAAAGAAAATGAAAGTTCAGGGGCAAAATGGTAATTTTGTCAAAATGGGTAATTAATAAGTAATTATAAGTGAGAAATGATTAACAAGGGCAAAATAGTAATTTTGGAGACCTAACAGTGTCAATAAGATAAAAATTTTTGGTACAGGGACTAAACCGAAATTTTACCCAAAAGTAGTAAAATAAAGAATAAACGATGAATAATGGCGAAACTAGTGTAATGAAAATGAAAGTAAATGACTATAATGGCAAAATCATAAATATTAAGACAAAAAGGACATTTTTGGAATGTAGCACAATTTTGAGGACTAAAAAGGAAAATTAATCAACCGTTATGAAATAAATGAGAAAAAGTGTAAATAATGTGAGAAACAATTGTTTCCATTTGAACTTAATGAAAATTGCATAATTGTACTCATATAGAATTTAATTGATTAGATATAGTATAATAAAGAAATAAATATTGCAAAGAAAGTATTAGGATTGTTTGTCACCACTGGGCATAGTTTATGCTCAGCATGTAGTTTTACTGCATGCAGGTACAGAGCTGGAGGAGCGGTGATGCACGGATGGAAAGTAAAGAAATTATGTTGTTCAGTAGATTATGTAGTTTTGGCATGTATATAAATGACTGATATGTATAAGTATTTGGATATGTAAAAATATGTAAACAGATATGTGTGTGACTGTGATTATGAGTTGTTTTGAGTTATGGGATGTTTGATGGAAAATTGGAGAAATGGAATGATTGTTTTAGAAGTGTTGTGCCTCTGAGAGGTTGTGTTTTGTCTGATTTTTTCAGGAGGCTAGTTAAAATACAGCCGTTATATTGCTGAAATTTCATTATGTAAATAGTAACCCGGGACAGTTATAGGTCATCGAATACCTAAGTAATTGGTAATATCGAACTTTGGTGTTATTTAAAAGTTAATTAAAAAAAATTTCGATTTGCGTGCACTATTCCATATGATCGGAGTGATAAGGGTGTTACAAATTTATTGGTATCAGAGCAAAGGTTTAGACGGTTCTAAGATCGGAGTGGGTATTAATTGATTTGTCTGTATATACATGCCAATTATGTTTGGGAAGTGAATGTTTTGGAACTAATGTGCATCTACTCCTTTTGTTTTATAGTGAAAAGATGTCTACTGACCGAGGACAACAGTCAGCTGACAGCAGGAGTGAGGCATCGAGTAATATTGGGCGACAAGAGGCCCCACAACAGAACCCTCCTCCTGTAGCACCGCCTCCTTTCCCTCAGCCGGACTTCCTTGATTTGATGGCTGACTACATTCAACAAAGACTGCAGGCAGCTCCAGCTCCGGCGCCTCCTCAGCCGACAGTAGTACAGATTCAGCCATCCCCGCCTAGGCAGAGACCTATCCTGGAACAATTAAAGAGATTGGGGGCAGAAGATTTTTCTGGTAGAGAACCTTTGACACCTGCAGTGGATGAAGAATGGCTATACAAGATAAAGAGATTGTTTGAAATAACCCACAGCCCACTGGAAGAAAAATTTGAAGGTGTTGTAGCCTTACTTCAGGGTCCTGCATTCATTTGGTGGGATTCCGTTAGAAGACATACTCCTGCAGATCAGTTGAGTTGGGAGTATTTTGTGGACCGGTTTGAGAAGAAATACATTGGGTCCGAGCATAAGGCCACTATGCAAGAGGCTTTCTGGAGATTAAAACAGGAAAACAAGACAGTGGCAGAGTATGAGAGAGAATTTGAGCGGTTGAGTGCTTACCTGGATGAAGGCCAGGCTACAGAGGAGAAATTATGTTACAGATTTGAAAGAGGCCTGCATACTGAGCTTAAACAGATCATTGGAGCTCAGAAGTATCCTGCCTTGCGTGCTATGGTGGAAGCAACCATAAAGTTAGAGACGACTCAGGCTGAGCAGGCTGAGAGACAGTCCCGATTTCAGCAAAAGAGGAAGCAGGGACAGTTCAGTGGTAAAGGGAAGAAAGCAAAGGGATCTCAGGCATTTCAGGGACAATCACCTGTAGCAGCAGGTCGAGGTCAGGGTGGTACATCTCGAGGCAGAGCTCCGACTGTTAGTACTCCTCAGGACCGAGATAGTGATTCTGCAGTGGCTTGTGAGCACTGTGGTAAGTTTCACTCTGGAGAGTGCAGATTTCTGACAGGAGCCTGTTTCAGATGTGGATCCAGAGATCATCAGATCCGAGACTGTCCTGCCATGCAGACTACCTCAGTTAATTCACCAGTATCAGGTACAGGATCCTCAGCTCCTAGAGGTCGTGGTAGGGGAGCCGCCCCTCACACTTCAGCCTCCCGACCTGTTGGACAGATATCATAGGGTCAGAGGAGAGTATCGGGTCAGACCTATGCTGTCAGAGCACGTGAAGATGAGGACGCTCCAGATGTAATAGTTGGTACGTTTCTCTTGTTATCTGATTCGGTACATACATTGATTGATCCGGGTTCCACGCATTCTGACATTAGCACTGCCTTAGCACGGGATAGAGGGATGAAAGAGGAATGCTTGGACCAGGATGTTTTGGTGAGCAATCCTCTGAGGCATAGTGTAGTGGTAGATAAAGTGTACAAACAGTATCCTATTAGTGCCCAGGGACATCTTTTTGGCAAATTTGATCGCTTTGCCTTTTCATGAGTTCGACGTGATTCTGGGGATGGATTGGTTATCCGCCCACCAAGCGACTGTCGATTGCAGAAAGAAGAGAGTCACTTTAAAGCTTAGCGATGATCGAGAAGTTACAGTGGTAGGTGTGAGAATTGATTTTCTATCCGATGTGATATCCGCCACTGCTGCTAAAAGGTTGATTAGAAAAGGATGTGTGGCTTACATGTGTTATGCAGTGGAAGCAAAGAAAGTCAGTCCAAAGATGTCAGAAGTACCTACTGTCAGGGAGTTTCAGGATGTCTTTCCTGATGAATTGCCTGGTTTACCACCTGACAGGGAGGTAGAATTTTCTATTGATGTTGCTCCAGGTACTGTACCTATTTCTATTGCTCCCTATAGGATGGCCCCTGCAAAGTTAAAAGAATTGAAAATTCAGTTGCAAGAATTGTTAGATAAGGGGTTTATTAGGCCCAGAGTTTCTCCCTGGGGAGCGCCAGTCCTGTTTGTCAAGAAGAAAGATGGTACACTCAGGTTGTGCATTGACTATAGGCAACTGAATAAAGTTACCATTAAGAACAAGTATCCTCTCCCTCGCATCGAAGACTTGTTTGATCAGCTTAAGGGAGCAGGTGTTTTCTCAAAGATTGATTTGAGATCGAGCTATTATCAAATGGGAGTGAAAGAAGTAGATGTGCCGAAGACTGCTTTTCGTACCAGGTATGGCCACTATGAGTTTCTGGTTATGCCTTTTGGGCTTACGAATGCTCCAGCCGCCTTTATGGACTTGATGAATAGGGTTTTTCATCCCTATTTGGACCAGTTTATAGTAGTTTTTATTGATGACATTCTGGTATACTCCAAGACGCCGGAAGAACATGATAAGCATCTGAAGCTTGTTCTGCAAGTCCTAAGGGAAAAACAGTTATACGCTAAGTTTAGTAAATGTGACTTCTGGTTAAATGAGGTGTCTTTTCTGGGTCATGTAATTTCGGCAGAAGGTATTAAAGTGGATCCTTCAAAGATTGATGCGATTATCCAATGGAAACCACCCAAGAATGTTATGAAAGTGAGGAGTTTTCTGGGTTTAGCCGGGTACTATAGGAGATTCATTAAAGGTTTTTCTACTATTGCAATACCTTTAACCCGGTTACTACAAAAGAATGTTAGATTTGTGTGGACTGATGCTTGTCAGAAATATTTTGAAATACTTAAAAGTATGTTGACTGAAGCTCTAATTCTTACTCAACCTGAATCGGGTAAGGATTTTATGGTCTATAGTGATGCATCCAGGAATGGATTAGGGTGTGTTTTGATGCAGGAAGGCAGGGTGATTGCATATGCCTCCCAACAGTTGAAAACACATGAGAAGAACTACCCTACCTATGATCTGGAGTTAACAGCCATTGTTCTTGCGCTGAAAATTTGGAGACATTATTTATATGGCCAGAGATGCTATATCTACTCAGATCATAAAAGTTTAAAATACCTTCTTACTCAGAAAGAACTTAACCTTAGACAAAGGCGCTGGTTGGAATTAAGGATTATGATTGCTACATCGATTACCACCCAGGAAAAGCTAATGTAGTAGCTGATGCACTTAGCAGGAAATTTATGTCAGGTGATGTGAATACCCTTAAGTAATTAGTACAAGTGATTGTTTTGCTTTAGTAATTGATTGTTTTGTTTGCAGCTCTCCGAGCTATGAATGTCCATTTAAGTTTAGCTTTAGATGGAGCCCTGGTAGCTGAATTGCAAGTAAAGCCTGACTTTGTGCATCAAGTTAAGACTGCTCAGAAAGAAGATAATCGGTTGATAAGCATTAAGAATAGACTTCAGAATGGCAGTGTAGAGAATTACTCCTTGAGTGATGATGGGAGCCTTTATTTTAAGCAAAGGCTTTGTGTTCCAAACCAGGAAGAGTTGAAGAAAGATATTCTAACTGAAGCACATCATAGCAGTTATGCAATGCATCCTGGAGGCAATAAAATGTATCAAGATTTGAAAGCTTTCCATTGGTGGCCAGGTATGAAGCGAGATGTGACAGAATTTGTAAGTAAATGTCTGATCTGTCAGCAAGTAAAAGCTGAGCACCAAGTTCCTTCAGGGTTGTTGCATCCTTTGTTAGTACCAGAGTGGAAATGGGACCGAGTGACCATGGATTTTGTGACAGGCTTGCCACTGACTCAGAAGAAGCATGACGCCATCTGGGTGATTATAGATCGACTTACCAAATCAGCTCACTCTTCTGCCCGTACGGATGGACTATCCTTTGTCTAAACTGGCAGAATTGTTCATTAATGAGATAGTAAGATTGCATGGAGTGCCATCTTCCATTGTTTCTGACAGGGATCCGAGGTTTACTTTTCGATTCTGGCACAGCTTTCAAGATGCTTTGGGTACGAGGCTTCACTTTAGTACAGCCTTTCACCCTCAGACAGATGGCCAGTCCGAGAGAGTGATCCAGGTTTTGGAGGATATGCTCAGATGTTGCATTCTAGAGTTTGGATCCAGTTGGGAAAAACATTTACCTTTGGCAGAGTTTGCATACAATAACAGTCACCAATCCAGCTTGAAAATGGCTCATTTTGAAGCACTGTATGGTAGAAAATGCAGAACTCCTCTATGTTGGACCAAATTGAGTGAAAGGAAGTTAGTAGGTTCTGATTTGATCCGTGATTCTGAAGAGAAAGTTCGAGTCATTAAAGGTAGATTGAAAGAAGCTGCGGATCGTCAGAAGTCCTATGCTGATTTGAAGAGAAAAGACATAGAGTTTCAGGTGGGAGATCGAGTTTTCCTGAAAGTATCTCCGTGGAGAAAGATTTTAAGATTTGGAAAGAAGGGCAAGTTAAGTCCTAGATTTATTGGCCCTTATGAGATACTTCAGCGAGTGGGTCCCATAGCGTATAGATTAAAGTTGCCTTCTGAACTAGAAAAGATACATGACGTGTTCCACGTGTCTATGCTCCGTAGATACAGATCGGATCCTAGTCACGTGATTACACAGGAAGATATTCAAGTGGCTGACGACATGACCTATGAAGAGGAACCAGTGAAAATCTTAGCAAGAAAAGTCCGTCAACTCAGAAACAAGCAGGTTCCATTAGTGAAGGTACTATGGCACCATCATAATGTTGAAGAAGCTACTTAGGAACCAAAAGCCACTATGAGATATCAGTATCCCCACCTCTTCAATAAAGGTAAATTTCGAGGACAAAATTTTTTTTAGTAGGAGAGAATTGTAATGGCCTCAACACTGGTCTGGCCGTGAACAGTAAATTTCGATGGTGAATAGTGCACTCGGACCGTAAAACGGACCCGAAAGTGAAAAATATTTTATTTGACCATCGGGAAGTATTGGTCATGGTGAGTCCGGGATTGAAATTTGAAGTGAAATCGAGGTCAAACAGACCTCCGAAATTCGAAAATACGAAAAAGGTAGCGAGTCAATTTCCCTAGTATGAAAGGTGACTTGATTTTGCATAAATTTTTAAAAATAGTAAATGAACTCCAAAAATTACCATATTTTGCAGATCTTCATGAAATTTCATGTAGAATATTTTGGTATAAAAAAATGAATTTTTCGGCGATGTCGACAGTTGTCAAATCGAACCAGTTCGGTTGAATCGGACCAGTAACGGACTCCGATTGAGCCAAAATTTTGTGTACTACCTAATTTTTATGTGATAAGAATTATGGAATTAAATTTGGAGTGAGAAAATGGGAGAATTAATTTTGGGCTTTAAATGAGGTTGTTAATGGGCTTAATTAACTAAACCCATTAACCTAATCCAAGCCCATAAAGCCCATAAGCCATCATATATAAAGTGTGAATTTTCTGGAACAAGCCAGCAAAGCATCTCCCTCCTTATCTCCTCCTCTTGGCCGAAACTCCCTTCACCATTGTTGCTTGAGATTTCTTCATTTCTCTCTCCATTTCACACTAAATTAAGCCACCCAATAGTAATCTCTGCCTCTCTAGTTAAGTGTTATGACCTCCTCTCTTCAAATCAAGGAAGAAATCAAGAAAAATTAGGAGAGAGAGTATAGGGTTTCATTTGAGGTAAGTGAAACCGATGGGTTTAAATTATTTCTAAGGTGCCTACTTATGTTTTTGGGTGCCTAGACTTCATTTATGATATTATTTTTAGCATTTGAGGTTGAAAAACTAGAGTTCTAATGGCTTGAAATTTCGGCTTCTATAGGGAATCAAGGAGAATTGCAAGCTTCCAAGGCTAAAGGCAAGGAAAAGGAAGCTTAGGCATTCTAGAGCAAGAAAGGAAGGTTAGTGACTAATAAATCTTAGTAATTTATTTGATTCCAATTAAGTACCCTTTATGTAAGTTAGGGTTTAGGTGATAAAATGGTGATCTAATGGAAATTAATGATGAAATAGTGTAACTAGACTTTGAATGAGCATGTTTAAATGTCTAAATGATTTATTGAATATTTATATAGCATACTTACCTTGATGGCCGAATTGCACCCTAAAGAAAACCTAAGTGTATTTTGTGAATTTTGATGAATTTAAGCTTTTAAATGATATTAGAAATGAAATAATATGCTTAGGAATTTTTATGAAATTTATTGAAATTAAATGAATATTTTAGAGAATAATTGTAATTATGTAAGTAGTGGAAATAAGGAATTTATATGAAATAATATGCAATTTGATGAGAAAGTGAATGATTTTGGTGAATTATGGTAGAATAATTCACAATCTATGTGAAAGAATGGAAAGAAATAAATACGAGCATTTTCGAGTAGTAAAATAATGGAAAAATTAAAGTTTGATTGCAATTTTTATGAAATTGTGCCCTTAGAATTAGTGTGGCAGTAAAAGCCTAGCTCAGGATATAATTGGCTAGCCATAGGGACATCTGTATCGCGGTGCAAGTCACGGCGACTTGCTTAGTTATGGTAGGATCACTGATCACCATAGCTTCTGTTTGTACCTGGTATCTGCTACGTGAAAAAATGGTCGTTGAGATCATTTTTCAGTTTATATGTGGCCCATGGGGGTCCACGTCCCGAGTATCCAGTCTGAGAATTTCTGTCGGTACTGTACTAGGGGCATGAAAGGAAATGAAAGTGATAATAAGTTAAAAGAAATGAAAAGAATGATGAAAATGAAGTTTAAAGTGGAAAAGGGACTTAAATGAAAGAAAATGAAAGTTCAGGGGCAAAATGGTAATTTTACCAAATTAGGTAATTAATAAGTAATTATAAGTGAGAAATGATTAACGGCAAAATAGTAATTTTGGAGACACCCTAACAGTGTCAATAAGATAAAAATTTTTGGTACAGGGACTAAACCGAAATTTTACCCAAAAGTAGTAAAATAAAGAATAAATGACGAATAATGGCGAAACTAGTGTAATGAAAATGAAAGTAAATGATTATAATGGCAAAATCGTAAATATTAAGACAAAAAGGACATTTTTGGAATGTAGCACAATTTTGAGGACTAAAAAGGAAAATTAATCAACCGTTATGAAATAAATGAGAAAAAGTGTAAATAATGTGAGAAACAATTGTTTCCATTTGAACTTAATGAAAATTGCATAATTGTACTCATATAGAATTTAATTGATTAGATATAGTATAATAAAGAAATAAATATTGCAAAGAAAGTATTAAGATTGTTTGTCACCACTGGGCATAGTTTATGCTCAGCATGTAGTTTTACTGCATGCAGGTACAGAGCTGGAGGAGCGGTGATGCACGGATGGAAAGTAAAGAAATTATGTTGTTCAGTAGATTATGTAGTTTTGGCATGTATATAAATGACTGATATGTATAAGTATTTGGATATGTAAAAATATGTAAACAGATATGTGTGTGACTGTGATTGTGAGTTGTTTTGAGTTATGGGATGTTTGATGGAAAATTGGAGAAATGGAATGATTGTTTTAGAAGTGTTGTGCCTCTGAGAGGCTGTGTTTTGTCTGATTTTTCAGGAGCCTAGTTAAAATACAGCCGTTATATTGCCGAAATTTCATTATGTGAATAGTAACTCGGAACAGTTATAGGTCATCGAATACCTAAGTAATTGATATCAAACTTTGGTGTTATTTAAAAGTTAATTAAAAAAAATTCGATTTGCGTGCACTGTTCCGTATGATCGGAGTGATAAGGGTGTTACATTTATAATCTTGTAAACGTAAGTGTATCCATTCATATCGAGCTTTAGGAAGAATCACCGTTCTTTGGTGTTCATATCTCTCCTTTAAATTATTTCAGAGGACCAACGGGTCTTTAACAGTGAAATATTCAGTTTTCAATTCTTCGTGTAAATGGTGTCGAAGGAAAATCATTGCCTTAGCGCGATCCTGCAGGGATGCGGTATTTCCTTCTTTTATTGAATCTCCAAGATTCATAGCATTGAGGTGAATCTCAGCATCAAGTACCCATAAAAGATAATTTCTTCCAGAAATATCAAGGGCAATAAAATCAAGCTTCGCAAGGTTTGACATTGTAAATACACGCTAAATCTTGTAAATTAGAATTCTTGATTCCTTCGAGTCGGGTTGTCGTAAACCACCGACTTCCAATAATCAATAGAGGCTATCGTGCTGATAACGTGTTATAAACTAATTAAAGGAAAAACAAAAATAGAAGAATAGAGAGTTTTCTCTTATTGATTGTATCTAATGAATAACCACAATAGGGTATTTATAGGCACAAAAAAGAAGAAGTAGATGGCTACTAGAATAGGGAGAATGATGAGTTTTATAGTCATCCAAATATCTCATAATTATCACAACAATAATAAAACTAATTAAAGGCACTTGTATATCAGAACGGCCGAATATTAGTAATATTGCTTTTTGAAAGTCATGTAAAGCCTATCAAATATCTATGCATTTATCATCCCAAAACAACGTAGCTCAATAGCTAGGGGTGAGCATTTGATCGTTTTATTTCGGTTTTGGACCGAACTGATTGAATTGAGAATCGAAATTCAAAAAATATAAGAATCGAATCGAAATTAAACTTTTTAGAACCAAGAACCGAACAAACCAAAATAATTTCGGTCGATTCGGTTCGATTCAATCGATTCTGGATCAATATGGACTTATTTTTATTGGACTTTTAACCTATATATGGTCCATAAATTAAATTAATTTATATTCAATAAAATAAATTCATTTAAAATAACAAAAATTAAAATAATATACATAAATTTATTATATTATATCTATAATAAATACTAATCAAAATTATATTAAAAAATATACTACCAAAATAATATTTTAAAAAATACATTAAAAATACAATAGATCCCCTTGATCATTTATAAGATCCTCTCATAGACAATTTTTATATTTATTTAATTTCATAACAAGTAATATAAAATGACACTTAGATTCCAGATTTTATACATGGATCAATCATATGCTCTAATATAATTGAAAAAATTGTAAGCTTTATATGGATAAGAATTAAATTTTAATGCAAATTCATATTCAATTAAAAAAATTACAACTAAGAATATTAATAGCATATATATATATATATATATATATATATATATATATATATATATATATATATAATAAGAGAATTAATAGCTAATTATCTCTAATAATTGACCATTTTATTAATAATATTTTGTGAGAAAAAACCGAATTAACAAATTGTTAGGCTAATTCTGTAAAAAAAAAATTAATAGTGACATTTTAAGTGAAATGGGATGAAAAATTATAAAAAACATGATGTATAATATAAAATAAAAATACAAAATACCAATAATTAGATATTTTAATGATTATGTTGGGAGACGTACTGTAATTATCATTCATTTGACTATGGAGCCAGCCTAAATAATTCAGTATTTATTTTCCAAACTATTTTTTGAATTCGTTCATATATTATTTTATCTTTCACGAAAAATCAAAAATACTTTCTCATTCTTCTCTATTCTTTTTTATTTTAATATATACCACTTCAATATATATTTCAAGCTAATTTAATTGTAATGTGTCATGCAAGTAACACAGACTTTTTCTCTTTTCATTTATGATACAAGTATAATAATTTATTTTTTTTAATCGAACTAATTAATTTTAAATGCTATATCATTTTCTTAATTCAACTATATACAATAGCCAAACATTTGCCTTAAGAAAAAGCATGCCGTGAGATTCGAACCTTGGACCTTAGGAAGGTTGGTTTGTTTCCTGAACTATCAGTCCAACTTATATCATTTGAAATATTAATACTATAATATATATATATATATATATATATATATAAACTTCGATCGGTTCAGTTCTTTCGATTTTTCAATTTCAAGAATCGAACCGAATCAATAAAATCGAATTTTTATTTTGATTCAAAATCGAATGAATCGAAAATCAAACCAAACGGACCAAATTCAATTCGGTTCGATTCTACACACCCCTATCAATAGCATTCGAAAATTGCAAAGAAAAGAAAAAATATATATCCTTATATCCAAATAAACTACTTACTTCATTTACAAGTAGATATTTACTTTTTTTAATATTGAAATTAACAAATTAATTTATTATATTTTTAATTTGTCATTTTTAAAAGAGATAATTAATATTAATTATATTTTAAAGATTAAATTAATATTTCTTGTATAAAGGGTGCATTTAAAAAATTATATTTAAATATACCGTATTTTTTAAAAGTTGATACTTATTTGTGAATGGATAAAAGTAAAGAAATAGATATTTATTTATAAACAAGAAAAGTAATATAATATTCTCTCCATTTCAAGTCGGTTGTTGGTTTTTTTTTTTTTTTTTGCATATCAACTATCAAGGTAATCATTAGTTTTTTTAGTTTATTAAAAATTACTTTAAAATTATTATAATATAATTTCTTATGTTTAATGAAAATAGATAAATATATAAAAAATAAACATTAAAGAAGATATTAATATAGCGTTGATCCTAGTAAGAGGACAAAATTGGAACATATATATATATAATAGATGTTGTCTTAATTTTATATAATACTAATAATTTAGGTAGAAATTTATTTGTTAAAAAGAAAGACAGTTGACGAGGAACAAAGCAACAAAGGTCGAGGTGGGAAAAAATCGAAAATTTATTAAATCAATTTATTTAGTTAATTAATTCATTAGACTCAATTTCGATTTTAATATTTTATATATTGGTTTTTGGTTTTAGGATACCCATTACTCGGTTCATAAAAAAACTTATCGTGTAGTAATATTTTAAATACATTTAAATTATATTTTAATTTTCGTATCTTAATTTTTTATACTTTTCTATAAAATTTGTATATATTTTTAAATTATATTTAAATTATATCATTTTCTTTACTTGTATAAAATAACATTTATATGGTGCAACTAATCAAGTTTTATATGTGTCATTTTTATTAAATATATCGGTGGTGTTCGTGTTTTACTTAATGACATTTAATTATATTTTCTTAATATTTTAGAGTTAATATTTTAACATTTAATGTTGAATCTTTTTTTAACGTATAATTAAATATATTAATTTTTAACAAATATCAAAGTCATTTTATAATATTAACTATTAATTTATTGAATATAAAATTTGACTAGTATATTATATTTTTTGTGATTTTTATTTAAAATTATTTTATATATTTGAAATTTAATTGAATTTTATTTAAATTTTTAATAATTACATATTATAAATTTTAATATTTAATTAAAAAATATTAATTATTCAAATAAAAAAATAAAAAAAATAAGATAGATTGATTAACTGAATGTGACGTATTTATTAATGGTTAATAAATAAAATAAATAATATTGATTAACTGATTTTTTTTCTTTTGGTAATGAACTAGCATCCAGGTCTATACTCGTTCCTAGCTGAGTGAGTAATCTACAGCATATAAACCCATAAAAACTTTCCTTTTATATGTAGGTGATTATTTGATCCATTGAACTTACCATATATCAATAAATTGAACCATTCTATGAAAAATAAAATATAAATATGAACCATATTTATTAATGTACGGTATGCTCGATGTACTCTAAAAAAATGTTGGGTGTAAAAAATTATTTTAATTCAAATGGTTAAAAAATCTTATCGTTTCCACTTTCCATATCTAAATGTAAGTGAGTGTACTCTTTAAATTTCAAAAAGTTGAAAGGCTTCGTCGACGATAATTGAAATGTTGGGACTTGACATGTATAACGTGAAAGCAATGGGATTTTAGTTTTCCTGTTTGCACTATCTAAAACTGAATGCAATTTGAACGTTTCTCATGCAAGTTTATCCTCTCAATTAGATATTGGTTTTTTTTTAAATGGAAATTTTTGTCCTTTTTCTAAATGGGATGTGCTGTTTTTGTGTGAAAGATGGTTCTATTGTTATTTTATAAATAATAAATAATATATTATTTTTGATAAAAATTTTAAATATCAAAATAATTTATTTAATTTTCGTATTTTTTATTTTTAAAAATTTTATGTTTAACTTATAGATGTAAAAAATTATTTATGCCATAAATTTAAAGAATATTAAGAATTAAAGTTATACAAAATAAATTATATATTTTATTTTATATGCAAAATCTCATTATAGTTTACTATAAAATTAAAGATTAAACAAAATCAGTGGCTAAGTACTGAGAGATCTAATTTAAGAGTCTAAAAGTAAAAATACATAATAATGATTAATTTAAAGAAAATAATTCAAGGGGTTACAGCAGGTCAATCAGGAGTCAACCGTTTTAATTTTGGCCAGCATATCCAATAATTTTAAATATAACTTATTTAAAAGAAAAATAAAAAATATACACAATCAGGCCATTCTTTTACCTTTCCACGACTGAAAGGTATTTGATTGCGACTGACGTGGCTATTTCCAACGCGGATTCCCACGTGGAGCCCAGCGCTTCCGCGTTTATCATTTGTCCCTTCCTTCCTAATTTTATTTTCGTTTTTCTAATTTCATTGCCTAATAATTCAGGGCATACATATATACTATGGGGTAACTAAATTTCGGTGCAAACCAAATCAAATCAATCAATTTTTTTAATTTAATTTGATTTTTCAATTCAATTTTATTTTTATTTTTTACAAATTTTTAATTTTTTTATTCGGTTTGTGAAGAAAAAATCTGTAAAAAATCGAACTGAAATTTTATATAATTATATAATTTTTTTAATTGAATAATTATTTTGTACATGTAAATTATCTTATTTTGAGTTATAAATTATATGAGTACATTTATCAATTATTAATATCTATTTTTAAGGTAATAATTTGAAATTTTAATGATTAAATTAAAAATCGATTAAATGAAAAAATTGATTTAACGATTTTATTGTATTATTTATTATATATTTTGGATTGTATCTTTAATTTGGACTTTTATTTTATACAATTTATATATTTTTATTTTAGTATATTATGACTTATAATTTTGTATAATTTTTAGACACAATTTTTTATTATTTTTAAAATATTTTAGTTTTCGTTTTTTCGATTAATCGAACCAAACTGATAAAAAATTTTACTTCGGTTTGAATTCAGTTATTCTATAAATTCGATTAGGTTCGATTGATTAAAATCTTAAAAATTCGATTTTTAATTATTTAATTTAGTTCGATTATTGAACCGAACTGACCGTTGCATATTTCTATTAATACTATTACAATGAACAAAAAAAACTAAAGTAATTAATTTAAATTTTATTTTTAATTTAAAAATTCAAACTTGTGTGCACTTTACGTGCCCATACATATTATCTGTCAATTTATTTTTCTTTTAAAAATTATTTATTTTATTTTAAAAAACAATTATATTAACATTTTAAAGGGGCAATTTTACAAATAATGTGTTTTGAAAATTTAATTGGATTTTTGGGGTGTTTTGCAAAATATTTGGGTAGGTGAGGTGGTTATATCATTTTCGATGGGATGATTTGCGAAAATGACAATGGCTTTACGGACAACGAGGCGCGCAGGAGAGGCAAACTTTGCAGATACCAAGAGCTCATTTTCGCTAGAGACTCTTACAAAAATGGCCTGACATTTTCGCTGGAATCTCTCACAGAAATGGATAGGCTGTTCCTACGAGCGCACAGTCGCGCGCACTAAACTCTCTCTCTCCAGCTATATATAAGTGTTTTTGAAAGTTAAAGATTTATATTGTTTCCTGAGAGTTATAGCCAGTTTATGAAAGTTATTGTGAGAGTAATTTTAGTGTGCTATTATGAAAAAGTTTACAATCATTTGTTAAGTATGATTCTCGTTATCAGGTAAGTAACTATATTTAAATTTTTGTAATTTTAGTCCTTTAATTTTAGAATGTTATGTATTAACAGAATTTTAATAATTATTTAATTTGATAAATATAAGGTATTAATTAGATTATAAAGAGAGCAAATTCTTAAGGCACAACGATCATAATATTAAAGGTAAGTATTAAATAGCTAATGAGCATATTATTTAGTTGTTGTTATAAGAAAACTTTTAAAATTTTGAAATAGAAATATTATTTTGTTATAACGTAATAATCTAGAAATTTTATAAAATAACATGAATAAATTTAATGTTAAAAAATAATGGTTAAAAAAATGAAATAAAATTTAATTTGTAATATAATTTTTTTATCAATTTTATACAATAGATGGTGCAGACATATCTTACTCCAAGAGCCATGATTATGAGCTTCTATTATTAAGAATTATGAGCTTCTAATAGTGAAAATGTAAGTGTAATTTGTAGTAGTATTGTGTAATAATATTATATAAATTAAGCAATTATTATCATTTTGTGTTATTAGTATAAAAATTTGAAAATTTTTTTATTTATTTTGGCAGTTATTGTATACGGCAAGTGATATAATTTTTATTTTAGATCTCATATTATGTTGATTTATTTTATGAGAAAAAAAACTATGGATAAATATTAATTAAAATTATATAATTGTATTACAAGTTACAGATAGACAGAAGATGTCAGACTATACCGACTTTTATTTGCACAAGGAAGGAAAAATTAGTTATGGAATTGCTGGTTTGAAGGACCATTGGTTTGATCCTTCGGAGGATGGACTGACGAGGAAAGCATAAGCCTCCTTCTTTTTTTATCGAGCTTCTCATCCCTGGCAGCCCGCTCAGCAGCCCTCTTCGCCTTTGCCCGATCGGCTAGCTTTTTAACCAAGTCATCTCCTTCGGCCATTCTGCCTTCAGCTGCAAACCAACACAAGCTAAGATAAATACCTTTTGCAAATTATTTCATTTAAATGCATATGCAATGAATGATGGTTATATTATGCTTTCTCCTTCTTCCGATCTTATTGCTCACGTTCTGTGTATTTGCCAACATTAGAGCTGGATGACCCAAACAGCGTCCCTAAGAAATAGTTGAAGTCGTATAACTCCCCTTTCCTCGCCATGACATCCATCAATTTCTTGATATCGGCCTCATACAGGGACTGCCCGACAGCTTAGTTTTTCAGGTTTGTCGCTTCCTCCGATCGGATAAGGCTGACTCCGAACTCGCCAGCCATCCCTACTAAGAAATATCTTTCCTTGAATCTTTTCAGCGAGGATGGGATGGTGAAGAGCTTTCTCTTTGATCAATTGGTAAAAAAGTACTCCATCCCATCACTTCGACCTAAAATATAGAAGAAGTGGGTGAAAAGGTCGAGCATTGGAGCCACCCCTTCTATTTTACAGAGGATCTTAAAGCAAGCCATCATCCTTCACCCACTCAAATTCAGTTGGTTCAGGGCAATTCCATAATCTCTCAGTACTGCTGGCTCGAATGAATCGAATGGCAGCCTCATCCCTGTATCCAAACTCTAGAGGTGGCAGATAAACCACTCATTATTCTCGTAGCCAAAAGGCCCCTCTGTCATCGTCATAGAATCGTGGCAAGCCAGCACAAAGAGAAGTCGTATCGAGAAGAAATCTCAGCCACCTCTTTTGGACTCGGTATGGAAAAATGAGCAACCAACGGATGGTTCCTAATTATTCAATAAAATTCCTATCTATTGATTGACCGCTGATGGAAGCCATTCTCAATAATCCTTAAGAAAGCTTTGGGGATCTACGCTGGAAACTTTTCGGCTAGGAGTTGGAATGAAGATGAATGCATGAGTATTAAAGCAGATGAAAGAGATGAGAGATATGCGAAGTAGGAATTACTTACATGGATAATCTCACGAGAACTCTGAAAGAATTGCTAGAATCTGAAAGATGAAGGCCGAGAGGAAATTATGGCAAAGTTTCGGTAAAAATTGCTGGAAAGTAAAGAAAAAATTGCCCAAAAATTATCTATTTATAGGAAAAAACCTCTTAGATGCACCCATCGTCTCGTCATAGGATGTTCGCCACGTGTCATTGAAGCCATCATTACAACACGAATAGCGAAGCGTCATTCTCGATGTGCGTGTACGATATTAATGAGAAGATAGTTATTTGAACATACACGTCTCTTCTATTGAGCGTTTTTAAATTTTGAAAATTCCGCCAACAATCACTCTTCGATCAGAGCACCTCAGAATGAGCTCATCCGATCGGATCCTTTTAGGGAGGATAAGTAATAACTATGAAAATGTCATACTTCAAGGCTCAAATCGATCGCCCCATCACACTTGACAGGACCTAAAGCCCATCAGAAAAAGAGCATCAAGCATGAGCTACAAGCCAATAAAAATGCCATTTAATGTTCGATCGGACTGATGGGACATCAAGTCTCAATCAGTCCATTGATATCAGGCTGAGCTCATGTCCTTCAACTGTTCCTTGTCACTTCGTCACTCACCTGCTCTGACAGTCAATTATCATGTTCAAGGCACTCGAGTGCACCCCTCTTATCTCATATAAATAGTTCAATGCACAATGGCTCCATGTATTAAATATTTGAGACTCTCTCTCGAAAAATTATCTCGCTAAAAAGCTAGTAACTTAAGTTTCAGAGTGCTTACGTCTAGTCCGACTAAATACCTTTTATTGTAGGAACTCATCTCGATCGGGAACCTCTTAAGTCGGCTTTCTCTCTCTTTAGATAAAAACTTTTGCGTCTTATCATTAATGAATTAATTCTTATAAAATGATAAATATTACGTTAATTAAAAATTTAGAAAATTATCATATAATATCATTTTTTAAGAAAATAATTACGACTTACAAGCTTTTAATCCTAAACTAGGCAGAGTTGGCACGATTTTGCATTTGTTGATACTTGCGTTGGTTATTTGCGTTAGACGCACATGTTATTGTATGATTGGCAGTTTAATTAATAATAAATCATTGGATGTGATTAGGGCATTAATAAAATGGAATTAATGCGTAATTATATAGATAGAGAAAAGTAAATGGTTTGATTGGGTCAGGTCCACAGAAAAAGACAATGCCGACATTGCGATGGCAGAGAATTATTTGAGGAAGTAAGAGAAAGAGCAAAATAATTGAGAGAAAAACTGAAAGAGAGATGGAAAAGGAAAAGAAGAATAAAACGTCCGTAACTTGGTCGAAGGCGGAAGGGACATGGCGGCTAACGCCTAACACTTTTCTTTCGGCTAACACGTCAATTTGATGATATTGATTGTATTTATTTGCTTATATTTGACTAGGTCTCAGCGTTGGGTGATGATTGAGTGTGGATGTGCATCCCCAAAATGTATTCTTTTTTATTGTTCTAAGAAACTAGGATGATCATGGGGACAAAAAATTTTCATTTTCAGCTGTGAACCATCCCGAATGAAATTAAAAAATTTTCAAAATTTTTTTCCCTGTGGATAAAGACGGAAAAAAATATTTTTCGACTTAAAATTTTAAACGAAAACGGAAATTGTGGTTCTATACCAAAGTTTTTTCGCTCCCAAAATTTAGTAATTAAATTTAATTATATTTATATAATTTAATTTTAAATTATATTTAATTTTAATTTTTTCAATTATTAAATTATATTTAATTTTAATTTTATCAATTGTTAAAATTTATATTAATTTGAATTGTAATTGAATTTATATTTTTTTTAATTATTAAATATTATATTTCAATTACAATTAATTGTTAAATATTACTCGCTCCATTTTTTATGTTTGAGTAAAATTTAAATTTTATTAATCTGTCACTTATAAACTTTTAATATAATTTAATTTGCTTTTTCAATTTATTTTTCTTTCCTAATAAAATTATAATCAATTATATTTAATAATTTAGTCTTAATTACGCAATTTAATACTAAATTTAAGTATATTTATTATTTCTTAATCTTAGTGAAAATAATAAAAGTGACAGATAAAAAAGAACGGATGAAGCATATTTTAGTTATAATTATATATTTTGTAAAAAATATATTTTCTATGCGGGAACAGGGATTTCCGCAGGGATGGAAACTGAAGGAATTTTTCCCTCGAAATGCTTTCGGGCATGATCCCACCCCTACGTAGGGCAGTAGTTGAGAAGCCATTCTCCGCCCCCGTTCCGTGATCATCCCTAAGACACACGCAACTTGGATATTTTAATCAAAACTACAAACATTAATCTCCATTTTTACAAATGAAGAAGGTTATGGCTATGTTCTGGCAATGGATGTTTCCGACTAAAACCAAAGACTAATCCCAAACACACCCTATAATTTCAGTTTTTTACTTTTTGCCCTTATATTATTTTCATTTCGTTTCGTTTTGAATATCCAAAAATGATATTTCAGATTTAAAAAATTGTTGAATTGTTTATATATGATGTCATTAGATTAGTTTTGATATTTATGTAAAAAACAAAATTAAGCTAAAACACTATAAAATAAAATGTTTAAATTTATTTATATTTTTCTCTTTTGTACATTTAGTTAGGTACAAATAGCTTTTATTTTATTTTTTTTGAAAACAACCATTCATTCAACCAAAATAAAAATAGAAATATATGACGGAACTGAATCTCAATTTCCAAAATAGAGAAGTAGCCTGTAAACAATAAACTTTTGCAAACTACAAGAAAAATTTATTATTATCTCGACTTATTTATCCTAGAGTATAAACTAAGATAGTTAGCGACAAACAAACTGTGTATCTCTAGCGGCAGTTAAGGTTTTGGACAAAGTTTTTTGACTTTTAGCATCACGACTGTGGACATTTAGCGAAGGAGATATGACATTTATAGACAGCTGCCCAAAATCTTGACTCTAGGACTTAACTTGTTTAGCGACAGCAAGCATGACTTTTAGAGACAGCTACATAAACTTTTGGCTACACGCTTGGACTTTAAGCACAGTTACGATGCCCTCTAGAGACAATTGCTTAAACCTTTGGCTAGAGGGTTGGAGACTTTTAGCAACAAATTACCAACTTTTAGAGTCAAATAGAAAACTTTGACAGACTTGGTAACTTTCAGCGACGGATTGGAAACTTTTAGCGATAGATTGGCTGACTTTTAGCAGAATATCGTGACTTTTAGCGACATTTTACCCTTCAAACAAAGTTCTTAATATTTAGCGCCAGTTTGTGCATATTTTGCAATAGTTTGCTAGACTTGGCGACATATTTTGTAACTTCAACCAATGTTCACTGGGATTTTTAGCGACAATTTTGAGGATACATTGACATTTCTTGTTCTTTTAGCCGGTTCATTTTCTCAGCGACAACATCGGTAAAAGCATTGGATTTTTCTTTATTTTTTAATGGATATTATATTATATTTAATTTAATTTTTTTTAATTTTAAAATCTTTTTTAACTATTAAAAAATATTACAAGTTATATAATTTATTAAATTTATATATTAAAAATTTTTAAAAGTTACCTAGTAAATTAATTAAAAAAAATTTGTTAAAAATTAAAATTAATATAATAATTAATAAATATTAATGTATTTATTAATAAATTTTTTAATAAATTCATTAACCGATACATTTTGGTGGCTTCCAAGAACTCTCAGGCAATTTTAGGTGATGGACTGTAGGAAATGGAGTGGGGCAAGTGTTGGATTAGGCTCAAGGCCTTGGAGAATTGAATATTCAACTCTTGACATTTATCATGAAATTAATTATCAAACTTGGGGTAATTTTTTATTTATTGTACAGTGTGAAAATTTGAAAATAGATGGACGATACTTTCATTTTCCCTAGTATAGTAGGGAATGAGACAATTTTCAAAGAATAAAATATCCTTCAAAACTGCTGAATAATATCTAATTTAGAATTTGTTTGTCGTTCAATGCATACGTGCATGTTACATGTGCATGAATTTTCTTTTTCTTTATTTCGTCGTAATCTCCATCACTACCTTTTTTTTCTGTTTTTTTTTTCACATGTAAAATACTTAATTACCATTAATCTTAAAAAATGCACTTTACAATTTATGAAATGACCCTTTTATTTTTAATAATTCTATTAATTATCGCCCTTTTTAATAAAATATGAGAATAAAATAAAAATATGCATTAATTCTTATATTAAAATTAAAAAAATGAAACCAAAAAATTTATCAAAAACTACACTTAAAGATCACGAAGGATAGCATCACTTATTTGCCAAAAAAAAAAAAATCTCATTATGCTTCCAATAATAATAATGCCCATTTTATAGCTTATTCACTTATCTAGTTTTAACACTTATTATAACCGGCCCGGACATTAAATCGGAGTTGGATCGCTATTGAATTGGCTGAATCGGGTTGGACCAAAATCTAATTTTTTTTTTTGAATTAAATATTTTATATTCAAAATTTATATGAATTTTAAGATGTATAATTTCGTACCCATTAGATTCGGGTAATGGGCCTCTATGAACCCATCTTTCATTACCACCTTCAAAAGTGCTGCACTTTAATATTAAATAACGGGCTTTCTGGGCCTTGCTTAATGGACTAGTTGAACTAAGTAATGGGTATTACTGTCATTTTGTTGAACTGCTAAGGCAAGAAGGTAACAAAACCCTAATTCTTAAAACCATTCAATAACTCCACAGCTCATCATCTTTTCTGCGAGCAAGCTCACCTTCAACCTCAACAATGGTATCTACGTCTATGTGCTTTGGAACTCATTTTCTACGGTTAGTTTAATATCTTTTCGTTTTTTCTAACAGTTTTTCCTATTGGAATCAGGCGTCGGAGAGGAAACTTTCGAACCCAATGAGAGAGATAAAGGTGCAGAAGCTTGTACTCAACATCTCCGTCGGTGAAAGCGGCGATCGTCTCACCCGTGCTGCCAAGGTTTTCTTCGGAAGAAATTATTATTATTTTTATCAATAATAAATGACTTCTGTTTTTCTTCAGATTTATAATTGTTTCTATTGATTTACTTATAGGTGCTAGAGCAGCTCAGCGGCCAGACACCAGTATTCTCTAAAGGTATGAATGTAATAAATAGTTTTTTCAAACTCAACTTTGATTGTTTTTTTGATTTTAAGCTGTTGATTTGATGTTCGTTTAAATGGCATTGCGCAGCTAGGTACACTGTTAGATCTTTTGGAATCAGGCGTAATGAGAAGATTGCTTGCTACGTGACCGTTAGGGGAGACAAAGCAATGCAACTGCTCGAGAGCGGATTGAAGGTGAAGGAATACGAACTCTTGAGGAGGAACTTCAGCGACACTGGTTGCTTTGGATTTGGTATCCAGGAGCACATTGATCTTGGCATCAAGTGAGTTTCTTTTGTAAGAGTTGCTTGCATTTGCTACTTACGCGAACGCTTTGTCTTTTTGCGATTTATTGGATCCAGTGATATGATATAATATTTCAGTCGTTGGTAGTATTATTGTCCGTTAAGTTTTACTGGATGGCTGGAGGCTGTGACTAGTTTGCTGGCTGTTCAATTGTTTCTACCATTTGTTTACATAGTGATGTGTTTTTAGGTCATCGTATGTTAGAATTTTTTCACAAGAAATTAGCTATTTCTTTTCTCTTTCTTTGAATAGCTAAATGTTGTGCAATTTGGAATTTTTGTTTGGTTATGTGAGTAGAACACACATTTGATCGTTTTTAAGAAATATGGATTCTGCTTGTAGTAGACTGGGAATATAGACTATTGAAAGTTGTTATGTGCTTGGTTGAGCTTAGTTAGGAGAAGATCTAGTAGAGTTGCCGACTGGATTAGCAAAATCCAGGGATTGTTTTGAGCTCTCAATGTTGGGCTATCAATTCTCTCTCTGTTCTCGATTCTGTTCTGTTTTTGATAGTTTCGTGGCCTTAATGGAAGATGACAGGTGTATTTTCTCTTCCTGCTTGACTCAGTTTCAAGTGTTTTCAAGATGAAAGCTGATAACTTTGGGGCCTTAATGATTGCTTTTTCAAGTGTTTCAAGTGCTTGACTAGGTTTCAAGTGTTTAGTGTTTCAAATCCCGTGTTTAGCTTGTAATTATACAGTTTTTTACATACAACTTTGCTAACGTTTTAATGAGGGGAGTGCTAGTCTTGTAAAGTGTGTGCATTTAAAAGTTTAATGTCCTCGTGTTTTGGATTTAATGAGAAGTACTCTTAATCGCCATACTGAACACTAGCAGTCTTTGGAAGTGATTTTGCATTGTTCATTTAGGGCCTTGTAATATGGGTTATTTTTCCCAGAAAAAAAGGAGAGAATTATATCATAGTGGATAATTGCTGCATGACTTAGTCTTGATCGATTGGCTTTTATGTCTGCTCTATTGAAAAATGAAATTGAATCTAATGATTCCTGGGGTAGCATTGGAAATTTGATGATGGATTGAATGTAATGGTCGCATTCGCTTCACTACTTCAAGCATATCAGTTGTGACGAATTGCATTATTCTTAAAGTGGCATCCATCTGTGTTTATTATGGGCTTTTTGATTATGGTCGTTCATATTGAATTATGCTACTGGATAGGTTTTGCCTCAACTTTCATTGTTTGGTTGCGTTTTCTTTTACTTCTTAACGATATTATGTCGGCTGTTCATTTTATGGGATATGGACTGATAAATTCAACTTAGTCATGGAAAACTTATTCTGATCTTTTCAGGTATGATCCTTCAACTGGTATTTATGGTATGGACTTCTATGTTCTCCTGGAGCGCCCAGGGTACCGTGTTGGCCGCCGCCGAAGATGCAAGTCACGGGTTGGAATTCAACATAGGGTTACCAAAGAGGACGCAATGAAGTGGTTTCAGGTGAAATATGAAGGTGTCATTCTTAACAAGTCCCAAAATATTGGAGCTTAGTACTTGTCACTTGCATTTAAATTTTGGCGAGTTAAATGTGCAGGACATTTGCTTTCTATGTTTTTAATTGAGTTCTGGCCAGTTTATAATTTTTGTTGAAGGGAGTTTTTAACTATGTTGCTTTATTTTTATACTGGAGGCAATTTTATAAAGTTGCGCCTTAGAGATTATTGGATCAACCCAGATACTTAAGGTTTAATTGTTAAAGCAAGCTTATGGTGGTCATTGTGCACTCTAATAGTAACCAGGAGTTGATTACCCCATAATAAATCCACCGTTGCACAAAACTTGTGGTTCAATTGTGAGTTGTGAGCGAGCTTCGGTTTTGTTACTGTCCTTGGAAATGATGAAATATTAATTACGTAATTTGTCCATCAACGATCAGGTTGAGCTTGTGAGTTTATGTAAAAATTGAATGTTATATTAGTGAAGCCGATTTCATTTTTCCTTGTGGTATGCTTTTACCAACTCATTTTATTGTATTAATAAATTTGATGAATTGAAGAATAGAATCAAATGAGGTTAAACAGGTGATTTGGTAGATGAATATGGTTTCATTTCTAGCACCCGCTTTGACAATGTGCTATGCTTGCTATTATTGGTGCAAATAATCCCCATTAAATCCATAATATGTCATTTCTCACACGTGTATATATGGAACCTAGTGTTAAATGCTAACTTTTATTTTATTTATTCAAAAAGCAACTTATTTTCATCTTATAAAGAACATAGAGGCATGCCACCCAAGGATCGCAGAAGAAAAGGTATCTGAGAGCTAAATCCCAGGCTTGTGGTCAACACTCTTAACGATCCAATTGACACTGATACCAAACATTTTCTTCAATATTACTCGGTCACCGATAAGGCTGTAAAAGTTTCCTCCTTAAATTAATGGCAAAAAACATTTTTCGGACATTAATATAAGTGAGTTTAATATTTATTTTAGTATAATATTCTTATACGATAGGACTCTGAATGATGGATAATAAACATGTGCAGTCAAACTTCTATTGGTGTCCTATCAAATAAATTAATTAAAAAAGGCATTACATCAGAAATTTAAAATTGAAAAAAAAAAATCTTCCAGCCCTCAAAAAAATTGGTATCATTAAACTAAAGCTTGTCTGCAAAATTTCGTCATTCTTACTTTACAAACGTATTATTATTATTGTTATTATTATTATTTTTAGAAATGGAAGGAACTATATAATGAAATCTTGAGGAAGCTATAGGTTGGCAACTCTTTTTAGCAATGTTAATAAAATTGAACTGAATAAAAAATTAAAGAGCTAAAAAATTTATTATTCGATCAATTTGTTGGACTTCAACTGAATTTTTTTCTTTTTTAAAATAATATTATTTTTTAAATTTTATATAAATATTATAAAAATATCACTATATAAAAAAATAATTAAAAATATATTTATTATCAAACATTAATAATAAAACGATATTTTCAACCAGTTCAACATTTATAACAAAAATTTAAGATAAATATAGTAAAAAATTATAAATATTCAAAGAAATTCATCAAATATAAATTATATAGTTTATTTTATTCATAAAAAAATTATCAAAATTGCTTAAATTTTAATTATTTTGTATTTATGCATATATTTTATTTTTTTCCAGTAAAAAATAAAATTGTATTAATATTTTGGATAAATTTTGATTTTTCTAGTTTGAAACCGTTTTTTTTCCTGATTTTACCCGATTTCAGCCAGATTTTCACTGCTTTAACTGTTTTCAACTGGTTCAAAAAGGTTCCTTCCTGTTTTTAATCAGTCCAATTTTTGTGTATTAAATCGATAGGACCACTTGGCAATTTGCGGTTAAATCGATTCGGCCGGTCCGATTTTAATAACATTGATTAAAGTTTTTAGTGGTCCAGAATGAGCTTGTCTTTGTGGCTCGAGTGTAACGTCTCAGGAATCGTCGATTACGTGAATAGTAATTCCCAAAATGAATAGTGCCACCCGAGGCCCACCAGGTCCATAAATTTTTTTTTTCACCATTGAAAAGTGCTATTCATGATGGTTTTGGTGGTATAATTTGGACTGAAATTGAGATCAAATAAGCATCCAAAAATAAAAAATAAAATAAATAACTATATCGATAGAGTTGACTAAAAACTTTAATTGGCTTGAAAATATTTCACAGATTTCATAAAATTATTCTGATTACACCGAGTTACTAAAAATTATATATATGAATTTTTGGAAAGGTAAAATAAATTTTTTGAGAACTTTAAAAATTCAGATTTTCGACTGGTAAAATGTGCATTCATGTCAAATTTTATATCGAAACGATCTCAGATTGACTCAAAATTTTAAATATGGCCTAATAAACATTTTTAGGAATTTTTGGTCTAATTTATGTAAAAAAATTGATAATTAAAAGTGTTTTGTCCAATTAAAGAGTGACAAATGATATTGAATCCACTTAGAACTTAATTAATTTTTATCCTAAAGTAGGTAAGCTATATTAAATGGAAAAAATCTGGTTTTGCTTCCCATTTGTCCGACTCTTCTTCTTCTCCTTGCTGCTGCTGTAACTTCTTCTTCCTTCATTTTTGTTTAATTTTCAAGCTTTAACCTTTAGATTTTCTACCCCTAATTTCACCAAAATTATCACAAATTGCTTCTTCTCCATCTTTGGTTGCCTATAATGGTGAAATAAGCAAGAAATAACCCATTTCATCAAGTGGGCATTTTGATAAGTTTAGGAAAAATTAAATTTTTCTTAATAATTTAGTTAATTAAGTGTTGATTTTAAGTTTGTATAAATTATTTGGACTAAAATTGACTTAATTCATGGTGAATTTTGGATATAAAAATTCGGCCAATTAGAGGGACAAGGAGAGGGAAGGCAAGCCATCAAAGACAAAGGCAAAGGCAAAATTATTGACTGATTTGAAGTAAAATTAAGTAAGTGAATAACTCTAAACCCTTTAATTTAATATATGTTGTATATATAATTAAGGAAAGTTTAGGTTAATTATGGATTAAATATGAAATTGAGCTTAGAATTGAGAAATTGGAGGTTAGATGTAACACTCTTACTGAAATAGCCTTACAGACTTACGTAATTGGTCGATTTTTTTTTGTTATATATCCTTTTCATAACTATCATACTAATTTACTTAAGGTTGCTAATCCGACATTTTAATTCATAATTTCTGTTTGTCGTTGACCTATAACTGTCCAATTTTATTATTTATTTTTCAAAAATTCGGCAATATAACAGCTATATTTTTAACTAGCCATCTGAAAAGCAGACAATAATCATAGTCTCTCCGAAGCACAACAGTTTATAAGCAATTCATATAACGCATCCATATTTTCTATCACACTTCAAATATATGAAATTCATCCACTGCTAGTAACCATTCACATACTTTCATAATCATCGTATTTACGATTACAGACCAATTTTCTCACAGTAACTATAAAATAAATATATACATGCTAACAAAAAAATTATCTTGTGTACTTTTTGCTCTAAAAATATCAGTATCTATATGCAGTAAAACCTACGTACTGAGCATTAAACATGTCCAGTGGTGACCAACAATCATAATATTTTTCTAACATGCATAATTACTCTAATTAAGGAAAATTTATCAATTTTTCTTAACCAAAAGCATTTCACAATATTTTTAACAGATTTTTCAATTCAATACCAAAACTTTGCATAACTTTTCAATTTAGTCATTAATCTTTTAATTTATTACAAAAATACCCTTTTTACACATTAATTACAAAATTGCCATTTCTTTTCTTTTTTTTTTTACCTTCTAATCCATTAATTGGCCTAAAAATTACCAATTAAACCTTGTTTTGCCTTTTTCATGCAAAATTATATTTTAGTCCCTTAATTTTTCAGAAGTTGACTTTTCAGACTGTCTGTTGATTAAATTACCATTTTATCCTTATTAATCATTTTCTTGTCACTTTGACTTATTAAACCTATCATTTGGAAAAATTATCGTTTTGTCCCTAAACTTTTTATTTCTTTTCATTTAGGTCTTTTTTCACTTCTAACTTTACTTTTAGCTTTATTTTGTATTTTTCACATATTCTTATCATTATGCCCTTAGTACAGATCCGGCATAAACTCTCAGACCGGATATATGGAATGTGAACCCCACAAGATCACATACAGATTGAGAAATAATCCTAAAGAATAATTTCTCACAGAATAGATAACAGAGCAGATATATACTATGGAAGATCAGAGATCCTATCATAGCAAAGCAAGTCGTCATGATTTGCACCGCGGTACAGATATCCCTATGGGCAGCCAATTATATTCTGAGCTAGATTTTACTTTCTGACTATTTCTAAGAGCACACACTCACTTAATTGCAAATTATTATTCAAAATTTTCACATTTTTTATTACTTTTTCAATACAGTCAATTAGCAGTCAGTTTTTTCAGTTTCTTTTACACAGTCTGTGAATTAATTACCAATAACCCACCATTTTCTCATCAAATTATGAATTAATTCATATTATTTCCACATTTTTACCTTATACATAACCAAAATTCATTTCAAAAATATTCACTTAATTTCCATAAATTCTACAAAAATTTATGGATATCATATTTCCTTTCTAAAATCATTATAAAGCTTATTTTCATCAAAATAAAAGGAAAACATATTATTTTCCCTTTAGGAACAATTTGATCACTACATGAAAACTACCATACATATTCTTTTAATTTCATTTAAGCTTCCTAATAGGTTTTTTTAAGATCTAATTATACTATTCTAACATCAATTTCAATTTTACATATTTCTATTAAATTTTTCTTAATAAATCTAAAAGAAAGTCATACAAATTATAGGAAAATAAAAGGATTTATTAGTCACTAACCTTTTTTTGTGTGCTTTTCCTTGCCTAGGCTTTCTTTGTTTTGCCTTTAGCCTTGACAACTTATTATTTTTCTTGGAATTCTACCATGGCCAAAATTTCTATTAAGGCCAAAATTCTACCATATGATTTTGATCTTAAATGCTCAAAATAACATCAAATATGAACTCTACGCACCTAAGAATTGTAGTAGGCATCTTAGAACAAAATTAAAACCAAGAAATTCTCTTACCTCAAATTGATACCTAAACTTTATCACTTGATTTCTTTTGATTCCTTTCCTCTAATCAAAGGTTAGAGGTTGCTAGGGTGTTTTAGAGAGGCATAATATCCTATCTTATGCTTGGATTTGGTGTAAATTGAGAGAGAGATGAAAAAAATTTAAGAGAGTAGGTGGTGGGAAGTGTTTGGCCAAAGAAAGAAAAGGAGATGGTTGCTGAAACTTTTGGTTTTTTTATAATTTTTCTACCTTTTAAGAGACCACTAAATGGGCTTGGTTTGAGCTTTTTTTTAATGAGCTTGAGCTATTTTTAGTTTAAGCCCTTAATTACCCGATAAAAGGCTTTAATTAAATTCTCTCACTTTTCAACTCCAAATAAATTCAAATTTAATTCCATCACTCTTATCATATCAAAAATAGGCTGTACACAAAATTTTAGCCCAATCGAAATTCATTTTTGATTTGGTTCAATCAAATCAGTCCGATTCAAAATTATCGGTGTTATCGAAAATTTCACTTTTTTCACTTAAAATATTTTAGACATTATTTTAGGCATATATATAATTTTTGATAATTTTTAAACTTAATTTGCTATTTTTAACAGCTCAATCAAACTTTGATCAACATAGTTAACCTAAAATCCGAACTGCTCCGTTTTTCATGCTTTTAATTTTTAGAGGCCTATTTGACCTCAAATTCACTTAAAATTTTAACTCTGGATTACTCATGACCAATACTTTTCGATAATTAAATAAAATAATTTTTACTTCCCGGGTATTTTTTAGCCCGAAAATACTATTTATTATTGAAAAGTACTATTTATAGCTAACCCAATATTGAGGCCATTATATTAAATTAATGAAATTATGACATTTAATTAAAATTTTAGACATACCTAATTTAGGGGGAAAATTAAATCACCCTTGGAAAATTAGGGATCAAAATGTAATTTTTCAAACTAAATTGAAATAATTGAAAAGTATGTGGTTATATGATCATTGTGATTAAATTGAGTAGAAAATACCATTTAAAAAGGAAAATTGACATAATGCCACTTAATAGGGACTTTTGAGAACTTTGTATGTAAATAGGAGATAAATCGGAATAAGTGCATAATAGAAAATAAATAAGTCATACGACGTGCAAGGAGCATCTAATGGAGAATAAAATAATAAAATAAAAGTAGTAAACTAAATAATTATGTGCAAATTGAATGATCTTAATTGAAGGAATTGGTATTTTTGGAATAATAAGACTATTTTTGATAATGTATATCAATTATTACTGTAATACCATGAATTGATAATGATATATTGATATACATTGTATTATATTATAATAACGATTTGCCCTTAGTATTAGATGTGAAATCAAAATTTAAGATGTACATGGCTAGCCATAGGAACATTACTATAACCACGTAGCAAGTCATAGCGACTTGCATAGTGGTAACCTCAATATGGTTCCACGACTGTATTGGAGTATTTGGGAAAAAAAAGAAAAAAGAATGTGTAATTGATAATAATAGAGTATTGGAACCCACGTAATCCATCGTTCCACTCATCCTATTTAGTGATATATTTTCATGGTATATTAGGGATAAAAGTGTAAAAATACCGAAATGTAAAAAAAAAATATAAAAGAATTAAAAATAAATGAAATTAGGGTAAAAATGCATTTTTGAAATTGTAGGGACTAAAGTGAAAATTTACACCTATAGTGTGAAATAAAAATGAAAAGTTATAATTGATATTGAATTTTCAAATAGAGGTAAAATAATAATTTTATCAATAAAAGTGAAATTTGGTATTAAATCGAAAAGTTAGTGTAAAAAAGTAATTATAATGGAATTAAATGACGAAAAAGGAATAATGAAGTATAATTATGAATAATATATGAAATAAACCATAGTGAAATTCTAGGGTTTAAGATTTTTTATTTAGCACTAAGTACTTTAGTACTTAGCATGTGGTTTTATGCTGCACGCAGGAGATAGAGTTTAAGCTTGTGATGGAAAGGAATTAATGGAAGAGGAATCCATCATTTTATATTTTCTTTGGTTGGCATATACATATGAAAGTTGCCAAATAGGGTGGCATGACTAGTTTTTGGAACTATATATATTTTTGGACTTATATATATATCTTACACTGTAAATAAGTTTGATGAGATAAAGTAAATAAATTGTATTGTTTGTATGTATGTTTATATATACAATTGTGGAAATGACTATTGTTCTGTATTGATTGATTTTATGGAGTTTTTATATATTTTTGGAGGTTGGGTTGGATGCTTGTGATTATTTGGGAGTGTTTTTATAACTTTTGCAGAAAGGTAAAATTTAAATTTATGCTGTTATGCTGCCTAAAGTTTTACAAATTTAATAATAATATATTGAAAATATGGGATCCATGAATTAATGATTAGAATTTGTATATTATAAAGATAGATAATTTAATAATAATTTATGGATCATCAAAGTATTTTGTGACATCGGTACTCAAACCAATGTTCGATTATCAGATATTACATTTAGTGAAATTAGAGCTCGTTTAGGCGGTCCTAAGGTTAGAAAAATAAGGAGTTAAGTTCGATCGAGTGATTAATTTATGTACATTTCATGAACTGAGTTGTTTTGATTTTAAGGTGAATTTATTGGAGAAATTGAAGTTTATCTATCCCCTGTCTCTGTTTTGTAGTGTAAAGATGACCTCTGGATCACGAGGGGCACTGAGGCTGATGATAGAGATAGTGGTGCCTCTCTGAGTGTGAGTGATGTAGAGTTATATGATCATGATCAGCCTGTTCCACCACTGATTGCATCAGTTCCATCGCCTGTTGCACCTCAGGAATTCATGCAGATGATGGCGAATTTATTATACCAAAGGATGTAGGGTCTTTCTCTACCTTAGCCACAGCAATAACAACCACCTCCACCCCTACCCAGGAAGTCTATACTGGAGCAGTTGAAGAAACTAGAGGCAGATGATTTCTTTGGCCGGATCAAATTACAATTGCAAAAGCTGAGGAGTGGTTGGATAGATTGAAGAGACTATTTGAAATCACTCACAGTCCACCAGAAGAGATGCTTGAGGGGGTAGTTACATTATTTCAAGGATCGATTTTCACTTGGTGGGAGACAGTTCGACGGTACACCTCTATAGAGCAGTTGGCTCAGGAGTTCTTTTTGCAGCAATTTGGGGATAAGTATTTTGGAAAAGAGCACCAGAGGGCCATAGAGAGTGTTTTGGAGATTGAGATAGGGGAACAAATCTGTTTAGGAATATAAGCAAGAGTTTGAGCACCTTATGTAACGCCCTCAATATCGGGTTAGCTATGAACAGTATTTCTCGATAGTGAACAATGCTTCCGGACTGAAAAATACATTCGGAGGTAAAAAAAAATTTTTATTTGACTATCGAGAAATATTGCTCACGAGTAGTCCGGAATTGAAATTTGAAGTGATTTTGAAGTCAAATAGACCTTTAAAAGTCAAAAATACGAAAAACGGAGCGGTTCGATTTTAGATTAATTAGTTTCACCATAATTTGACCGAACCATTAAAAATAATAAATGAAGTCTAAAAATTATCAAAAATTATAAATATGCCTAAATGATGTGTAGAATATTTTGGTTGCAAAAACAGAATTTTTCGGTAATACCAATAATTTTAAATCAGATAGATTTAATTGAATTGGATTGGAAACGAACTCTGATTTGGTTGAAATTTTGTATACGATCTAGTTTTGATGTGATAAGAGTGATGGAATCAAATTTGGAAGGATTTAGAATTGGAAAGATGGAGAATTTTATTAGAATTGTAAATTGAGTAATTAATAGGCTTGGATTAAATTGGATGGGCCCATTCTTTAGGCCCAAGCCCAAGTCCATTGAACATCCATATACAAGGCTGAAAATTTTGCATAACACCAGATTTTTCCACAACCTTCTTCTTTCCCTTCCCTTGGCCGAAATCTTCTCTCCCTATTTTTTCTCAAATTTCTTCATTCTCACTTCAAATTATTCACTTAATCAAGCATAAGGAAGTTAGTTTTACATCTCTAGATTATTGTTCAAGCCTCTATCTTGTAATAGAGGAAGTTAAGCTAAAGAAATCAAGTGAGAAAGTTAAGGTGTCAATTTGAGGTATGAGAAATTTAAGGATTTAAATTTGTTTAAGGGTGCTTATTAATATTTTTGGGTGCCTAGATTTCATTTATGGTGTTAATTTTAGTAGAGATAGAAAACATAAGGTTTTGATGGGTTATAAATCCGGCCATGGTGGCCAATCTTCCAAAGTCAAAGGAAAAGAAAATGAGGTCTAGGCAAGGAAAAAAGGTTAGTGGTTTCAAATTCATCTATTTTCCATGATTTAACATGATTTTTCTTTATGTAACTTAGAAACAAATTAGTAAATGCATGAATATTTAAAATTGACATTAGAATAGTGCAATTGGATCTTGAATAAGCCTATTGGAATACATTAATTGAATTAAAAAAATTTGTAAGGTGTAAGTCTTCATGAGGCTGAATTTTTCCTTAGTGAAAATTAGTGTTTATTTTATGTATTTTGGTGTAATTAAGCCTTAAAATGACTATAGATGTGAAATAATGTGTCCATGAATTTTTATAGAATTTATGGGAATTAATTGAATATTTTTGAAAGGATTTTGTTATGTACTAAGGGAAATTGTTGAATTAATGTGAATTAATTCATAAATTGATAAGCAATGGTGAATTATAGGAGATAAATCAAAATAAGTGCATAATAGGATATAAATAAGTCATATGACGTGCAAGGAGTATATAATGAAGCATAAGATATTAAAATAAAAACAGTAAGCAAAATAATTGTGTGTGGATCGAATGGTTTTAATTGAAGGAATTGGTATTTCTGGAATAATAAGATTGTTTCTGATGATGTATATCAATTATTACTGTAATACCATAAATTGATAATGATATATTGATATAAACTGTATTATATCGTAATGACGATTTTTTTTAGTATTAGAAGTGAAATCAGGAATTAGAATTTACATGGCTAGCCATAAGGATATTACTGTAATCGCGATAGCAAGTCATGGTGACTTGCATAGTGGTAATTTCGATATGGTTCCATGACACTGTATTGGTATATTTGGGGGAAAAAAGAAAAAATAGAGAAAGAATATGTGCAATTGATAATAATTAAGTACTGAGACCCACGTGATCCATGTTTCGCTCATCATATTCACTGATATATTTCTATAGTATAATAGGGGCAAAAGTGTAAAAATACCAAAATGTAAAAAACTAAATATAAACGAAATGAAAAATAAATGATATTAGGGCAAAAGTACATTTTTGAAATTGTAGAGATTAAAGTCAAAATTTACCCCCATAGTGTGGAATAAAAATGAAAAGTCATAATTGAAATTGAATTTTCAAGTAGGGAAAAAATAGTAATTTTATCAATAAAAGTGAAATTTGGCATTAAATCGAAATTAGTGTAAAAAAATAATTATAATGAAATTAAATGACGAAAAAGGAATATTTAAGTATAATTATGAATAATGCATGAAATAAAGTTTAGGGGAACGATTTGAAAAAATTATGCAAGTTAAAGTGCTAATTTATGTAATAAGCCTATCATTTACCAACGGGAGCTTTCATTTTGTCATAAATTAAGAGAATGACCCTTTGCAACTGTTCAAACAATGGTAATGAAATTATCATGTCTAAATTAAGCTTCCTCTCTCCCACCTACTATGTACTTATTGGCAAGTGAAGGTTGAAAAGGCTGGATTAATACTCATTTTTATTATTAATAAGAAATTTGAGACTTGTGCTCAAGGCATGTAACATTTCAAAGGGGAAAGGTTTTGCCCCTTTAGAGCTTATTTGGCACGAAATACTAAATTTTGAATACCAAATAATTTAAAAAGAAAATATGAAGGTTGAGTTAATGACAATATTACTCTCAAAAATATAATAAACTAAAGTTTTGGGACTGATATTATTTAGTGAAGCTTTGAGCTTAATGACTTGCTCACCAAATTTTTGTATTCCACAAAAATACTTTAATTTTTTGAATATTATAATTAAAGTCGCTTGAACTGAAAGATAATGAATTTAGTGCCGAAACATTAATATATATTTTAAAATGTTTTATATGGCATTTTATATTTAAAACTAATGCGAGACTTCAATTTCAAATTTCAACAAGTTCGAAAGATCATGCATCAATTTTTATTTTTTATGAGTACAACATTCTCGTGGGACTAATACGATAATCGGATAGGCCCATATACTATATTCACTATTTCACCATTGCCTTTGCTATCAATGCTCAATAGAATTGTGTTTATTGAGACTTTTTTTTCATTAATTTCAATTGAATTTACTACGATGAAATACTCCACTAAGGGCTCGCCTTGGGAGAAAGTTACGGTGATGCTAACAAGGTTAATGAAGAGAGGGATCAACAATGGTGAATTTTTTTATGGAGACTAAAAGTGGAGGCAAACTGAGAAGTGAAGCAGCTCTATTTTGCCCAAGTAAAGCCTTGCCTATAACACCATTAGCAAGGCTTTGAAGTAAAAATACTGCAGCCATGAGAGCCACACTGTTGCAAATTAAACTTTGTTTATAATAATTTTCTAGTTTAAGTATGAGTTATAAAAGTTATGTTTAAATTAATCAAAATACCAAATCGAATTGATTTTGTATTACTTTAGGAAGTAAAGTTGGCAACTATTAATAGTTGGATGTTAAACGACTTTAGATTTCTTTAAATATAACCATTTGGCCATTACATGTATGTGTACTTAATTAAAAAAAAGAGTGAGAAAAATGTATGTAAGCTTTGCAAAGTGCACAACTCCAATAAGTTGCACAATGTGGAATTATTAATAAAATTTTAAGTGTTTATTTTGTTAACGAGTTTGTTTTCTAGGAAATTATAATCAATTTAATTGCCAACTTCTGGCATAAGAGTTAAGTCAAAGTGCTTGAAGTCAAGATGGTTTTATGTTCAACAAATGAAGTTCAACAAAATCAATCAATGCAATTAACAATTTTCAAGTTTGATGGCAAAAATAATTTTGCAATGTGGAGACATTTGATAAAGTTATATTTGAGAAGCAATGCTTATTGTGAAATTTCGAAAAAGGGTTTAGTAGAAAAAGAAAAATCAATGGTTGAAAAATTACAACAGTTAGTTCATGACCATTTGCTAAATGAAAAGGCTTTATTTTTAATTTGCCTTTTAGTTGAGTTGCCAATCTTTGGAAAAAAAAAATTCCATGCTAAAATAATAAAAAAAGCTTGGAACATTTTGCTCATAAAGTATAATAATAAAAATCCTAAAGAGTTATAATGTAATTACTTGCATACAATATTTTATGAAATATATTATTTCTCCAATATATCCAGCATAAATTTATTTTTAAAAGATATTTGCTGAAATGGATATCATTTTGAAACTGAGAGAGAAATACTCGAGATCCACTTTGTATAAGATTAGTAATATATTTTTTATGATTTGATTTTATTTTGATACAAATATTAGTAAACTCAAAGTTTACTAATAGATACAAATATTAGTAACATGAAGTTTACTAATTGTTGTACAAATATTAGTAATTTATTATTTGCCAATTATACAAAAATCAGTAAACATGAAGTTTATTGATTAAGTGATACTAATACCAATAAACCTTAAGTTTATTGATTATAGTAAAATTGAAAATTGAAACAAATACGAATAAACATGAAGTTTATTAACTGTTATAAATATTAGTAAACATGAAGTTTACTAACTGTTTGATATTAATATTAAGAAACTTGATATTTATCAATTGATATATATATATATTGATATAATAAAAATAGCAAATCTGAAGTTTACTAATTAACAATTAATTATTTGGCATGACTAGTTTGACCATTCCGGATCGATTATAATGCATAAATTATTAAGAATTTACATATTTATTAGAGAACCAGAAGTTTCTTTAATTCAACTTAAAGAATTCTCGTAATATATTTGTTCTCAATAAATATTACTAAAGTATCACTAGCTAATAAATAGGCTGAATTATCTTCATTTTGGAATGAATAAAGATAATATATATGGGTCCACTATCCACCATGTGAACTATTCAAATGATTTATAATTTTTGAATGATGCATCAATAAAATTTTCACATGTGTGTTTATTATCAACTCACAACTTGTAGTTTGTGAGATTATACAAATTAACTGCACAACTTTCAGATTATGCAATCAAGATATTTTTCTTGATAATGCTAGTGAGTGATCATATGTCGTGGCTAAAATATTGTTATAAGCCTCTTGTACATGTTCATACTACAAGGTCTAGCAAAAAAATATTTACTAAATGCTTCCGGTTAATTGTTAGATATTTTTATGAGAACAATAGCATCATTTTTTTATATGGATATTTAATACTGATGTAAGCAATACTTACATGCATTATGCCAATAAATATCATAAAATTTATCAATTATAATTTTAGTTGAAAATTGCATTTTGATTAATAGCTTTCCTAATATCAGGGGAAGAAAGCAACTAAAATAAATAAATAAATAAATATATTATGTATATTTTAGATTCTCATATCATGAACTTGAAGTTCAAAAGATTAGTTAATTATGATGCTAATGTATTTGTTAGTGTGTAGAGATTAATTAAATCTCATATGTATTAGCTGGATAAATTATTCGGTTTCAAATAAAAATAAAATCTGCAAATAAAAATAAGCAAATAAATCCATATGATCATATTATAGAGGCGAATACTCTTGAAGAGATTTATAACATAACTAATTTTTAAACTCTAGAAGTGGTTTAGGTACCTGAAATTAAATAAGAGATCTCAATATATTATTTGTCATTAAAAAAGAACCAAAAAGGATAAAGTTGCCGACAATATTTTGTATAAATATTGATATTAATATTTTCAATATAGTGAGGATCTTAAAATTAAATATGTTGAAAAGTACAGATATTAATTGCATTCAATATAAATTTTTGGACTTGCAGTTTAAAATATTCAAAAATATGATGTCAAAAGAGTACAATTGATATTCATGCAATAAATAATAAAGTTATAAAATATAATTTATTTTATAATATTTATTGCAATGGATTGGCATCGATGGTAAAAATACATATTTTTTTATATAATGACTGCAATAAGTTTTTACTGTTTGCCAATTTGATAATACATTAGTAAGTAACTAATTGAAACTATTTGCTTATGTGATAATAAATTTTATGTATATGAGTTTGAAGTGTTATAATTTATTGTCATGATTTATTTATGATTTTAATTACTGAAATTTTTGAAGATTTCAAAATACTTTAACGAATTTTGTAAACTAAGTTTTATCTCGACTTAAATATCGAATTCTATTTGATTGAAATAATTTTTTTAATGTGATTATATGCTTATAAATTATCTTTCATTGAGTACTGCAATGGTTTTAAAGTCACTAGATACAACATATTTATGATCATATAATATTGCTATTGATGCATTATGTACTCATGCATTACATGGTAATTTTCAAATTATTACTTAAAATTACATATTGTTTTACAATTTTGGTTCTATATATAATCATATATATTTTATTTGGATAATTTTATTATCTTTAAGTATTTTTTAGAAATATTTGAATTAAGTTATAAAATGAATTCATGTGTTATAACTATTATATGATTATGCTATTATTTTATTACATTTATTTTATTCCTTGAAATGAATGAAACAATAAAGAATTATGACCATGAAAATGGTATGATAATTATTACTATTCTATGATTAATTTTCACCACCAGAAGTGGTTGATAATTAAGAAAAAGAACAATAATGGTTAAAAAAAAGCATTTGAGAATGGATAATTTTTTATGATATGGTATAAAAGTACATTGGTTATGTACCCATCGTACATATGACTATATTATTAGATTATATAAAATTTCTTATCTTAAAGAGATGAAAGATGTGTAGATGAATTTGTACATGCTTATGTACAACATGTAAGTTGTTATTTTTCAGTTCATGTATAATATATCTAGAAGATATATGGCAAGCATATCCAGAAGATATGTGGTTCATTTTAGAAAAAGAACTTTACAATATTACATATTGAAACTCTACATATACAAATTTAAAGTTGTGTATCGATATTATTATAATGAGAAGAAAAATACACGTTATACTCTTTTTTCCTTAACTAAGGTTTTTTACACTGGATTTTCTTATTAAGATTTTTAATGAGGCAACTTATGATGTGTATTAAAGATATTGTGTACTCTTTTTTCCTTTAATGGATTTTTATCCCATGGTATTTTTTTCAATAAGATTTTAATGAGGCACAATACGTATTAATGGACATTCAAGAGAAAGTGTACACTATAAATCCCATGTTTATGAATGTCCATAACCTCTTAAGATTGATAAAATCACTTATTGATGTGAGCACGTCCAAGCACCATGGCAAGTTCAAGAGGAGAGAAAAACTAAAGTGGATTTTGAAAACAAGTTTAAGTTTTAATCCTTGTAATATGTGTTACTTGAAGAAATAAGCGTTTAAAAAAAGTTCAAGTGAAACAAGAAGAAAAAAATGATGATTTTTTTTATTTGTTTAGTCCAGGAGCCATCCATTCCGTGGAGTGGAATCTCGCTCTATAGAGTTAGGCAAGCAAGGCAGCAAGCTCACACTCCGTGGAGTGAAATCTCACTCTATCGAGTGACTGTATGAAGAATGCCCACTCGGTGGAGTGGATTTCCCCTATTTCGAGTGCTTAAGAGTCCTGTTTCGATTACGATTGTTCTTTTATTATTTTCAGTTTTATCAGTTTAGAAAGTTATATTTCAATAGTAGTCTTTTTTCTTTTCTATTTAAACGATTGTAAGATTTTGTTTAACATAATATAGAGTAATTGATTATTTTGATTATTGAGATTATTTCTCTTGGATTTTCCGACTTTGTGAGAATTTATGTTTATTGATTCTTATTATTATATTAAAAATTAGACTTAAGTAGGATTGCATGGTTATGTATGCTTGATTCTATTTCTTTATGTTTTAATCAATCTATCATCATAAGCATTTCCATTCATATATTGTTTGGAGGTTTAATTCTTGTGTTTGTTCAGATGTTATGGTATGTTAGCATTCTAGTTTAGCATATAGGCTAGGGTTCCGCATCAATTAATATCAGAGTATATGCTAAGGGATAAATTCTTAACTATCCATTATATCTTGTTTTCTTTATTTTTTCGATTTTTGCATCATTTGGTATCGGAACCTAGATTAAGATAAATTCTTATTTATGTTTGTGTTATCTTTCAGATCTAGAATCTTGTCTTCATTTGATCTAAACTATCCTTTAAATTTGAGTTCGTCGTTTCTATTTGCTTAATTGTAGAAAAAAAATCTTTGATTTTCGTTATTGATTACAGTATAAAAAAATCTTGTGAATTGCATGTTTGTTTAGGTCTATTTATGAAGTGCAATTGTGAGACATCCTTTAAGAATGAGAGATAAACAAGAGTGAATGTGAGGATGTCCTATTACAAGTCAAAACAACATTCAAATCAGGAAGAATTGAATGGGATAGAGGAAAGTGTGAAGTTGTTAAGGCAAGACCTTAATAATATAGAATTGAAAAAATCAAATAATGGTTCACAAATCGATTTGAAAAAGAGAAGAGAAAGAAAGAGAAAGCTATCTTAGAAGAAATAATTTGTGAACCTGAATAAGGTCCTATAGATATAGTTTTCTTTGAAGATGAAGTTGAAAGTGATGAAGAAATAACTAAAAATACAGATGTTATTGATTATTTGAGTGAGAATGAAAAAATTCGTTTAGTTGAGATGGAAGATCTGTAAGATACAATTTTTCCTATATTGTTTAAGGAGGATGAGTTTCACATAGGAAGTGAAAAAAATCAAAACCATATCGATGTATTTAAGTCTAACCATGATTTGCCTAGCTTCTTTGTCAACTTGCAGGATCATAATGAATTCTTTCCTGAGGAAGCATTCATATTATTTCTACCTTTGCTAAAGATCATGTATGAAGATGATTGTATTCCTCAAGTGCCAATTTTCGACTATTGCAAGATGAAAATTCAAAGATAAATCTTTTTTGAAGAGGGAGGGGATGATGTGAGCACGTCCAAGCACCATGGCAACTTCAAGAGGAGAGAAAAACTAAAGTGGATTTTGAAAACAAGTTTAAGTTTTAATCCTTGTAATATGTGTTTACTTGAAGAAATAAGCATTTAAGAGAAGTTCAAGTTAAGCATTAGGAGAAGTTCAAGTGAAGCAAGAATAAAAAAAATGATGATTTTTTTTATTTGTTTAGTCCATAAGCCATCCACTTCGTGGAGTGGAATCTCACTCTATAGAGTTAGGCAAGCAAGACAATAAGCTCACACTCCGTGGAGTGAAATCTCATTCCACCGAGTGACTATATGAAGAATGCCCACTCAGTGGAGTGGATTTCCACTCTCCCGAGTGCTTAAGAGTCCTGTTTTGATTACTATTGTTCTTTTATTATTTCCAATTTTATTAGTTTAGGAAGTTTCATTTCAATATGAGTCTTTTTTTCTTTTCTATTTAAACGATTATAAGGTTTTGTTTAACATAATATAGAGTAATTAATTATTTTGATTATTGAGATTATTTTTCTTGACTTTACCGACTTTGTGAGAATTAATGTTTATTGATTCTTACTATTGCATGAAGAATTAGACTTAAGCAGGATTGCATGGTTATGAATGCTTCATTATGTTTCTTTTTGTTTTAATCAATCTATCATAAGCGTTTCCATTCATATATTGTTTGGGGTTTCTTTAGATTGGAGGTTTAATTCTTGTGTTTGTTCAGATATTATGGTATATTGGCATTCTAGTTTGGCATATAGGCTAGGGTTCTGCATCAATTAGTATCAGAGTATATGCTAAGGGATAAATTCTTAACTATCCATTATATCTTGTTTTCTTTATTTATTTTTTCGATTTTCGCATCACTTATCAAAGGAAAAAGGCAAATAATTATTATCCATGTAGGACATTTTGTAATATTATAAATGATTTTAAAGTCCGCCATAAGTGTGATAGATCTTTGTACTCAATTAAACTTCAAATATCTTTGTATGAATTAAAGTAACTTCTGGATGTATGTGATACAATCGTCTAAGTGAATACTTAGTGAAAATTGGGTATGAGAATAATTTAATTTGTCCGTGCATTTTTATCAAGAAGATAAATTTAGGATTTGCTATAGTTGTAGTTTATGTTGATGACTTAAACATATACAGTAGGGATTCTAGAAAAGATCTCTATTACTGCAGAATATTTGAAAAAGGAATTCTTATGCATCAGTCAACTTAAATAGAGAAAATTTTGAAACAATTTTATATGGATAAGTCTTATGCATTGAGCATTTCAATGGTTGTTTGCTCACTTGATGTCAAGAAAGATCATTTTCATCCACAAAAAGATAACGAAGATATTCTTGATCTTGAAGCACCATATCTTAGTATAATAGGTGCACTTTAATATATTGCAAATAGCACTAGATCAAATATAATTTTTGCAATTAATTTACTAGCAAGATTTCGTTTTGCACCAATTCGAAGGCACCGGAATGGTGTAAAACATATTCTACGTTATCTTCATGGTACTTCTGACATAGATTTATTTTTTTCAAAAGGACTAAATTCAGAATTGGCATGGTATGCTGATACTGGCTACTTATCAGATCCTCATAAAGCTCAGTCACAAATTGTATATATGATGATAATGTAACATGTATTTCACAACTTAAATGTGGCTATATCAAAAGAGATAGAACCAAACATATCTCACCAAAATTTTTCTATACTCGTGAACTTATGAAAGAATGATAGATCAATATTTGCAAAGTTCACTCAAATGATAATCCAGCAGATTTGTTCACAAATGCCCTATCAAATTCAATCTTCAAGAAACATGTGTACAATATTGAAATGCGCCAATTAAAGGATTTAGCATGATTTATTCTATTGTCAAGGGAAAGTACATATGAATATTGTATTTTTTTTTCTTTCGCTAAATTTTTATCCCACTTGATTTTTCTTAATAAGGTTTTAACATGACATGTACATAATGTATAGTTATCCAAAGGGAAGTGTTGTGAAATATTCCTATTTAATTGGATAACTTCCTCTACTGGTTATTTCGTTTATTACTTGATTTATTTTCTAAATACATTTGCTTGCTAAATTTATTTGTTTCCTGTATAGACAAAACTTTGTCTATAAATACTCCTAGTATTATTGTTTTAGACACAATAATATAACAAAGAAATCATATACTTCTCATATTTTTCTATATTTTATTCTAATTTTACTTTTATTTATAACAAAATTTATGATTTTTCTTTAAAAAGATATACCATCTTTATTGTGAAATCACTTAGATTTAAAAGATTTTAAATTGTATATTTAAATAAATTTTTAAGACAAGCGGCAATGGTGGAAGGTGATTGATCTACATTTGATTCGTATGACATATGGTCACGAGCATATGTATGAATCTTTGGTTTTTCTTACAGAAGCTACATATTCTGAATTTTCCTCCTTCCTTATGTATTACTAAAAGGTTGGGAAAATGATATAATTTTCTTTTTCCATGAGTATATTTTATTATTATTATTATTTTTTGTTTCAACGGTCGAAGGAACAGAACCTTTTCTTTTTCCTGCTTATCCCATGGGTATATCCTTTCCCTCCTTCTGGGGATAGAACGATTCTCAAATCTTTTATTCTTTCGTATTTTTTTCTTCAGTTTCAAAGCGAACAGTATAAAATTAATGTCTTTAACTAAAGGAATTCCCATAACTTTTTATGGTGCCTGAATGTAAGTTGGGAGAAGAACAGTCTGATGATCGGTGCACCAGAAATTGACTGCCGATCAATACTTGATAAAAATCTTTGATTTAATTATTTAGATTTGCAATTAGACATTATGCCTCTTTCTTGTAATTTAAAAACAAATATATTAATGTATGTACTCAAACCAGCAATTATTTGAAATAAATATTAGTTAATTCTTAGATGGATTTATGAATATATTGATAGAGATATGAAAAATGGAGGAATAATAGAGCCGGAAGAATTTGAGGGTGAAAGTTTGTGCGTAGAATCTAGGGATACACGAACCTAAGTTTTGAAAGATGGCTGTGAACATCACCAAGTTGGAAGATGGACCAAGAGAATATGAATAACTCCATCAATATATATAATTTGTTGGTGGAGAAAGAAAATGGGTATCAAACCTTAGCTTTTTATTTGTGATAAATTATAAGATTCCAAAATATCAGTAGGTTGATGTATCTCCAATTATTTTATCAAAGTCACGACACACTCCTCACTTTCGCCAAACTATTGCTTCCCCAACCTTAGTTTTAATTTCCTTCTATGATCAATTCCACCTCGTCTAATTAATTACTTTCTTTTATGTACCATTTTTCCCATACGAGATTCAATCCCGATTTGATAACTAATCTGGACTTTTTAAACTCGGATAACATTTGAATTATCTAAACTTTGTCGGCATTAAAAGCTAAATCATAGCCGATATTTCGACTGCTACTACATATTATCTAGTATTAATAGTTTAACTTATTTAATATAGTACGGTCTGAATATATATACAATTATTTGATCCTTTATATATATATATATATATATATATGCTAAATTGATAGTTAAAATTTAAAATATCTAACTAGAAATCCCTTAAATTTTTCTTCTGGCACTGGAATTTGCTAATAAATATCACAAGTATCGTCAATTAGCGTTCCCTAAACAGCTGATCAAACAATATATTAGAATTACAAACAAATATATATTAGAGCAATAAGTTTAATTAAATTTTTAATTGTGAATTACGTGTAAAATATATAGGATGTTATTCATAAATTGATGGGGTGGCATAGGATTCCTCATTCACATCAGTAATAGTCTGACTAAACGTATGTAGTCTTTGATCTTGCAGGAATCTTCAATACCCACATATCCATCCAATTAAAATTACAAAAAGATACCAATAAAGCTAATCAGCAAGAAAGGCAAAAGTATTCATCATAAATAAATTCTCTATTACTGGTGGAAGTGGATGATAAGGATTCCAAATATCAGCAACATCTAGATATATTTATATATATATATATCTATTGAAAAAGAAAAATGAATAAATGGAAGAATTATCATGTGATATAAATATGCCTAAAAGGATAGATTTTGTACAGTGCCTTAAAAGTTGCAGAGGTTATTTTCAAGGAGGTCATTAATCACTTTAATTAAGCCTTTTGATCCAAAGACTAGACCACTTATCTCCACAACAAAAACTTATTCTTCATAAACACATTATTGAGCATTTTTTCAATCTACGCTTCTGTTCTTTTCTTATCTAAATTGTAGATGAAGATCAGAAAAATAGTACCCACAAAGCTACCTTTATGAAAATGTGGACAAGCGTAAATGTGCTAAATTAAATGGAATTTACAAATTTTGTCCATCTCTAGCTTTTAAAGTTATAGGATACTTAATAAATTTACCTAAACTTAATTAGTAATGAGTTTATTCATTAATATTGATAACTGTCATCTAATTAATTCAACAAAAATTTATCATTAATTTGATGGATCAAATTTAGGCAAATAATTTTGTCAAATATTAACTATTAATTGTTGTTACCATAGCTCAATGCGCATCCCGTTGATTCGATATGAAAACCGACCGGACTGAATAAATAAAAGTTTACAATAGAGAAAATCAAACCAATGAAACATGTAAAATGAAACCAAACCGAAGAAATCTTTAGTTATTTTGGTTTTAGCCCCTTTTGCATATATACGCACGCCTCCTTTTATTAAAAATTGCTTCGATTTGGTCGTATAAAATTTTCCTCATACCAAACTGAATAGAATAGACCTATCTCTATAGTTAAAATCCAAACAGAACCGATTCGTCTTTTATTAAAAATTGGTTCGATTTGGTCATATAAAATTTTCCTCATACCAAACTGAATAGAATAGACCTATCTCTATAGTTAAAATCCAAACCGAACCGATACGTAGGTGTTACGTTGATGATAAGGTTATGAGTTTTATCAATTTTTGATGGTGATCACATGCACTTTCGTTACTTTAAACTTTATTCAGTGAGAAGCAAAGTCTATCCACAGTATTCAATCAACGAGTTTACAAAAGGTTAGAAAAGCTACAAACAGCTGATCTCTTTGGGATGGGATGATTGGTTGAATCCTGATGATTCACAGAACTGCAATGCTGGTACTCTAAAAAGGAACAGATACTGAACTAAAGACTTATCTAATCTCTCCTTTACTGTTCTAGATTAGCTTTATAAACCGATGAAAATTAGTAAATTTCTAGTTATAGCATTGTCCTTGGTAAATGTATATATGTAGAAATTTTTCTTCACTTCTTGTTTCTTCTTACAAACAAGTAATTAAGGATTTGCTATCACATGCCCATATATCTTCTGCATAATTGTCATCATTTACTGCATATAGATAAATATCAGTTAAAACCCTAAATGCAACCAAGAGCTTGACAATGGTATAGCCATTTGGGTATTCGAAATTCGATGCAGATTTACGTTTCTTCTCAAATATCTAAATATATTAGTTCTACACTAAAAAGAACCCGTCATTTCATTTAATGAGATGATATATTTGATTTGTATGGAAAAGATAAAAGTGAAAATGTGGAGAATGGTACGAGAAGATTTAGTAGCCAGCTAAACAAGTTTTGGAAGTTTGCGGAGAAATGAGAATAAAGCAAGAAGCAATGGATGGATATAACTACGGACAGGGTTGACACTTAGCAGCAAATGGGATGTTTTGCAACGGAGAACAACACAAAATGAATAAAAGCACAGTAAATATTGCCCTTCTTTTTTTTTTCTATCTTTGTTTGGTGCAGGTAGACAATATCTATTGGTAAAGATTTTGAAATCCACCCGTGAACAATATTTTTCATGAAAAAAGAAATAAAAACTCAAGTTTAAACTTTTTTAAAAATTAATTTTATTTTTAAAGTATCTCTTCAGTATTTAAACAGTATCATCTAAAATACCATATTATACTAAAAAATAAAAAAACACCACATTGGACTTGTCCATATTTACAAGCAAACGAGTACAACGGCTGGATTAATAAGTGGACCCACCAGATTCTATGTCCATTTTTGGCTCACTTACTTCTTACCTCTTTCTATTTTTCTCTCTTTGCTGTCTGCCCAAAGTGAACCAGTCCCGCAACGTCCAAGTAAAAACGTTTCACTTTAACTGTAATTGACACGTAGTTACCTTTGGTTGCAAAATTCTTACATTTGCAGTTAAAATGAAAATTATATTTATATGTTATTTTTATATTTTTAATATAATTTAATTTATTTTTTTAATTTAATTTTTTTCAATAAAATTAAAATTAATTAAATTTGATAATTTAATTTTAATTACATAATTTAATACTATATTTAAATTTATTTATTATTTTTTAATATTTGTAAAAATAACAAAAATTACGGATAAGTAATTTTAATATATATATGTATATAACACATATTTCATGTGACTTTTGTAAGTGCATCACACTATATGCGACAATGGAATGCAAATACAGTATGCGAAGGATACTACAAACCAACTTTTATTAATACGACAAGTATGTTAATTATAATTATTTCATTCTTTCTTTTTTCATTTATCAGGCCAATAAATAATATAAAAATTTATAAATAGAATTTTCAAATAATAAAATGAGATGGAATTAAGATATACATTCTCTTGCAATAAGATATTTTGAATTTAAATTTTAAATTTAGAGTATTTTCTAAATATTTAATATGGTGTGATTATTTTATTGGTGAATCTGCTGGTGTTCGATAATAAATTTTAAATAAAGGATAGATGGTTAATTAATGTTGAAGTAAAATCCCAATTAGCAACGTACATTTATGGGAAATAGAGTAATCGGCCTAGAATTGAGCAAAAGCTTAATTACAGCTGAAGAGTAAAGTGTTATTAGCAGAAAATAAAAGAAAGGTAGTAAATAGCGGCACGTCTGCTTTTTCAAGCTCTTCCTTTCTCTTCTCCTCTATAAATAGCCGCAACACATCAGCCCTTTACGCTCATACCATATTTCTATATAACAATTAAGCCATGGCCTCCAGCTCATCTTGGACTGCCAAGCAAAACAAATTGTTCGAAAATGCTTTGGCCATTTACGACAAGGATACGCCGGACCGGTGGCACAACCTGGCCAGAGCTGTCGGAGGTAAAACTGTTGAGGAAGTCAAAAGGCATTATGAGATGCTTGTTGAAGACCTCAGACAGATTGAGGCTGGGCATGTTCCTTTGCCCAATTACAGAAAACCTGCCACCTCTCCTCCATACCCTACAACAATTTCATGGATGAAGAACAAAGGTATGCACATATTTATTTATTTCAGCTATCCTTGTGATAACAGTTCGGTCTTTAGAATACTGATCCGGTCACTTGATGAAGAGACACAATTTCAGTGGAAAAACCCTGACAGTTAAGTCAGCTAGTGAGAGAAGAATTCAAAAGAGAAAAGAGAGTTTAAAAACTTACCTGATTGAGCTGAATGCCTTATAAAGCCTATTCTAGCCTTCATCGAGGAGGTGATAGTGGCTATAAGGACTGGACATTTCCTACCGCAGCGTCTAATAATGTTTGGTATTTTAACACCTATTAAATGTTTGTAACGTGTGAATATAACTCGCCTAGCCGAGCTTAGGGAGTGCCAAAATGATAGTTTTGTTATCACGCCGGCGCCCGAATTCCAGGGGTCAGATATGGGAGTACAATTCTCTTCATGCAATTTTCTACATTTGCAAGGCTTAAATCGACTAAGAACCGAATGAGCTGAGGAAAATTAACCTTGGAAAATTTCTTTTAATGCCATATATCAACTGTCACATTATTTTTTTTACATTTAGTGGTATGGCTTTTTTCATGCAGGCTTAAAGGACTTGAGCTTCAGCGGAGAAGAATGAAGTAGAATCAGTTAATAAGCATTACCGTAGTGAGCTTTCCAGTCCAAGAAGAAGAACATTTTTATTCCTTATTAAGATAATGTAATACAGCGGACTATGGAATGTCTTTTTCATTATTTTATAATTATCATAACTGTGAAATATTTCCTTCTTAAGATAATGTAACATGTTTATTCCTATCATGCTATTTAATCATTTATGACGCAGCATTTAAATTCTTCTTTTTTAAATTAGGACATAAATAAATTTATAAACCAATCAAACAATAACCTATCTATCATATACCGTGTCTTAAAAAATTTATATTGCAATAATCCAATTAGAGATTGAATTTCAAATCTTATAGCTATACAATATCAAGTTTATATAAATAAATCTTTTTTTTTTTTTTTGAAAAAGAAGTTAAAACGTGTAAGTTTAATAAGGTCCCTTTTGTAAAGAAAATTGATGGGACATTCTATTTACGAGACAACAAAAGGGGGGAAGTTAAGAATATTGGAGATCCAAGAAACTAAATCATTGTTGGTTGACTTATTACAGTCAGTAATCACTTAGTTTTTTTTATTATTATTTTACGAAAAATAAAAATAAAAAATTAGTAATACTAATGGGTTGATTAAGGAGAACAGGATAAAAGTTAAGGAGTAAAAAGAAAAGACAATCATATAGGAATTTATATGAGCTGAATTTGTGAAAATGAAGGAAAAGGAGAGTGGCAAACAGCTCACATATATTTGCTCGTGATATAAATATTCCATATTCTGTTCTTCTCATTTCATATCTCAGTTTTGACAAAGACTATACTAATTATTTCCCTATCCATCAAAATAACTATCCCTATATTGGAATTATTTATAGCCCATCATCGGCTATCATCACCCTGCAAATTCCCCCACTCCAACCTAACTATTTTAAGAGTGTATTTGTCATTACTTTTGTTGGATGAAACATGGATTATATAATAAAAATATACGTATGTTAAATACTAATTTTTTAAAAATTAATTTCGTAAAAAAAAAAAAAAAATTCTATTAGAAAAAAACTATAAATTGAAATTTTTCTAGATTAATTTAGAAAAATTTATGAAAAAAGTTTTTTCAATTGATAAAAATTATATTTCACAAAGTTATAACTCAAAAAGTATATAACTTTTTGATAAATAAAATTCGAAATGACTTATAAATTCAAAATAAGTTTGTCAATTGTTTGATAAATAATAAAATTAAAAATAACTTTTTACAATAAATATTTAAATTGTTATTTTGTAGATTTTTTTTATTTATCTTGACTCAACAATAAACATTTCTTCTACTATTTCTTTTTCATATTAGGTATAATTTTCATTATAAAATAAAATAAAATAAAATAAAGGGTATTTTTATTTAAAAAATATAAAACATAAAACAGCTACCTTTAAAAGCTAAAATTTAGATTTTCAAAAAAGTTTCACGATAACCGGACTGGACGTCGGATCCAAGTCCATAGCCCAGATCCCTAACCTCTTGGGTTGCCTGAGATCCACATGGAGGTATCTAACGATATCATTCCTGAAAGAGTCCAGGTAGGACAGGGATCTTATATCCTTCTTTCCTATTCTGGTTGAATTTTCTTTATAGGTAAGATTTCTTCCTTAACAAGGACTCCCACAGGAGCTAGGATTCCAATTGAGAAAATGATGCTTACTCCTATAAATAGGCACATTCGACATGTATGTGTCTCTTTTAGCCAAATTTCACTAAAACTGACTTGTTATACCTTTTCTAACTTGACCGTCGAAGTGTCCCCCGTCAGACCTTTATCGGCACTCTATTTTTCAGGTACCATCGAAGTAGTTCCTTACCCTAAATCAAGATCTGTTATCAGCTAGGTAGTTTCGAGCTGTTATTATTTGGTATGGTGAGCATGGAATCCTTCATTCCCGTAAAACCATAAACTTAGATGATGAAAATACTCAGATAGGAAATGACCACAGTAACACAACACCACTACCCCTCATACCGTTTCTTCTTCTTCTTGGGTATGTAGCAAAGCATCATCATTAGTATTTATGAATTTACCCCAATTATTACGAAAGGGGAAGTCTTGAATGCTCTCAATAACAAAGAATCAAAATTTTCAATTCTTCAAACTCCCAAGTTTGCTAGAAAAGATGTCATATATGGCTCGAGCTTAGATGTAGTTATGGTTTTCGGATATAACCCAAAGTCCAACCATGTTAGTAGCCCTAAATAGCTTGAGGGTTAAGTTGATACCTCATTTTGATGTCCATAGTTGGAGGGCAAAAAGAGTTAGCCAAGCATTGGGATGAACCTGTCCGATTGTGAGGTTGTAGTAATTTAAGAAATTTAGCTTGAATCGGGAAGGGGAAAGTGTCACCCAAGCTTGGAAGTCAACTTCGTATACCACTATTTTTTTATCTTTGAAATTGGCGTTAGCACGAAGGTGCTCGCCCAGAGCTCAAAGAGTGTATTAGTTGGGAATACATAGGGAAGTACAGAGATTAATAAGATCTTTGATCTTAATTATGGACTTAATAGATTTCACCCTTGTATTTTCTCTTAGAGCTCAATTTTTAGGGAGGGAGGTTTTCCAGATAGAAGCTCAGATATGCACCTCTTAGGTGCTATCATCTATGGACTATTGAGCTAAAGTACTCGGTATGGGCATCTTAAGTAAGTTATATACCCTAAAATCGTTAGAACCCTCTAATTCGCTCATTTTTATAATGGTAACAAACAAGAAATGAAGGAGAAAAGAAAGAAGGCAAAGATCTAAGTTACCAACCTAGAAAACGTAAGACGAGATGTAGAGGAAGGAGCGATAAAGTGAATGAACGCCTGAGAGAAAGCTGGAGAAAGGATGAAAAGTGCACAAACGAAAATAGGGCAGCAAAGGTGGAAATGAGGATTAAAAGAGGGTATTTATAGAACGAGTGAACCGTTGGATGGCACTAGAGTGGATGGTGTAGATGTTTTTGAAGTACATGATAATTAAGTGCGTGCATCGGCCAGTACTGCGAGAAATTCGAAGAAAGTAATTATGATCTTTACTGACATTGTTGTGGTCAAAGGGACATCATCTCGTGATTACTGCCAGCGTAAGGGCCAAAGCATCACCTCGTTCTTGCCAATTGGTATAGCTGTAGACTTTTGGTTTGTGTTCGGCTTATTTTTGACATGAATATCTCATACCTTAGGGGGGACCTATGATAATCGGATCGGACCTTGGAGCCAGGCCCATAGCCTAGATCCCTAGCCTCTCGGATCACCTAAGATCTGTATGGAGGTATCTAATGATGTTGTTCTTGAAAGAGTCTAGGTAAGACAGGGATCATGTCTCCTTCTTTCCTATTCTGGTCGGATTTCCTAGACAAGTAAGATTTCTTCCTTAACAAGAGGAGTCAAGATTCCAATTGAGAGAAGGATGTTTACCCCTATAAATAGGCACATTCGACATGTATGTGTCTTTCTTAGCTAAATTTCATTAAAAAAATACTCGTTATACCTTTTCTGACTTGATCGTCGAAGTATCCCACTTCGGACCTTCGCTGGCACTCTATTTTTCAGGTACCATCGAAGCAGTTCCTTGCCCCAGATCACGAGCCGATACCAGCTAGGTAGTTTCAAGCTGTTATCACTTCAATTTCTAAATTTTTCTAATATAAGATTTTTTCATTTTTTACAAAAATTGATTTTTCAAAAATAAGCATTTACCAATCATATATTTGTATCCCATAATTAGCTTTTTATCTAATAATCAGCTTTTTATCCCTTCAAAAGTCATGCTAAATCCGCTCTCATAAAATCTTAATTTTAGCTTTTTAAGAGCAGCTGGTTTAAATTTTATTTTAGACAAAAATATCCCTTATTTTATAATGACAATTATACCTAATATATATATATATTCTTTTTACATGTCCTTCTTTCTCTTAATTTTTCTTTTTCTTTATTTTTCTACATTTAAAATTTTATATTTTTAGTTTTTATATCAAGTCAAAGAGTTTTAGATTATAAATAATTAAAATGTAATTATAATTATTTATAACTACTGTCGTATAATTTGATTAATAGAATAAATGTTCATCATTGAAAGACAAATAAAAAAAATTTATAAAATAACAATTTAAATATTTATTGTAAAAAGTTATTTTTAATTATATTATTCATCAAATAGTTGACAAACTCTTTTTAAATTTATAAATTATTTTAAATTTTATTTATCAAACAGTCATCAACTTTTTGGAATAAAAATTTTTTCAATTGAAAAATATATTTTTATAAATTTTTACAAACTGACCCTAAATATAAAAACTACTTATATCCATGATTGTATCATGAAAATTGAATGCATAAATCATAACCATATTAATGCGATATCATGGGAAATATTATTAGTTAAATAATATTGATTTATTATTAGAGTTTTACTTGCCTAAATCCGATTCATGATTCCGCTTATTTAAGCTAAGCTATTTTTTTTTTCTTACAATCTAATTATAAACTATAACATAAATAAACATATCTTTTAATATTAATTCCATATTTGGATACAGTGAGAGTCACATGTAATTTAAATAATTATGAGTTTGATAAGATATTCTCTCAATTGACCATTTCGAATGTGCACTCTCGCTTATATAGATTTAATTATAAAAGAATTAAAAATAAATTTTCCTATATATGGTAATATATTAATTCCTTAATACAGAAACAAATGCATAAAATTATATAAAAAATATTATGAATATATTTTTCTTTTAGCATAAGAAAAGAATTGCTGTTAAAATCTAAGAAAAAGCAATGGGCGTAGAATATTGTCGATGTACATTTCAACTTTTATTTGATTTTATTTTTTGGAACTGTGTATATTTCAACTTTCAAATGAACAAAGTATTTACATAATTGATCAACAAAAGGAGACAGGTTTTGACATAGATGCCATGCAAACAAAAGTCTTATCCCCTCTCTGTCTGTTGGCCCCTTAACAGTAATATATATTTTCACATTCCCTTTCCTTTTTGTTTGTTTTAGCAACATGCAAATTTCTATTTTATTTGTATCCATAATTTTCAGCCACATAAAGAGCATTACACAACCCACAATATTTAGTATTGCTTTCTAATCATGTCCGAAATTTATAAATTTATTTTAAGATCTCTTTGTTAATTAATATGGGTCGAGAAGCATCCCAGCCAAAGTAACTCCCAAAGTGTGGCAGGCAGCAGGAAAAACAGAGTAAGTATAGGATTAAAAACTTATAATTTTTAATTATTAGGAGTTTATTTGATTGTCAAATTAGGTTTCGATCTCAATTCTTTTTTATTGATATTTATATTAAATTGGTGAACTGATATTTCAAAAATTGAAAGATATTTACTAATTTGTCCTCAAATTATTCCCTAAAACTTTTAAAAGAAATACATCTTAACTTCATCTTACTTTATCCCCCAAAAGTTTCAATCCAGATAAGGGGCAGGTGAAAAAAGTTGAAACTGGTCTCGGTCGTCTTTGAATGGGCTGGGTGGGCTCTATGACCTGGTGATTTTGAATGGGCCGGACTGTCCATATGATCCGCTACCCGTATCCAATAAGAATAAGTCCATTAACAGTGGCCGTTTAGTCCACCCATAATACAAAAAGACAAATTAGGCCGCTGTTAGATAAAGACAAAAATTAGGGTTTTCGGCAAGATATCCGCTCACTGTTTCTGGTTACTCTCGCGCGAGCTCTGCTATTTTGCAGAGAGATGGAAGCTTCTATTGTTACTACTCCTGCTAAGGTAAAATTAAAGAAATTATAATCCTGTACTGATTATCAGACACATTAAGAACTCGGCAATTATTATTGAGATTTATTTGGGGTTAGAGTGATCACTTTCTCTAGTAATTAAAGCAAGCAACTAAAGCGAAGAACAGGTAGTTAATAGTGGAATTTGGTCAGAATTAGGCGAAATTTGATTATTCTGCGACTGAAATTGATATTGTGATCAAGTGTTGGTAATTATTTGAGTTAAAAGAGCTTCATTTTAATAATTGCAGATAATTCTGGGTTCATCTTCGATTGCGCGGAGAAAAATATTAGCTGACATGGGATATGAATTCACAGTCACTGTAACCATTTCTTGCTTTCCTTGTTTTTGGCTCTGATCAGATTCCTACGGAAGTAGTTCTTTTACCCCTGAAAGTGAAATTTTATTTTCTTTTAGAGTGCAGATATTGAAGAAAAAAACATCCGTAAGGAAAAACCAGAAGAGTTGGTGATGGCTCTTGCTGAGGCCAAGGTAATGCCCTTTTTGAGCATACATAAACGAGTTGCAACTATTTATTTTAAAAGTTGGTTTATTATAATTTAGCAGATATTTGGACATTTTATGGTTAATTTGTATGTATTCTTCCTTTCAAGTCTTGAGAAAGTGAAGAGACTCAAATGCTTAATTTGGATAGCGATGCTTTGCCCAAGGGATCTTAACTCTTGTGCTCTAGTGGATCTTGGCTGTCATCCACTGTTTTGGATTGCTGTAATTTTTGTGTTTTTGTGACTCAAATTGTGAAGTCTGAGTTATCTTCAAGTCTCAATGGTGAACAGCGGGCGAATTCAAGTGCCATTGCTTAACAGGGTGTGAATTGCTTCTCAGGCCAATGCAATTATAGATAAGCTACAGGCTGATAATAATCAGGAGAAGGACGCCGATCTTACTATTTTGATTGCAGCTGACACCGTATGTCCTGTTTCCTGTTTCGTTTTCGACGATGCTTCTGGTTTAGGCAATCAGATGCATCAAGCGTGTGCTCTCTCTAGGTGCCATTTATGGTTTGAGGATGTATTATCTTCTGCATACAGAAAACTATTTGCTTTAACTACTGCACCCAATGGGATTGAAGTTTAATGCTGATGCATACAAGAATCATCAATATAGGCCTATATACAGGTTGCTAATTTGCTAGCTCCTGGTAATACTTAATACGAAAAAGAATTGTGTTCCTACTCTGTGTACTTCTGCTACACAAATGATTTGATGTCATTATTTTTCTTGTTAATGCTGTGATAGTTCTAGCAGTTGTAACTTTGCAGGTTTCCCATTTATATATGTATTATTTTTTACCTCAATGCTGTTTCCTTTGGTTTGTGCTATTGAACTTTGGCTTGGATACTTACCTTAAGCGGTAAAAACTTCTCAGGCTGAAGCCATTTTGCAAAGGCTCCCACAGTGCATGACTACATAAAGGATGCTGAGCCAACATTATTAATAGCTTGCGATCAAGTATTAATCAAGCTTCATGATATGCTATTTCCCTTATTTAGTCATTCACATATAAAGTTGCTGTTTTTAGCATATATCTCAAGCTTTTAAGGAAAATTTTTGTTTTGTCATTTGGTTTGGTAGTCTGTATGCCATTTTTATCATAAATGATGCATGCATTTTTGCAACATATATTTTCAACCATAAATGGCATCTGGTGATGAGGAGTCACTCTTACTTGTGATTTGACGTTTACATGATTTCCCTTCTGGGTAGATCTATTCATGTGTTTATTTCTTATTGCTGTTACTGAACAATCTGAAGGTGGTGGTCTATGAAGGTGCAATCAGGGAAAAACCATCTAGTGAGGAAGAAGCACGGCAATTTATGAAAGGTTTTCTTAATGTGTTCTTACCCTTTGGATCTTATTGTTTACTCTCAACTTGCTTAAGTGGTTTATTTATATTAAGTGCAGGTTATTCTGAGGGGCATGCTGCTACTGTGAGTTCTGTTCTGGTTACCAATCTTAAAACTGGATTCCGAAAAGTAGAATTTGACAGAGTGGAGGTAGGATTTACTTTGTCCTTATGATCTGTTCTCCTGTAGTGATGAATTCCTCTCGAAAGAATCACAAGCAATACAAATGTTTGAACAAGTTAAAGAAAACGACACATAGCTGCCGATTTGCAGTCTCTTTTTGTATTACTCGAAGTACCAAAGTTTTTAACTCTTCAGGAAAATTTAGAAGGAAAGGAAATACTGTGAATTAACTTGTGCATCATCCTGTCGAAAATGCATGAGAAAGATAGCTTATTTCCTTGGTTATACTGGAGTTGGGGGGACATAGATTAATGCATGATCAGTTGTGTTCTGCAAGCTTCGCAGTGCATTACAGAATTTCTTTCTACAACGGTCATTGGTTGAATTGCACATATTCTGCTTTGCACAAAGTAGATATCTTAATTTTGTATTCTTTTGATGATGTCTTTATGCATGCTAGTTATTGTCTCTTTTGTAAAGCATGCATTTCTATTTATGGTGCATCTAAAATTGAAAATTATTCATTGCAGATCTATTTCCACAAAATACCGGATGAAGTCATTGATAAGCTGGTAAGAATTTTTGTTCTTATTAATCGCAAAGGTTGCTTTTGCATAAATAACAGAGTTTTTTAACTTTTGTTCTTGTTTGCTCAGATTGAAGAGGGACATGTTCTGAGAGTTGCCGGTGGACTTATAATAGAGCATCCCCTAATATTGCCCTATGTTAAAGAAGTGGTTGGTTTTTTAAATCCCTATGGAACTTATAGTGGTTCAAATACCATAGGATACTGAGTTTGAATGATTTAGCTAGGGAGAGACAAGTTCCATAGTGTCTTAAACTCGTACTTCCATGTTTAAAAAGCTAAAACTCTTTGAGTTCTGGTTTCCCTGGGGTCAATATCTTTACAGGTAGCATCTCATAGTTCGTAGATAAGCTGATTAAGTGGTGAAATGAAATAACGAGCGTATGGTATCTTTAAAAGTATAAAGTGTAGGTGAATGAGATGTTACTGCTACTTGTGCTTAAGTTACTGTTTTAAGCCTAGGCAGAGCATGTGGCTCACCGTGTCATTGTCAGGTTGCTGGAGGCTGTGGCCCATACTAAACGGATTGCGTTTGCTCCTTGCGAATTTACTTTTTAAGAGGCCTTTCGTTCGTGAATTAACTAATTTTTTTTTTGGCAAAAACTAACTGTTGAGTGAAACATACTGATAGACGGCATTTTGTGCAGGTAGGGACAACTGATAGTGTGATGGGACTTCCCAAAGCTCTCACAGAAAAATTAATGAAGGAGGCGCTCTAGCTGCTGCATTTATTTTCTTTCCAACTCTTTTGGGCATTGCTCTATTAACTTTCCCTCCCTCGTGCACCTCTTATATTCCTGTGATCTAGATAGATCAATTTTTTGGCTGTAGCTTTATACTACTGAATGTTTGCTGATTTTACCATTTAGCAATAAGCCCAATGCTTTGCTTGCATGTTCTATGGAATGATTATGCAATTTATGCAGTCTCTTGACGGCCAATTAGAAGAAAGCTCTTGTTTGGTCAAATTTTGCATATCATAATGCACAATATGAGCTTTTTATTATTATTATTAACCGTCCATTCTTGTAATTTGCAAATCAGTAAAGAACGGTTAGCAATGTATTGGAAAATAGTGCTTTTTATAGTTGTGGGCCTATGATCTTTATGTGGAATTGATGCCCATAGGGAAAAAAGAGATCGCCAAGAGCTTAGCGCATCCAGCCTGGTAGAATTCATTACCAGCTGGATCTCTTTCGTTTTTACAAAACTTTTCCAGATTTTAAAAAGAATATTTATAATCAATTACATGTTTTTGAAATAGAAATTAATTCGGTTGAGTTCAAACTTAAAATTTATAACTGTACAGGTGGACCACTGTTCATTTTTCACAAAGAAACAACTGGTAGCCCAATGGGCCTCAAAGAGTGGCCCAAAATACCGGCCTAATGCTTCGACGTTATACACCGGTTCAGCTAAGCTTCTAGCACTACGCATTTTTCTGGAAATTGTATATTCTGGCTCCCAAGTTCCGAGATTACACACGTGGCCAGTTGGCCACATTACAGTTACAGTTATTTAACCGTCACAAAATAAATTAAATAAATTCTCCACCACTTCCGCACAAACTCAAACTCTGTTTCCCCCTTTCTTTCTCACCAGTTACCTCCATTCATCAACTCCTAGTTTGAGCTGAGCAGAGCCACCGCCATGGACGCCGGCGTCGAGGTTCGAATCCACCAAACCCGAAGGCTTCCAGATTTCCTTCAAAGTGTGAATCTCAAGTACGTCAAACTAGGTTACCACTATCTAATCTCGAATCTTTTGACCTTATGCTTCATTCCTTTAATTATAGCTATCTCAATCGAAGCCTCACAAATGAATCTCAACGATCTCAGCCAGTTGTGGCTCCATCTCCAGTACAATCTCGTCAGCGTCATTATCTGCTCTGCTATTTTTGTTTTCGGTCTAACGGTTTATATAATGACCCGGCCTACAACCTTGTATTTGGTGGATTATGCTTGTTATCGCGCTCCTGATCATCTCAAGGCTCCTTATAACGATTTCATGGAGCACTCTAGGCTTACCGGAGACTTTGACGAGTCGTCATTGGAGTTCCAGAAAAAGATTTTGGAGCGTTCTGGGCTTGGAGAAGAGACTTATGTTCCTGAAGCTATGCATTATATTCCTCCTCGGCCGTCCATGGCGGCTGCCAGGGAGGAGGCGGAGCAGGTTATGTTTGGTGCTTTGGATAATCTATTTGCTAACACTAATGTCAATCCTAAGAATATTGGAATTCTTGTTGTGAATTGTAGTTTGTTTAACCCAACACCATCTCTTTCTGCTATGATAGTGAACAAGTACAAATTGAGGGGTAATATTAGGAGTTTCAACTTAGGAGGGATGGGCTGTAGTGCTGGAGTTATCGCTGTGGATCTTGCTAAAGATTTGCTTCAAGTTCATAGGAATACTTATGCAGTTGTTGTTAGCACCGAGAACATAACCCAGAATTGGTATTTTGGGAATAAAAAGTCTATGTTGATACCCAATTGCTTGTTCCGAGTTGGGGGCTCTGCAGTTTTGCTATCTAATAAGTCTTCTGATAAAAGAAGAGCTAAATATAAGCTTGTTCATGTTGTAAGGACTCATTGTGGAGCAGATGAAAAGGCGTTTCGATGTGTATATCAAGAGCAGGATGATGCAGGGAAGACTGGCGTTTCGTTGTCAAAAGATTTGATGGCAATTGCAGGTGAGGCTTTGAAAGCTAACATAACTACGTTAGGTCCTCTGGTGCTTCCAATTAGTGAGCAGCTATTGTTCTTTGCAACTCTGGTGCTTAAGAAGCTTTCTAGCAGAAAGGTGAAGCCATATATTCCGGATTTTAAGCTGGCTTTTGACCATTTTTGTATACATGCTGGAGGGAGAGCTGTAATTGATGAGCTAGAGAAGAACTTGCAGTTGTTGCCTGAACATGTGGAGGCATCTAGGATGACTCTTCACCGGTTTGGAAATACTTCGTCGAGTTCAATCTGGTACGAATTGGCTTACGTTGAGGCCAAAAAGAGAATGAGAAAGGGGAACCGTGTGTGGCAGATTGCATTTGGGAGTGGCTTCAAATGTAACAGTGCAGTGTGCGAAGCACTTCGCAATGTGAAGCCATCTCCTAATGGCCCTTGGGAAGACTGTATAGATAAGTACCCCGTCACTCTAGTTGCTTAGCGTTCTGAAAACTTCTCGGTCAGTGCATTGTTCATCATTCATTAGGTCTGTTCTCCATTTGAACTCTTACGAGTCTGCTCTTCTGGTTATGGCAGTAAAGATGTGGTTTTTCTTGTATTGCTGTTTGTGTTCATGGTACCATGGCATTAATTAGCAATTACTTTGTTATAAATTTCATATATTAAAGATTCTTCATGTGGGTGTCTAGAGCTGCTGTTGTCTGCTTAATTGCAGATTAAGAAATTTCCCGATGCTAGGTTTTGACAAGACATTTAGTTATCTTTATACACATCTTAGGTTGCTTGGAATTCCTCTATTTAATTGTCATATGAGCTGAGAAAATTGCATTCGAAGTTAGGTTTTGTCTTCTTTTGAGAGGAAAGAGAGAAGTGGTAAAATCAAAATGTGAAAGCAGAGACATGGTCTAATAAATCTTGTCCAAGCACTGCTTGTTGGTCAAGCTTTTTAGTTCGCGTTTATTATCGGTACCGCCACTATGATATCACCGATATTTTTTTAAAAGCAAAAGAAATCCAGTCTTTCTGGTGCTGCGATCTTCTGGAAGAAAGATAAGGAAAACATATCAACAAAGTTGGTCGACAAAATAAGCCTTTGAATTCAAGATCATAAATTGACTAATTCAAAGAAATTGTTTATGCTCTGACGACTGACTAAACATCGATGTGGATATAATATCAATGCCAGAAATTAAATTTACAGGCTGAATAACGAGACGTTGAAAATCTTAGCTACGTTAACCTCATTCAGAAAAATTTTCCCATGGGCTGATAATTCTAATACTGCTTTCTAGAATTTGGATAAAGCTAATTCTAATTTCTACCGAGACAGTATCGTTAGAGTTGATTTTTATTATTTTTTGGGGTTCGTGCTCTTAATGATTTACCTGTAAAAGAGGCGTAAGAATGGCACATTGTTTATTATGTTTGACCTTAAATAAAGTGTCTTCACTGGCAATATAGCAACCATAATTGACTGCACTTCATATCGTCATCTTATTTGACATTTTAGTTGATGGGTTCTTTCATTCGTTCATTATTATAAAATAAATCTTTGGGTTAGTTTCTATTACCTCATTTCATTTTTATATGTTAAACTTTTTTTTAGTAAAATTTAAATTTTATTTATTTATTATTTTTAATATAATTTAATTTATTTTTTAAGTTAAAATCAATTAAATTTAATAATTTAATTTTAATTATATAATTTAATATTAAATTTAAATTTATTTATTATTTTTTAATTTTAATGAAAATAGCAAAAATGATGGATAAAAAAATTGAAAGGAGTACAATTGATCATTAAAAAATTTTATTTATATGAACAAATTTATTAACCAAATTAATAGCAAAATTTCATATTTAATAAAAGAGTTAAAAAAAAGTATATGATTGCTAATTATATTTTAAAAATTTATCATCGGCTTAGTTTGTAAAAAAAGTTCCTAAATTGAATAGACCATTAATGGAAAGTTCTTGGTAAAAGAAAAAAATATATGCAAAATTCTCTTCTCTTGAAAAAAAAAATCACTGAAAATTGGAAAATATATGCAGAAAAATAAATATTGCGACAATGGATCTAGAAGAAAGCTTTGTTGTGTTGTGGTTAATAACTACTGCGTCAGTGCAAAGCTTTTGTTATTATTTAAAATAATATTTTACATGTGGCTCTCGACATTTCTGCTGATAAACGCAATGCCTATGTCATGCATTGAATCTCATGTAGATAAATACTTCTTCCGTTTTTCTATTTTTCAGCTTTAAATAAAATATAAATTATATATTTATTATTTTTAATATAATTTAATTTATTTTTTCGTTAAATTTAAAATTAATTAAATTTAATAATTTAATTTTAATTATATAACTTAATATTAAATTTAAATTTATTTATTATTTTTTAATTCTATTAAAAATAAAAAAGATGACGTACAAAAAAACAAAGCGGGTATATAAGGAAAGGAAGTAAGTTGGTCTCTCGTTTTCATGTTGTTGTCTTGTGGACCTCACACTTCTAATTCCAAATAGAATTGAATTGGTTTCAAACTATCTTCAATTCAATTTCTAAATACACTCCAATTTCTCATTTCAGTAATTAACTTTAAATTGTATTATTTAACTTTATTCGTAAGTTTCGCAAATTTGGAAAAGCCTTAATTTAATATTTTTCATTGTTTACAAAATAAATTAAACTGAGATAAATGTGTTTCATTTCATGTTTGAGTTGGCGATTTTCCAGTTTTTATTTTTTGTTTAAAAAGAAAAAAGAAAAAAATGCATACTTATCCTGAATTATTAGTCTCAGTATTGCTCAAATCATGTTTTCTATTTAATTTCATGGATTCAAAGAAACATTATTGTCCTATTGAAAGTACATATAATATATTATTTTGTTTTGTTTTCCTGATTTAAAGCACCAAAGTAAAGTAACTATCATAAAGAAAATAAGAAATATAGAATTTTCTAAGAATAGTTGGTACCAGTAGCTCATAGCTATCAATCAATTTGTAAGCGCTGCCCGCTTTCTTTCCTTTTGACGTTTAGTTAGATGGGCTTTGATCAATGATGGACCGGCCCATCCACATTTTTATAAATTAAATATCAAATAATTTATGTGTCGGCGAAATGCTTAAACTATTTAAATGTTAGAATTTAAATTTTTCTTCATATCTTTTTAAAAATAGTATAAAACATAAATAAATTACAAAGTGGACATTTTCACAAATTTTGTGAAATTAAAATTAGGATGTAGAAGTAAATGGGAGTAATTGCCTCCCTTATTTTCTAAAATTACTTTCTTTCTCTTAATTTTTTACAAGTTTCGAATTTATCCTTTTAATTTTAATTATTTGCTCCCTTTAATGTTAATTTCAGCTAAATTTAGTACTTTTGTTTTTTAAATCTCCAGAGAGACCTTTTTTATTTTTATTTTTTCAAAATTTCATCCCCATACACTTCCAAAATCACTTTTTTTTTGGGTAAAAATGTAATTTGATAAAAACAAAAAAAATCCCTGAAATTTCCCCTGCCCTCCCGAAGGAAGGAAAGAGACAATTCCCCCAACCCCACCTCACCCTTCCCCTTCCCCTTTCCCTTTCCCTTTCCCTTCCCTTTCCGAGTAGGTTGTGATTGTGAAAAAGAAGTTGTCAAATATGATTAAGAATTAAAATCGTGTACTAATATGGTAGGACCTAACTAAAGACTCAAATATGAGCATTGATTATAAATAGAATATGATATAATAAGAAATGTAAATAGAATATAATAGAAAATCACACGTCCAATGAAATGAAACTAAAGTACAAAATTATGATTTAGGACATTGCCTCGAAAGTTAGTGCTCAGCCCACATAAAATTCAAGGCCCAATTGTTGTCCATGTGGTTCCTCCTTTTATTATCAAACTCCAGTTTCCACCCTCACTATTGCTTCCTCTCGTATCAACTTCAGTACGCATCCCCAAACATGCAAAGTGGGGGTTAAATTTTATTTATGATAGTAAAAATAAATAAAGAAATAAAATTGAAAGAAGCCTACTAGTAAGAAATAAGAAATTGCTAAGCCCAATTTAAAAACTAATATAAAATCAATTTGAAATTGTGTGTTTCTAAAAAAGAAAAATTAGTTGGAGCCTCTCATGCATCCCTTGGTTCCGCCACTTTCCTCAAATACTAGCAGCGAGATTCAGTTAAGAGTTTTTTTCATGAACCAAATTAAGATGATATAATGTATATACAAACTAATCAACATTCTGCTTCTTTTTCAACCAATTCATTTTACGTGTCACTTTTTTATTGGTGTGATACATAAAATGTTCATGGATCCTATGTAAATAAGAGTTTTACAGAGTAGTAACCACAGCAAGGAAAAAAAAAAGCATAGCAAAGTAATACATATTGTCTTGAGAATTACTTGTAATTTAAAACTGTACTCTCCTAACTGACCAAATTCGAATCTGACAATGTCTTGTTCAAAAAATAATTCACAGAACGCAGCTACCGATCCCAAAATGCCAGAATGGCAAACTCGATGCAATATGAGTCAATTAGCCAACTAGCCAAAAAAGGAGAAGAGGCTATCCTGATTCTGGGAAAAGTCTTGCATACTCGTTCACGCAACTTAAGGACCATTGCAAAAGGAAATTACGAATATTGGGCTTCTTTCAACTACAAAAATGAATCTCACTCCACTACTAAAACAAAATTTGAAAAACAGAAACCTTATCTAAAGGAACTTTGAATTTCTTCTAAAGTTCTCCCTTTCGTCTCGGGTACCCAAATAGTTACAAATCCAATAGTAAAAGCACATACGAGCATGTAAATCCCAAATGTTCCTGTTCAAGATTGGAGGAAGTCCAGGTTAGATACACATAACAATTTACAAAACACCCATTTTTCAATAGGAAAAAAAACTGTATATTTCACCTCATTTTATGAATTTGCGTTAACATCTATACTCTCTCTCACACACACGCACACACGAATAGAAGGCTTTTTGATTTGTAAGATGATAAAATATTTACAGATCATTTGATGTGCAAAGTTATGTCAGAATTTCTAAGTAATTATAGTTTACATATCAACTAAAGTAGCACAATATCTCTACTAGTAGTAAATTAGGTGTCTATTTGAATGCTCCTAACTACTATAACAAGACCAGAAACCCAGCTATGGTCCCAACAAAGCGAGGCATGTCAGCCATAGTCTACCGTTGTCCTAAATTTCATAAAAATTTGGTAACCTGAAATCTGTTTACCATCAGCATCGAACATCAAGTGATTTTACATGTTTATACATCATCACTGGCCTGTGCTTCGATGACATATAAGTCAAGCTTCTACTCCAAGCATCTTACTGGAAATGCATATCCAGACTCCCAAGATTTCAAACACATGGCCAGATGACCAAATTACAATAACAGTTTTATATAAATAAACAGAAGATGTGACACTGATTATCCATCATCACTTCTACACAAATTCTAACTCTGCTTCCTCCTCTGTTAACGAAGTACCGGTTTGAGCTAAGCAGAACTGCAGCCATGGACGCTGGCTGCAAGTTACAAATCCATCAAAGCCTAAGGCTTCCAGATTTCCTAGAGTGTAAATCTCAAATACGTGAAACTAGGTTACCACTATCTAATCTCTAATCTTTTCACCTTATGCTTCTTACCTTTGATTATAGCTACCTCAATCGAAGCCTCCCAAATGAATCTCAACAATCTCCGCCAGTTGTGGCTCCATCTACAGTACAATCTCATCAGCATCATTATTTTCTCCACTATTCTCGTTTTCAGTCTGATGGTTTATGTAATGACCTGGCCTTGACCTGTATATTTAGTGGATTATGCTTGTTATCGTGCTCCAGATTATCGCAAGGCTCCTTTTAATGCTTTCATGGAGCATTCCAGGCTCACCAAAGCCTTTGATGAGTCATCGTTAGAGTTCCAAAAATAGATATTGCAGCATTCCGGGCTTGGAGAAGAAACTTATTTGCCTGAAGGTATGCATTATATTCCTCCTTGGCCATCCATGGCAGCTGCCAGGAAGGAGGCAGAGCAGGTTATGTTTGGTGCTTTGGATAATCTATTTGCTAGCATTAATGTCAATCCTAAGAATGTTGGAATTCTTGTTGTGAATTGTAGTTTGTTTAACCCAACACCATCTCTTTCTGCTATGATTGTGAACAAGTACAAATTGAGGGGTAATATTAGGAGCTTCAATTTAGGAGGGATGGGTTGCAGTGCTGGAGTTATTGCTGTGGATCTTGCTAAAGATTTGCTTAAAGTTCATAGGAATACTTATGCAGTTGTTGTTAGCACTGAGAACATAACCCAGAATTGGTATTCTGGGAATAAAAAGTCTATGCTGATACCCAATTGCTTGTTCCGAATCGGGGTCTCTGCAGTTTTGTTATCTAATAAGTCTTCTGATAAAAGAAGAGCTAAATATAAGATTGTTCATGTTGTGAGGACCCATTGTGGAGCAGATGACAGGGCATTTCGATGTGTATATCAAGAGCAGGACAATGCAGGGAAGACTGGTGTTTCGTTGTCAAAAGATTTGATGGCAATTGCCAGTGAGGCTTTGAAAGCTAACATTACTACATTAGGTCCTCTGGTGCTCCCAATTAGTGAGCAGCTATTGTTCTTTGTAACTCTAGTGCTTAAGAAGTTTTTTAACAGAAAGTTGAAGCCATATATTCGAGATTTTAAGCTGGCATTCGACCATTTCTGTATACATGCTGGAGGGAGAGCTGTAATTGATGAGCTAGAGAAGAACTTACAGCTGTTATCTATACATGTGGAGGCATCTAGGATGACTCTTCACCGGTTTGGAAATACTTCATCAAGTTCAATTTGGTACGAATTGGCTTATGTTGAGGCCAAAAAGAGAATGAGAAAGGGGAACCGTGTGTGGCAGATTGCATTTGGAAGTGGCTTCAAATGCAACAGTGCAGTGTGGGAGGCACTTTGCAATCTGAAGCCTTCTCCTAATAGTCCTTGGGAAGATTGCATAGACAAGTACCCCATCACTCTAGTTGCTTAACAAAAGACTACTTCTGTGTTAAACCTTCATTTCAGTGCATTTTCATCATCCATTAGATGTCTAACTGTTCTATATATTTGAATTTTTATTTATCAAGTCTTTTCATTTTGTATGGCAATAAAGTTTTTTTTTTATTTTTGTGTTTATATAGTACCATGGAATTAATAAGCAATTAGTTCGTCACAAATTCATAGATTATTATTCCTGTTTTTGAAGTTTTAGTCTTTCTCCATCAAATTTCAATTCGCAAACAATGTTCATGGTCTGATTTTTCCTGTCAATGTAAGAGCTGCTTATGTTATGTCTCCCTAATCACCCAGAAAGGACGAAAATTGCATATCAAGAAATTTCCTAATGCAGGTTTGACAAAGGATTAAGTTATTTTTATATACATATAAAGATTATTGAGCACTTGGGTAGCTTACACAGCTAGAATTCCTCTAATTAATGGTCATATGACCCAAGAAAATTGTATTGTAAGTTATAGGTTTGGTCAACTTTAGTGCATTAACAGGAAAGAGATGAGTGGTAAAATTAAAATGTGAGACATGTTAGCAAGAGACATAATCTAATAAATTTTATATGAGCACTGCTTGCCGGTCAAAGCTTTTTGAGCAGAAATGAACATCCATTGCAAGTATGAAAACATCAATTTTTTAGAGTATAAAAGACATTAACTTTCTCGAGCTACAATCTTTTAGAATAATATGGTTTGGCATCTACCATAACCAGCATGTATGGTATTATAACATCAGAATGTGTTGACCAAAATAATTTAGATGCCTTTAAATTGTAAATACAATCCACCGTAACTTAACCAATTCAAGAATCTTATATTTCTTTTTTAGAATTTGGATAAAAATATCAACTAAAATTGTGAAACGTATCACTAGCTTTCATTCTTATTATATTTTTGTTATTATTATTTGGAGTTCGTAGTCTTCAAGGATTTACAGTTGACAAAGGTAGTATTGGGTTTTGGATTCTTGAAGAAAATACCACTTTTCTGATCATGCAAGCAAATTAATTCACTTTCTTTTTTGGTGGTTAAAGAATAGTGTTTCGAAGGTTACCGCATGAGTTACTGTTGTCTTTTTCCACCACGCGCTTTTATTTGTCTAAAGAAGTAATAGAAGTTACTACTGTTTTCTGGTTTTTGATTATAATCTTTTATGGAGAAAGACTAAAGCCAAAGAATAATACCGTCTTGTGCTTTCTAAGAAGCTCTATGTACACAGTAATCTTCACTTAGTCTAGAAAGTCTTCAGATTTTTCTCTTTTCTGCTTCAAGAAATCGCATGAACCTGCATAATAATTCTTTGATTCTATCTTCTTTTTTGGCATTTTCTACTAGGCTGTTTGGCTGGCAGGAAAATATCACATGCTCATTGTTAAAGAAACCTTCAAAAACTCTTTCCCTTGTATCAACCAGGGCAACCTTTCGCCAAAAGCTACCATTAGATTACCACTTCGAACCCATCATTTTGCTCTCTTCTCGACTACAGCCATTTCTTTCCATTATTTTACTAAGTTCAGCAATTACCAAACAGTATTCTATTTTACTGCATTCTCTTCTATCCTTTAGCGATTTCTCTATAAAAACTGCTCGTTCCGCTAATTCCAGATTTCCATGGTTGTTCTTTTGTTCATTTCACATTCAAAGTTTAGCCTACAAAACATGCAACGGGCACATCTTAATCTCTCAATTTGTTTTATATTTTTTAACACCTTCCCACAGCCACTCACTTCTCTTTATCCCCTTGCCAGAATCATGCTCAATCAGGCTAAAATTTAAGAGATTTTTTTTTTTTTTTGACAAAAAAGAGTTATGATATTAAATGCAATATAAAACCATGGTTTTGGGTTCTCCATTTTTGCAATTGGTAAATGCTGATAATTGGTTGGTAACCGTTACCTGTATGACGAAGTAATTTGCTTTGGTTGTATAATAGGCGTTGAAATTTACTCTATTCAATCCTTTAATTTTCATTTTAATATTTAAGGACAAAATAGATGGATTTAAGGAAGTTTTAATTGTCTCATCGTAAAGCTACTAATTTCTTTTTTTTAGAGTACTTTTTTGTTAATATCATTTAGCACTAAAATTAGTTTTTTCACCTCATTTCATTAATATATGTCAATGTGTCTACACAGAGAGAGAGAAAGAGAGAATAGAAGGCCAAACCTGCACCGCTCCAATTCAAAAGCAAGTTCGCTGTCATCGTAACTATAAAGGAACATAACCAATTGGCAAGTGTTGCTACGCTTCCAGCAAGGCCCTTAATATTGACTGGAAGAATCTGCATTCACATATGTGCATTTATTAATATCTCATAGTTATTTCATCATATTACAAATCAAATAGAAGTTGTAGCTTTGCAAACACAGGTACTTGCACTCAAAATGAAGTTTCTACTTTTATCTATGTTTATCAGTTAGAGAGTTTGACTCCAAAGTTGCTGGCTGGGATTAACAGAATTCAAGGGCTAATAATATCCTGAACTTTACAAGAAAAAAGGATGCAAGACACATGGCCAAGAATCAGATTCAGTTTCGTGTTTTTATTATAACCAACTGATTGACGCTTCTACACAAATTCGCTGAAAGTTTGTTACAGGTCAAACTATATTAGTTATGGCACATACATTGCTTGGTAATAAGTATTCATACCTCAGACATAATCAACCAAGGAATGGGACCCATTCCCAAAGAGAAGCCAATTATCATCCCCTGAGAGAACAGAGAGAGTTAGAAAGGCCATTAAACAATTTGGTGACAAAGGTTCAAACAATTTTCACAGAGATAATGCACCAAAAATACTACATACCACAACTCCAACAACTGATAAGATCCCCATTATGCTATATAAACTAGATCCATCAGAAATAAAATCCTGGATCAATTGAAAACCAGTGGAAAGCAAAATTAGGGATGGCTGAATAACCAACAAAAGGACAAACGTTTATTTGAATATCAAGATTAATGCAAGTAATTTTTCCAGCAGATTCAACCTATACTTGCCTGTACTGTGAATGATACTACGACAAGTAAGAGGCTAGCAGTCATCCCAGCAGAGGAAATCTGTGACCAAAAAAGGGAAGACTTCATGCTTTTCCTTAAAATAGAAAATCCTTACTCAAAAAAGTAATTGTGCATTGACTCACAATAAGTAAAAGCCTTCGCCCTGATTTATCAGCTAACCATGTTGTTACAGCAGTAGCAATAACCTAAAAAATAGATATAAGGAAGCTAAAACAATTATGATTTGGAAACTTAAGACATGACAATTCACATTGCATAAAGGACAAAAATATTTTGTGAGCTTTCCACAAGCTGTACCTGAATGGCACCAATTCCAAATGTGGCTGCATTACTGTTTTCAATCCCTGTTCAATATAAGTGTCTCAATTCAGAACCTTCACCACATGTTGCCAACATGAGATATATCTTAAGTATGTAGTAGCAGAACTAAGGAGTTAGCAGCACATAATGTATATTTCATTGGGAGTAGACCACAGAAGCAAGTTGAAAGTAAGACATCAAAGATACATTCATAAACAACAGTTTTTGTCACAACCACAAATCTAATGTTTGTGAATACACGACAATAAAGAGCAATCAATTCCAAATTCTGTTACAAGAACCTGACATAGTGTTTCAGTCTGAGATCACAAACATGCTTATTATCCTTACCAGCAGTTGCGAAAATGGTACTGGAATAGAAAAGAACGCCATTGACTCCACTAAGTTGTTGCAGGACAAGTAATCCAATCCCAATCTGAAGGATAATGATAAACCAACTAGGTTGTGATGTCGCTGCATTAAAGTCTGAGGCAAAACTCATCGCCTTATGAAAATTAATAATTCTTTGTCATAATCATAAACATTACCATAAGAGGGAGCCAATATTTTCTTCGTTTGAGATCTGCAAACCGGATGGTAGTTCTTCTGCTTGTAGAAGCTACAGCCCTCTGTGTAATGTAAGTTGCAGGCAAAACTGTCAAAGATTCTTGTTTAATACAGAGATAAAGACAAAATGCAACAGAGCATTTCAACCCTATCCCATTACCTTAATTTCATTCACTTCGAGGGAAATATCAGTATCAAACCCTCTAAGAACTTGCAAAGAAGCTTCAAATTCTTCTGTCATGCCCATTTTTGCCTAAATTTTGATTATAAGCAAGAGAGAAAGAGTGAGCGCGTTATATCGACAAGTTATAACTGCAAGTCTAAGAACAAGAGGTGAGCATATTTCACAAGGCTTACAAGCCACCGAGGAGATTCTGGAATGAAAAACAAGCCAGGTATCAAAATGGTACATGGTAGTATTCCTGCAAAACGATGAGGCCCAAGTTTACTTTAGAAGATATTTTACTTTCCCTCATTGTTGAGCTTTATCCTAGCACAATGTAAGTCTAAAAGGGATTGAGATTAGATCCTCTAATGCCACAAAGAATTGGATTGCACATATAGACCTGATTGAGGAAGATATTGCTCTGTTGTGTTGAAATATGGGCAGCACAAAATGTGCAAGACATAAAACTCAACAGCAACCATTTTTCATATGTAAGTGCCTCGTCAAGAGCTCAAACAAGGGTCAAAGATGTACATATCACATATCTCAAGTTTGAAATGAATAAGTTTCAGAAGAAACACTGGCAGATACACAGACTAATGATTACAAATTGCAACTAAGAAAAGCAAGCTTGATCTTGATAAAGCAGACCTATTTTTCATCACTGACCAGCTAAGGTTGAATGCACAAGCTCATTTATTAGTAGAATTCTCGTAACAAAAAGATAGTTGATTCTCCAATAGAGAAAAGCAACGAGACAAAGAAAAAAGCAGACAAGAAATTTAACAAGTGATCTCGACAATCAGAGAAAATTTCCAAATAATTACCTAAAACTGCAAGTATTCTCCATTGAACAAAAAGTCCAAGCAGATAGGCAAGCATGATTCCGATAGTGACAGAGAGCTACATAACAAAATGTAAAGAATCTAATCAACTTGGGCAACAATAAAACTTGGACATTTCAATCCACATCACAAAAGCCTAAAAAACACAACCGACCTGGTTTACTGAGCCCAACGCTCCTCTCAAATTTTGAGGTGCTATCTCTGCTATATATACAGGCACCTGGAGATGACAAACAAGACTACCATAACAAGTATAACTGAAGCACTCATTTCAAACCCAAACAACCCAGACAGCGTCAAAATTTACCGTGTATGAGATAATTCCAACACCAAACCCTTCCAACAACCTCCCCAAGTAGAGAAAAGAAGTATCCTATATAAACGGCTAGTCTTTAGATATAATTAACATCCCCATGAAATCATTTTTACATAAGAATATACCAGTAACAAAAACGCTTAACGATTTAAACTCACTTTGGCAAAAGATATAGCAAGCCACCCAATAATATTAGGAATAGCAGCAATCATTAAAGACTGCAAATATCAGAACACATAACTTAGTAACATAAAAATGAAACGAAAAGGAAAATGGACAAAAAAAAATATATCAGTTGGCGCTCATTTCCTACCCCTTTTCTTCCGATGTACTCAGCAATCTGGCCGCTAGCTATAGCCCCTACCATAGCACCCACATTGGATAATGAACCAAATAGAGAATACTGACCCAAGAAAATCGTTATTAGAAACCAAGCAAAATCAAACTGAACTAAAAGAATTAGTAATATTAGAGATGCACACCTCTGACACAGTAAGATTGAGATCATCAGTGATGGCGGTTTGAGTTGGAGAAGAGTAACCAGACTGCCAAACAGACGAGAAAGCAATCATCGAAGTGAAAAAAAACAAAATGCAAATTTATTTCTAAAACTTTCATTTTATGAGAGCAACGAGTGCTAAAACAAACAACCAAAACAGAGAGATAAAGATAAATAGTTAACTTACAGTGAAGCCGAATTGGATAGGACCCAAAGCGACGATCATAACACAAGCGACAACAGAAATGGAGCTATCGCGAATGGCCTGAGAAGAACCCATCATACTACTGGATTGCATAGAACCCATCCGGTACCAGCTTCCAGTATGTAGAAACGGTTTCCGGAGATCCCCCCTCGCATCCTCAGTATCATCCCTGAAACTCATTCTACGATTAATTTACCTTCAGATCCTACGGAGCAGAAGTATCTGTTTTGCTTCAAGAATAATGCTTTCTATGTGTATGATAAAATAGTTAAGAGAGAGAATGAAAAATATAAATTATAGAGAAGCAATCATGAATAAATACAGAGAAGCATAGGTGAGAATAGCGGACGAGGAAGCGAGGTTGGATAGGTGGAGCTGAGCAAGGACTAGCTCTTTCTGACCAGCGAAAGATATTATTTTTATTTATTTATTTATATGCCACGCTGTAAATCGGTGAAACCACCCCATTAGAATAGCACAATTTAGTTTCTTAAATTTACTGCCTTGACACTATTTATATTTGGTCAATGTGAAATTTAAAATAAATTATTTTCTACATAGTAATATAATATTACTATTTATTATTAAATCTATTAAAATTAAATCATATGTATGTATGCACTAAAAAAGTGTTAGTAATTTTTTTACTTTTTTCATTATTTACACTATATATGTTTAAAATAATTAAAACTTGTAATTCTATAATACATGAAATTCATGTATGCTATGCAAATAGATAGGAGTGAGCATGGATGATTAACCGATTCATTAATAAATTTATTAATCGATCAATTAATTTCGATCAATCACTATATGAATTTTAATTTTTAATTAATTTTTTTGGATCGATTTATTGATTAACCACTAAAAATTTTTAATATATAAATTTAATAAATTATATAATTTGTAATATTATTTTTAATTGTTAAAAATAATTTAGAAATGAAAAAATAAAAATTAAATATAATATCAATCAAAAAAATCAAAAGAAAAAATTATAATTAATTATAAGAATTTAATATATTTAATATAAAACTAAAAAAAATTGTTAATTATTCACATATAATGAATAAATAATAGTAATAAAAAATAATTTTAATATTTATTTACTAAAAATATGTATTATAATAATATTTTAGAAAGTTATATATCATAATATATATAAATTACAAAAATATTAAAAAAATTAAATATAAAATTAAAAATATAATATGTAAAATGTATACAAAATGGTTAATCGTTAGTAACAAGTTAATCGCTAATTTTTAAAATTAAAAATCGTAAATCTAAATTTTTAATTTAATTTATTTAAAATAGATTTGATTTCGAATTGATTTTTCGGTTAATTAAAATTTTCGTTTTTTTTCTCACCCCTATGAATAGATAATGTATTTATCACTTTTTATATGCATTATGCTGAGATTTGATCCATTCATTGTAATGATTAATTGATTTCAAAATTAATCTTTTATTTATATCAATCTCAACGATTTTTTTAACAATATTTAATCTATTTTTCCATTGCTTATATAACATTATAGAAGTGTATGATAGATAGAATTTCTAAAAATATGATAAAAGTATGTCTAAAGTAAATTGAAATAAGATAGGATGATATGCTGATATAATAAAATAAATAAAATTTGAGATTGAAATGAAGATTTGGTAGTCATTTTATTAAATCTTTGTATTGTTGAATATTGAATATACTTAATGGAGAAATGAGAGACTTGTCCTTACCTTACATGGCCACCGTGGCTTATAATCATAATAAAATTAGATTTTATTGCATTTGGCCCCAAAACAGAAGAAAAAAAGAAGGAAACTTTTAACACGTTGAGAATTTGAGACAAAAGGTTGGCTGTAAAACAATGGACTTTTGTTTGGATATTATCTCATGATTAAAGAGCAATCTCACCTTTATTATGTAAGTTTTTTTTTTTTTCTTAAAAAACAAACCATGAACTTCCTTAATAAAAAGAAAAATATAATTAAAGTTTTTGGAAGAAATATAATTTAACTATTAAAGTATACAAATTTATTATAACATAAAACGACAAGGAAAGGATTTAAAACGGACAATAAAGGTTGCACACAAGTTGGGGCCTTTGGATTCTATCTTCATCTAACGTTCGTTGTCTGTCCCGGTTGTACGATTTTATATATTGTCATTGATGCTGACTCAGCCATTCAGTTGGATTTTGACGCTTTGTTTGGCTAACCTAACAAGTTGTAAACACTTTAATATAAGGGCAAACCAAAATGTTTTGGGAAGCGGAGTAATGAATCAACTATTTTGATGGTTTGATTTGAAATTTTTAGTTTTTTAATATAATTATTTATACAAAATTAAAAAATACATTCAAATAAACCAATAGTTATCAAATACCAATTAAAATAGTAATTTTAAATCCAATAAAATTTGCAAATATTAAAATTAGATAAACACCATTTTCCAATATTAAAAATAATCCAACTTTTTGTTGTCTTTGCCACAAAATTTAAAAAATCTAAGATGTTTTTAACAAAATGAATCAAAATTAAAGAGAAAGAGGTTGAGTCTTGTTTACGCCAAATGGATCGTCCTTATTCCGAATGACTCCTTTCTTCTTCTTCTTCAACACCCATTATTGTAAAGAAACCACACTTTCCCTCTCAATTATCCACACCCATCTCCCCTTTTCTCTCTTCTTAATCACTTTCTTTATGTCTCTACTTTGTTGGGTAATGATAAAAAAATCAAAACTTCGCATAAATTTTGTGACTTTTAACTTCAATTCTGCCTCCATTTTTCTGGGTTGGGGTTTTTTTAGCACAGTTTTAAGGATACAAGGCCAATTTTTGAGGACGGAGAAGATCAATTTTGTTAAGAATGGGGTGCTTAGATTACCTCCTGGATTCAAGTTCCATCCAGCTGATGAAGAGCTTGTTGTTCAGTACTTAAAGAAAAAGATGTTTGTTGATTGGAGATCGGTGTTCGTCGGAAAGGAAGCAACGCTGTTGATAGAGAATGAGATGAAGGAAGTTGCTCTGCCCCTGGGTGTTTGGAATTGGCTTCATGATGGACCTAATTAGGGATTTGGCATTTATGGAATTTTTTTTAATTGAAAAAACACAAAGCTTATAGTTTGTAATTAAACCCGAGTCAAAGTTGATTCAATAATTTTCGGTTTAACCTGATTTTTTTTTATCCAAAGTGAGTTTTTATCTATTCCGAGTTTTAAGTTGAATCAAACAAGTTTCCTTATTGGTTTGTGAGTCAATTGGTTCGACCGGTCGAGTCAATCCAATTTTTAAAATATTGATAAACCTATACAGAAAATCCTCAACTAGTCCAAATAGTTCATTTTGACACTCTATCTAATACGAACACCAAATAAACAGCCAAAGTCTTAGATCGCTCATATTTTAAACACTTTTTGATGCTCTACCAGTGAGTACAAAATAAGAAAAAAATGAGGCGTGTGAAGGATGTAAGGATTTGTTATAAGCTGAATTTTTTTTTTCCAAACATTTGCTTAACCTCAATGTTCTACTTAAAAACTTAATTTCATAAATTCTTAAGATATTCGCCACTGATCTATAACCGTCTAAAATACTATGCACCAAATAAAATTTTTATAATATAACGACTGTATATTACACTAACCCTTTGAAAAACAAACAACACCCAGCCTCTCAAAGGCACAATAATATCATATAATCATTCAATTACTCATTACCACATCATCATTCACACCATATCTGTCACACCATCCATTTTCTATCCCATATCACATTTACATTTTTATTACACATACATTCATTAATATCCATAATATCAATCCCTCATATCCAAACATTCAAAGTTTACAACCCAATACAATAGTCCTTTATATACCTATTTACAAGAATAAAATACATAGGTATCGTGTATATATATATATACATGCCATAAAATTTAACTTCCAAAATCAGTCAAAAAAAGTCTTGAAGCGTGTGCTCATGCTCTCGCTCTTATAAACCTATACGCAGTTATAACTACGCGCTGAGCACTTGATATGTCCAGTAGTGACTAACAATCTAAATATTTTCTACGATTATCTTAAACTGATCAATAATGCATAAATTATTATCTTATACTTTTAGGGTTAAATTATGCAAAACTGTCAACTTTTCTTTTCGAACATCGCTTTAATCTTATTACATTATTATCGAAATAATACTTATTCTTTATTAATCCTTTTAATTTAACTCAAAACTTTTATTTTATTCAATTTAGTCATTTTTATCTCTTACTTACAAATTTACCCTTATTAAGCTTCTTTTTGGTCTTTAAGCTATTAATTAATGTCTTTTATCTCAATTTATACTTATTTTGGTATTTTTATATAAAATTACATTTTATTTCTTATTGACTATAAAAATTCATTTTTAAGTAGTTTATCCACTAATTGACTGTTTTACCCTTAATTAAGTAATTTTTATTCATATTGCTTAATTTCCAAACTTTTGTCAAAAATTACTATTTTGCCCCTAAACTTTCTTTTTCTTTCAAATTAGTCCTTTTTCACTTTTAATCATTATTTTTCATTTCTTTTCACATTTTAACATTTTACTTTCTTTATGCCCACAGTACAGATTCGACAGAAAATTTCATACCGGATACACGGGACGTGGATGCTATAAGGCCACAACAGACAAAAAAATGACCTCTAAAGGATCATTTCTCATATAACAGATACAGATACAGACAAAAGCTATGCAAATCAATGACTCTATCCATAGTAAAGCAAGTCGTTATGACTTACACCGCAGTACAGATATTCCTATGGCCAGCCAATTATATCCTGAGTTAATTTTTACTGTCTGATTATTTCTAAGGACATCATTGTACATACTTTTATTCAATTTTAATTATTTCAAATTCTTCATGAACTCTTTCATTTTCAGAAATTTTATCAGGTGACTTTTTCACCGAATTTTCAAATATAGTAAATTAATTCATATTAATTTATCACTTTTCATTATTTTATTGAATTATTCCTTAATAAATCAATAATTTTAATTATACATATTCAATAACTTATTTCTAAAATACTTTAATAATTCATATAAATTTCTTAAAAACTTATATGCACAATCTTCAAATTTATTGTCACTATTCCTTTATTTTATTGAATTATTTTTTAATAATTCAATATTTTCTATTGAACAGATTAAATATTTTATTTTTCATTTATTCACATAGTGTACATAAATTTCTTAAAAATTTATATACACATTATTTTACATTTACTACCTATTTTTACTTATTTTATGAGTTATTTCACTATAATTCATCATTTTCATTACTTACATACACAATCACCAAGCTTTAAAATTTTTAAATAAATTTCATAAATCATTTAAAAATTCATGGACATTGATTATGAAATTTATAATTAATTTGGGCTATTAGGTATTAATTTCATGCAAAAATCAACACGATTCCCTTAAGGAAAAATTCAGCCATCATACTTAATCAACCTTAGAAATTTTTCTACTTTATTCTAAGTATTCAATTTACATCCTACATAGTTCAATTTCATTTTCCTCACCTTAATTGCATTAATTAAGCAATTTAACTAATTTTCCGCTAATTACATAAAGAAAGATAGTTCAATTAAATAAGAAATATTAAGATTTATTAGTCACTTATAATTTTTTCTTGATCAAGGATGTCTAAACTTCCTTTCTTTTACCCTTGGCCCTTGCAAGCTTTTCCTCTTCTTCCTCACCTACCATGGCCAGCCATTTAAGGTCATTAAACTTTATTTTTTTGTCATCAAATGTAGAATTTAAGCTCATAAATGAAATTCACACCTCAAAAACTATAAGAAAATTTCAAATAACAAATTAAAATCAACTAATTTCTTAAACTTTCCCTTAACCTTTTTTCTTTTCAAGCTTGATTTCTCTACTTTTTTTGCTCAAATCAAGTAATAGAGACTTGATTAATGTTCTAGAGGGATGAAATTTTAGTTTTTATGTTTAGATTTAGGGAATATTTGTAGTAATAAGTTGAAGAATCAAAGGGAGAGAGATGAGAGAGGTGGTTCGGCCTAGGGGAGAGAGGGAGAAAGTTGATAATTTTTTGGATTATTCTCAAAAATTGTAGCTCCTAAATGTCTCCCAAATGAGCTCAAAAGTGAGCCTAATAGGTGGGCTTAGCCCAATAAAATTTAAAGGCCCATTTTAGGCAATTTAAGGTCCATTTAAAATTCTCTCCCTTCTCACCTTCATAACACTCCAAAAAAAATTTATCACTCTTATCACATCAAAAATAGATAGTACGTAAATTTTTGGCTCAATCGAAATTCATTATTGATCCGATTCAAATTTATCATTCCGATTCGATAACTGTCGGTATCACCGAAAAATTTAATTTTGACCACCAAAATATTCTACATAAAAATTCATGAAGACCTGCAAAATCTGAAAATTTTTACCACCAAAATATTCTACATAAAAATTCAAGGTTTTGAGATCTATTATTTAAGAATTATCAATTTTGAGATCTATTATTGACTCAATATCTCATGAAGAACTTTGAAAAATAAAAGGAATTTGTAGATCTTCATGAATTTTTATGTAAAATATTCATGAAGACCAAAATATTCTATGATAATTCTTGAATGGTAATAAACTATAAAGAACTTAATGCAACAATAGAGTTTGATGGATATTAAATACCTAATAAAGAAATTTTGATAAATAGTATAAAAAATATACGGTATTATAAGTTTGATTGTAAATTAGGATTTTGGTAAATAAAAATTCATCCAAAAAGTAAAAAATATACAGCTTTTAGTACACCAAAAGGACATTACAAATTATTAGTAATGTCATTTGAACATTGTAATACCCTTCAATTATTCCAAATAAAAATGAATGATATATTTAAAGATTTAAGATATTTTTGCTTAGTTTATATTGATTATATAATCATTTTTAGTGAAAACTTAAAAGAACATTATAAACATATAAAATAATTTTTATGAAGATGTATCAAACACGGACTCATGTTATCAAAAGAAAAATCAGATATTGCAAAAAGAAAAATAGAATTTTTAGGATTCATGATATCCAAATGAGAAATTGAATTGCAGCCACATATAGCGAAATCTTTATTAAAAATTTTAGATCAACTAGAAAGCAGAAATATGATCCAATAATTTTTAGGACACGTCACATATGCTAATGACTTTATATAAGAGTGCGTTAAAAAGAGAAAAATATTACAAGATAAATTAAAAAAAGGCAAGCCATGGACTTGGATAGACACTGACACTTAAGCAGTAAAAGAAATAAAGGAATATTATAAGCAATTATCAAAGCTACCCTTATTAGAAGAAAATGAAGAATTATTATTAGAAACAGATGCCTCAGGTGATTACTGGGGAGCAATCCTAAAAAGTAAAGATGGAAAAAAAATCTATGGATATACTTCAGAAACTTTTAAAAATTCATAAAAGAATTATCATAGCAATAAAAAAGAACTACTGGCATTAAAATATGCTATAAAAATTTGAATTAGTTTTATTACCAAAAAGATTCACAGTTAAAATAGATAATACTCATGTAAAATCTTTTATTACAAAAAATTATAACGGTAAATTAGCTCAAAGAAGAAAAATGGAATATAAATAATATTTTACTAACTTCAATTTTGATATTGAGTATATTTCAAAAAAGGACAATATATTAACAGATTTACTCAGCAAACTGATTGGTGTCTAGTAAGTGCATTAGATCGGCTAGTAATATAGAAAAATATAGATTAAGACTCTGAACATCGTACCCAAAGGAACATGAATTGCTAAGCCAAATATCTATAAGTAAGTGAAATTAATATGAGATTATTTTCCAAATTTTTGATTTTAAATACAAGAAATAAACTAAACGTAAGCTAACAATAAAACAAATTAAAAACTAAAATTAAACTAACATTAATAAAACATAATGGCTAAAACACTTTTACCGAAAAACTACCCACATCAATTTCTCATGTATATGACTTAATTAAAGATTAATGCAGCTGATTATGAAAAATCAGTAATAAAATCAGATAACTTCTCAGAATATCTTTTTAAGTATTAAATTTCCTTATTCATAACAATTAAATACTTAGCATATAAATCCAATTTATGAACTCCTAAATATCTGTCAGATCCTTTCTCAAGAAATCTTATTTCAATTCATTCTTAATTCATCTCTTCATGACTTTAATTCATCTAACACTAAACACAATTACCACATTTTCGAGAAAATAAATGTGAATTAGATTAAATAAACCAAACTATGAACATGCATATCTTAAGTTACTATTAATTCAATTATTAACCATTTCTCAATAAATCAATAATCAAAATAAAAGCAACTAAAGATAAGGATTTTGCTCAAGAATTAAGAAATAATCAACTGACATTCAAATTAAAGAACAAATCAAATCATTACATAAGAAATATGAGGGTTCAAGTTCCCTCAGCAAAAGAAAATGATTACTCTCGTCTAGCAAGTGTATTAGATCGACTAGTAATATAGAAAAATATAATTATGATCCCAAAATATCGAACCCAAGGGAAACTTGTGTTTGTGTGAGTGATTTTAATTTTAAAATGGAATTTGTGTGAAGAAGGAAAAAGAGAAATCCCAAAAGTTGTAATGGTTTAAGTTAAAAACTAAAAACAAAATTTTAAAACTAAAAATAAAATAAAATAGCTGAAAGAGTTGAAATAATTGAACAATAAACAAAAGCAAGCAATTAAGTGAGGTAAAAATCAATTTTAAAAGCAACTTTCAATAAAGAACTATCCACCTTAACCAATATTATTATGACTTAATCAAAAGAGAATTACAAATGATTATGAAGAATTCAGATTAGTAAATCCAGATAACTTACTCAAGATTATCATTCCAAGCATTAAAATTTCCTTATTCAGAACAATCCAACACTTAGCATAAAAATCTGAATTAATCCTCCTAGATGTCTATTAAATTCTTTCTCAAGAAATTCAATTTTCACCTATTCTTAGTTACACTTTTTCTTAATCTTAACTTACTTTAATTAATACAAAATTATCTCTTACTCAGAACATAATTATGCATCAACCCAAGCAAACTAACCTAAGAACATGCATATCAATGATTTAACTAACCAATGCTTAATCAAGTTGACAATCAATTTTCAATTAAATAAAGATGAGACTGTATTTAAGAACTAATAAATAATCAAATTTGCATTAAATTGAAGCACAAGCTTAAGTCATAACAATAAAAGTCAAGGATTCAAGTATTCTTTAGCAAAAGTTAAAGAAAACTACTCACTAGACATATTTAAAATCAAAACAAGGCTTTAAAGAAAATAGTAAAAACAACAAAGACAGAAAACTATGTAAAAACTAAAACTAATGAACTCTTGAGAATTGATGATTGATCTTTTTATCCTCTCCTTTTTTCTGGTGCTTTTCGACTGTATTTATAGGCTAAATCTCCAGTTTTTCACAATAGAACAGGAAAAATAACTCTAGCTTAGTAGGAAGTTTTATCGACTTTAACTTCCTCTTTCACGCGGCCAAGTAGAGAATTTATACTTGAGTTACACAGCCAGGCAGTGAATTTGGTCTCCTCTTCACGCAGCCGAGCATTTTTTCTTCTTTACTTCACACGGATGAGTACTGAGCACTGTCATTATTCATCACACGGTCGGGCAGTAATTTCCTCTTTGCTTCACGCGGTCGGGCATAGATCAATTTGCCTTTTTCAACAAAACTTCAATTTTCACTCTTTAATCCATAATCAATTTGCATGGCCACTTGAAAATTTCACTCGGCAGTGTTAAAAACTTCGGGACTAAACGCTCGTCTTTTGGTCATCAATTTCTGAAATTTACACAATTGCCCTAAAACTTTGCATTTTTCTCAATTAAATCATTTTTCTTCAATTTTAACCCTGAAAAATACCAAAATTTATAATTAACTCTAAAAATATCAAATTAACCAATTAAACTCTGATTTAACCTAATTGATACAAAATTAACCTAATTAAACACCTAAAAATATACTAAAAACATCATTAATTTCAGAATTATCAACGCACTGTCATTGAAAATAAATAAAAATATAGTAAAGAAATGATACACCTAAACCCTTCAACTGTGCTTGAGGCTTCTACATAATTCTCCAATCTTAGTGTCCAAATTTAAGTGTAAAACTAAACTAAACTAAACTATGAAAACTAGGTAAAAACTAAGCTCTAACAAAGTAAAAACGTTCTGTTTCTTCTTTTAGTATCTTCCTCCTTTTATAGTTAAAGAAAGAAGAGTTTAAACCTGCGGCTGATTTCTCTTCAAGCAGACTTCCTAATTAATTGAAAAACTTCTTATTTAAGGATTGTAAAATCCTTACGTGCAGTGGAAAACCTTACACTTGGTGGAGCAAGAGATTGATCGGTGGAGTATGAAACTCAACTTTGCCTCACTCCGTGGAGTATCCTTTTTACTCCACTTAGTAAGCTTCTTAATCCTTAAAGGCACTCCACGGAGTAAAATCTTACTCCACGGAGTGTGAAGCCTCTGCATTAAATGTGAAAAATTTCCTCTTTGCAAAGCTTACCCAAAAGCCAAACTTTCATTCAAGTCCTTCAAACTATTTTTTTCTCTTTCAATTAAATCTTAAAAATACCAAAAATACTTAATTAGACAATTAAAACACCAATTAAAAAAATTAACCAAATTAATAACTAAATTAACATAAAATTAACCTAAGAATATATTAAAAACACATTAAAAATATAGTTAAATTCACACTTATCACAGACCAATATCTAAATAAAAAATTAACCATCTTATTGCAGGAATATAAGGAATATAATGGAGAGAAACGTAGAAAGAGTTTCAAAACTTAATGCAGAGAAAAAGAAAGTAATGGAATTTATAAAAAAACTATATCTCGTATTCTAGAAATAGATAATGAGATTAGTCAAATATCTATGAATTATGCACAGATGGTCCTGTATCAAAAAAATCTAAGGAAGAAAGTACTAGTTCACAGAAAATGACTATTTTTGATACTACAACTAAAAAAGAACTAGAGCAAAAATTTTGAGAAATATGATGATTAGACGTTCTGATCAATTTTTAGACAATCCGAAATCATTTCAGGAAGTAACTTCGAGAAATTTGGGATATACTTCAATTGAAAATATTAATTCTCGATTGATAACTTCCATAGATATTTCATTATCATCCCAGTAAAGGAATGATGATGGGATGATAAGAGATCTTATCCAATTAATACATAAATTTGAAAGTGATGGAAAGCAGATTTTTTTAAAACTCTGCAATATTTAGCAAAGTTCACTAATGCAGTCAAAATTTATAATGTCCTTCAGGATACCCTAGAAAAATCTTTTATTAATTAATAATATAATTATCATTGACTGTGTACAGTGGCGAAGCTAGGATTGAAAAATAAGAGGGGCAAAAATATTATAAGGCCCTTTTTTAATATTTTCATAGAAAAATAAGGGAGGCAAAATAAAATTTTAAATGAGAAAAATTATTTATTTAATATATATATATACATGTAAAATAAAAAAAATTTAAAAAATAAGGGGGGCAATTGCCCCCCTTCTCCACCACCTAGCCTCGCCACTGACTGTGTATGATTATGACTGTTACTGTGAATCAAAATATATAAGGATATTATTCTAAAAAAAGGTAAATTTGTCTTTTCCTTTTTAGATCCTGTGTATGTAAATTAAGTGTAAATGGATAGATAAGGACTCAATTGAAAGATGAAAGGGTTAATTTTGGGGTATAATTAGAAATAACTAAAAGTTGAGGATCTAAAAGCAACTTTGCCATACAAGTTGACAAATGGTCTAAAAGAAGAAGAGAGGAAGAGGGAAATATTTTGTTCGCTGATCGGCCATTATAGGCATAATTCTTCAGCCATTTTCAACCTCCTTTAACCCATAAATCTCTCTCTCAAAGTCTCTCTTTAGATCTCTTGATTTTTGTAAGAAGAAAGAAGATTTAGTTAGTATTTTGATTATAAGGTATTATGGCCTCTTCCTTTTTTTCTTAATGTGTGTATTGTTTCATTATATTTATGGTGGTGTTCTTATTTCATAGAAGGGGAAAGAAACAAGAAAAAAGAGAAAGAGGCTCTATAAGGGTGAAGTGAAGTTTGGAGCTTTAAAAATGTATGGGGATATGCATATTTATGAGTGTGTGTGCTTGAGTTTTTGACATGAGAAATGTGTTTATTAATGTTATTATATGTTCTATGGGTTGATATTAAGCTTAAGGTTGGTTTAGAATCGATATATGCAAGATGTATTTAAAGATACAAAAATCTATCCTAAGATTCAATTGACCAGTATATACTATTTTGGCTATATCTTGAGCTATAGTTATTCAAATTGAGAAATTTTAGTTGGTATAGAAACTAGACACATATATCTTGATTTTATTAAAAGAAATCTAGAAATGATTTTCCCTATATGATAGTGAAAATTTATGTTGAATTCTGGTTGTGGCTGTTGCCCAGTTATTGGGAGCATTCTATAGTTTTCTTTGAATATCTGAAGATTTATGAGTCAGATTGAGGTTACTTTTAGTGTTTTAGAAACTAGAGACATAGACCTATAACTTTGTAGAAGGCTATATTTGCTGAAAATGATGTTTAATAGGTTAAAATTAGCTTAGAATCCAAGACTAAAAATCTACCGTTGGGATATTTTGGGCCTCACTGTTAAGAGGTTTTGATAGTAACCGTGAGGTAGACCAGTTTTCAGTTTTGAATTGAAACTGATCCTGTCTCACGGTTACTAGGTTATTGATAGTAATCGTGACCCTTTCTCATAACTTTAGCTCACGGTTATCATCCTATGATTAGTAACCGTGGGGTAGTTAGCCTTTAGTCCAGAATCAAAGTGTAATTTATATCACAATTTTCATGATTTGGGTAGTAACCGTGATCCTTATTGCATGACTTAGGTCACGGTTACCATGATTTGGTAGTAACCATGACCTTCCTTTGTATTTCAAGACTTGAAATTTTAAGACTCCATAAGAGGTCTAAACTCTTTCTAAGCCCTGTAATCATCTCAAACTTAAAATATACATTAATAAACCCTTTTAATCAAAAGAATTGCATAAGGAATAGGAAGTCAAGATTTCATTACTTAATGTATGTACGTGTACTTTAATATAAATGCATGAATGCACTATAATGATTGCTTCCTGATGACTGTTGTTATATTATGAGTTGGAAACTATATTAAATTATAGTATTTCAAATTAACCTATGTTATAGTGGAATGTATTATTATGAACTAATGACATATGAGACATGATTTGTTTTGCCTGCACATAAATTTGATGGTGGATAGATAGGCATGCCTATAGGGTTACAGTTACAGCTTTTATAGTCTGACCCATATGGGTCTACAGTATATCCCTATTGGGACCATAATTTTGACCCTGATCGGATCCACGGATCTAATACATGTGGATATTTATATGTTTGATACCTTCTGATATCCACAACATCCATTATCCACGCCTATAGAATTTTAGTAAGCAGTTCTCAGAATAAATAACAGTGTATTTAATAATGTTGATGAATGAATAATTTCATATACTATCATTATACATGAATGATACATGTGATGTTGCTATAACTGATTCCAAGTATAAACTTAGTAATGGTTATTGCTGAGATTCATGCTCTTTCTTTGGTATTATTGTTGCATGCTTGGTGATAATCACTGTGGGTGGTTATCAATATATTAATTTATTTTCCACTAAGCTATATAACTTAGCACAGGTGTTTATCCATATAGATTCGTAGGCTAGATCTTTTCTTCAAGGACAAAACCAACAACATCAGAAGCCAACATCGAATTAGGAAGGAATTTTGATGTATGAGTTGCATTTTTATATCTTTTAAAATAGATCATAATGTATCATTTATTGTAGTAATGTAATTAGTAAATGTTGTAATTAATAGAACCAAGTATAATGTAACAAATTTGGACTTTTATGACTTGTTTGGAATATTTTTATATATACAAATATGACTCAACATGATATAGTAGGATGGACAAACAAATTATTACTATTATTATCTCATATATTATTTGTTATTGAAATGTAATTAAGTAACATGAACCAGGTTAATCTAGTGTGGTCATTACAAAATTAACACTATTCTGATCAACGGAACTTACAAAGAAGCAATCATCAGAAAAGAAGTAGAACCTAGGACGGTCCTAAAACTTTACTGTTTTGAACTTATTCATACTATCTATCCCGGAGACAACTTGAAAGAAATCCAACATTTACCAGAAACGATTAAATTTCAAATTGAGATTTTTAATGGAATTACTAAACTAAATAAAATTTGTCTGTGTTTTCAGCATTATTCCTGAATGGGATGATGTTAAAAATATGGAAATTTTCACATAAATTTTGATTAAAATGGGCACTACCAGATAAAAAATTATTTCAAAAGATTAGAAGACTTTCAATCTACATCCATTGATTCTAAAAAATATCCTAGAAATGAGAATGAAGAACATTGAGATGAATATTAGAGCTTTAAGAGAAATTTTGATAGAAAATAAAAAATAGTATACTATTTATCAAGATAATATTCTAATTACCAATCCAACTATAGAATGACACCATAAATTTCTCATCAAAGGCTATCTGGACACTTACTTGGAAGGAAGCTTACCAATGATAGAAATTATAAAAGAACTTTTTAGAAAGTGAATAAAAAAAAGAAATCTTCGGCCGAAAGTAAAAGCTCAAGACAAAGCTTAGTGGAGCTAGACCCTTTTAAAGAAAATCAAGAAATAATTGAAGAAAAAAGATAGAAATTTTGATGTAAGCAATGATATAATATAGCAATAATCGAATTTCAATAATGTAGTTCAATAATGCTATAAAGGTAGGATGCAACCTCTATAAAAACCCACTCATGCATATGTAAGAGGCAGAGCAAGAACATTTGAAAGAGTTAAGCTTCATTTCTTTCAAAGTTTTTAAGCCTGCTTATCCTTTTGTAAAAATTTATTCAAGAAATGGGATTCTAAATTTCAAAAATTATTCTTTCTAAGTAACTTTAGTATCTAGCAATTACAGTCCAGTAAGGAATATAGAAAATTATTTTCGATAAATTTAGAGAGTCAGATCACTAGGATACCATAAATCCTCATCAGAAAATTTACATGTTAACATCTTTTTTGCTAGCTGAATATCTTTCAGTAGTATCTTCTAGTGGTACCAAGCTCGTGTTTGAGTGAAGATAGGGCAGAAGGGTTTAAATTTGGAGGAACTCAGCTTAATCTATAACGTCAACAGTGTACGTGTAATACCCTTACTATAACAATCTTATCGGTTTAAGCAATTGGTTGGAATTTTTTTTTATTTATCTTTAATCCAATAATAGCTTTTCCATTTTAACATAACAACCTCGTTTCATACATAACTTCTATTAATCGCTGACCTATAACTGTGTAGTTTTTACTATGCATTTTATAAAAATTTGGCAATATAATGGCTATATTCTTAATTAACCGCCTGAAAAGCAGACAATATCACAACCTCTTTGAGGTACAATAGTTTATATCCACTCACATAACACATTCATATTCTCCATCATAAACCATATATAAAATTCACTTTTTGCTAATTCTCATCCACAACCTTCTATATACAATACTATTACAATAATAACTTTTTCCTCATAACAATAAAACATATATATATACATGTCACAAAAATAATCATTTTATTTCTTCACCATTCTTCATCCTCTGTGCATTTATGCTCCAGCATATCAGTACCTGCACGCAGTAAATTCTACGTACTGGGCATTAAACATGCCTAATGGTGACTAAAAATTATAATATTTTCCTAAGTGCATAATTTCTAATTATGTTTAATTAAAGTTAATTTTTATCAATTTTTCTCGTTTAAAAACATAAGATACTATTATAACCAAATTTTCCATTTAATATAAAACTTTATATAGTTTTTCAATTTAGTCCTTAAACTTTTCACTTATTTCAAAATATGCCCCTCTTAGTCATTTAATTACAAAAATTACATTTATTTACTTATTTCCTCTTTTTAATCTATTAAGTGACCTATAAATTTCCAATTAAATCTTATTTGACTTTTTCATGTAAAATTTTATTTTAGTCCTTTAATTTTACAAAAGTTAACTTTTTGAACGGTTGATTGACCAAATTATCATTTTGCCCTTATTAATTATTTTCTTCTCACTTTGACTTATTAATTACATCTTTTGTGAAAATTATCATTTTATCTCTAAACTTTTTAACTCTTTTCATTTTAGTCCCTTTTCACTTCTATCTTCAATTTTAATTTACTTTTTACACTTTTAATATTTTCTTATTATTATGCCCTTAATACAGATCCGACAAAAACTCTCAAATCGGATATGCGAGACGTGGATCCCACAGGACCACAACATAATGAGAAATGACCTCTAAGAATCATTTCTCATAAACCATATGAACATATGAAAAGTACGTATGATAGATATTATGGAGATCAACGATTCAACCATAGTAAAGCAAGTTATCATGACTTGCACCGTGGTACAGACATCCCTATAGTCAGCAAATTATATCCTGAACTAGATTTTATTGCCTGGCTCTTTTTAAGGGCACAAATTCACTTAATTTCCATTTTATTATTCAATTTTTCATTTTTTTAATACTTGTCAATATTGTACCGGTACATTACATTTACAGTCAGTCTTCTTTACATAACTTGTGAATTATTTCGCAATAATTCACCATTTTATCATTAAATTATGCAATATTTCATCATAATTTCACATTTTTTCTATTAATACCTAACTAAAATTTATTCAAAAAATATTTGTTTAATTTCCATAAATTCTATAAAAATTTATAGACATCAATTTTCATTTTTACTATCATTATAAAGCTTGAATTTATTAAAATAGCTTAAGTTTCATAGTTTTCCTATTACTTCTCATTCGGCCATAACTATAAGTCTACCATATCATCTATTTTAAATTCATTAAAAAGTTCTAATAAGCATAATTAAGGTCCAATTACATAAATATAATATTAAGTGCAATTATACCTCATTATATTAGATTTTTCTTAATAAACCTAAAGGAAATTCACATAAATAATAGGAAAATAAAAAGATTATTTAGTCACAAAATTTTTTCTTATGCTTATCCTTGCCTAGGCTTCATTTTTTTGCCTTTGGCCTTTGAAATAGGTTCCTCCTCTTGAAATCCTTTATGGGCCGAATATCTTGTCAATGAAAACTCTAAAATTTTGACCTCAAATGCTAAAATTAACATAAAAAATGAACTATAGGCACCCAAAACTAGTAGTAGGTACCTAAAAATTAAATTAAAATAAAAAATTTTACTTACCTAATTAACACCCAAACTTTAACCCTTAATTTTATTTAATTTTCTTTCTTGAATCAAAGATCAGAGATGGCTAGGTGTTCTAGAGGGGATGAAATTACTTCATTGAGCTTTGATTTTGTGGGATTTGGGAGATAATTGAAAGAAAAAGAGAGGGAAATGTTGATGAAAAGGGTTCAGCCAAGTGAGGGACTGAAGAAGGGAGTTGTTGCTACTGGAAAAATCTAGAGATTCAGCATTTTATATGGCTTTTTAATGGGCCATGGTCTGTGATTTTAAATGGGCTTGAACATTTTTTTGTTTAAATCCGATAATTATTCGATAAATAATTCTAATTAATTTTTCATACTTTTCAACTCTAAATCACTTCAAACTTGATTCTATTATTAATATCACATTAAAAATATGCTATATTTAAAATTTCAACCTAATCGGAGTCTATTTTGGATTCGATTCAATTTTATCGGTCCAATTCAAAATTATCGATGTTACTAAAAAATTTACTTTTTGTTATCAAAATAATATACATATTATTTTAGGTATATAGATAATTTTTGATAATTTTTAGACTTTATTTTCTATTTTTAACAATTAGAACGATAAAAAATCAATTAAAAATCCTAAACCCTAATTATCTCAATTTTCGTACTTTTGGATTTTGGAGGCCTATTTGATTTTAAATTTACTTCAAATTTCAACTCCGAACTATTCATGACTAACACTTTCCGACAGCCCAATAAAATATTTTTCACTTTCGAGGGTAATTTTTAGCTCGAAAATACTATTCATTATCGGAAAAATACTGTTTACGATTAGCCCAACATTGAGGCCATTACAGTACGGATGAATTGTTATAAAAAATTGTTGATAACAGAAGTCTGACAGCATTGAAGGAAGTATAGTGGACCTCTGAAGGAGATTTAAAAGGTATATCTAAACCCTAATGTCATTTAGTTTATGGTTATAATTTTTAACTCTATTTCTTATTCTGAAATTTTGCATGCTAAGGAAAAGGTGAAAATAAAGAATACCTTTTAAAATGAAATTGTTTGAATTTTTTAAATTCTAATGGGTATATTAAGAAAACAAGTTAGTGAAACTCAAACAAATATAGATAATATAATTCATTATAATCATCAATTATTAGAACAATTAAAAGGAGAAGAAAAAATAAAAAGATTTATAGAATATTTTGAGTTAGAACCTTCATAAATTATAGAAGAAATAATATAAAGTTTAAAATACATGATTAGAGTCAATAAATCAATAATTTGAATGTTAACAAATATAATAAACGGAATACCTTTAGGATGAACATATTTAATTATTATAATTCAAAAGATTTAAGTGAACAAAGAGAAATAAATCAAGTAATAAATGATATGAACATGGTAAAAAATAATATAAATCATAATTTTCAGCAAAATTTAGATATTATAGGAGTTTCTAATTTTGATAATAATTTAAAAATACAGATCATAGATAATTTATATAAAGATAATTATGTAAAAGTAATAATAATTATAGAAATAATAAAAACTTATCAAGAAATAAATGGCATTAATAATAATAGAAAAAGAAGAAGAAGAAATTAAAATCTATTTCTTAAAAATTTATAATCTTAATAATTGAAAGGTATATCGGTTGAAATAATTTGATATGTGGGCTACTGGTCCAAAGGATAACTTTGTTATTGTGATTAATTATTACCACTTATCTTCAATTCAATAAGAAAAATAATTAATAGAAAATATAAAAATTAAAGTCTAAAAGAAAAGACCCATAACAAATTCCGATGTTTATTGGTATCAGAGCCTTAGAGCTCATAGACTTTTAGGAAAAAATTAAAGGTTTATAAAATAAAAAAATTATAAAATTAAAATTTTATTAAAATAAAATGGCTTGTTTAATAAGTTTAACTATAACAGAAACTATTGATAAAATAGTAATAATATTTTATGAAATTTCAGGAAAAATAAGATATTATAAAAAAAGTGAAAAGATTAAAAAATGAATGTTTATATATGGAAATAAATAATACTAAAAAAGAATATAGAATGCCTATATTACAAGAAATAAGAAAATAATTAATTACAGTAAGAAATGAATTAGAAGCAGAATTAAAATAAGTAAAAGAAGAAATAATTATAGCAGAGTATAAGATTAGAAAAAGTATAAATGAATTATAAACAAGAAATTATAGAAAAGAAAAATATATAGCATCTATAACTAGGAGAATTACTTATTTAAAGAAAGTAAATGCCAATCAAAATATAATAAAATTATTAGATGACTTAAAATTTTTTAAACAAAATTTACAAGCTATAATAAACAAATAAAAATATGACAAGTATAACAGAAAAATTTAATGAATATTTAAGTTTGTTAAATTTATTTTTTATAGAAAATATCAATAAAATAATAAAAGAAATGAATGATCAATTAAGAAAATTATATGATAATGAAAATGAATATCAGGACCAAAAAGATATTTCATAAAATTTTAGACAAACATTATTACAAAAAATACGACGGAAAAAAATATTTATAGCAAAAATTAGAACAATCTAAATTACTCTAAGAAATAATCTTAGAAGACAATAATGATAAAAATAAAAGAAATATTGGTATAAAAAAATTTATCATACAAACTCTTTTATGTTTTATGAAAGTTGTATTTTTGAAAATGAAAGAGAAAAAATGGATAGAAATGAAAAAATCCCCAAGTTTTTTCCATGAGTAATGGGACTTGTCAAGCTGGTTGTGGGCCCGTCTCAAGATGAGCAAGCTTCATAATGGGTCGGAATTCCGGCCCCAAGATTCAGCCCAATGGGCCAAGGGCCACTTTGTAAGAGAGAGATACTACTAACTACAGAATGAGACACAGCTCATGGAGTATAACAACATAGTTATTATTTATGATGTATAATCGTTTTTGATGGACTGGACTCGTCATCGAGTATAACAACATAGTTATTATTTATGATGTATAAGCTATTATTAATGCTTATAATATACGAATAGCTTGAATATCTGAATTTAGAGGGTTATTTCATTGTTTTGATACAAAATATTAAATTGTCTTTTGTTTTGTTTTAGAAGGATAAATTAATAAAATCTAAGATAATTAATGAGCTTTATAATTGGAGTGAAATGTGGTTAAGGGAAGAAATCGAAGCAAATCACGAATAATAAGAGCACTAAAGAAAGAAGCAACTATTTGTTGTTGTCTCTTAAAACCAGTCAAGCCTGTCCCATACCCCACGCCTTCACACTCACCGCATCAGTTAAAGCGTTCGATTTCACAAATCCATGGCCGCTATTTCCTTCTTTTAAACCTTCGCCGCCATTACCGACATCAGCAATTTTACCGATCGCACATGGGAGAGCAAAACCAACACCAACAAGAGCCTCAACCGCAACCCCAACCCCAGCCCCAATCACAAATCCAAGACCAGCTTCAAATTCAGCCCTCCAGTGACTCCGCCGCCACTGCCGTCACTTCAAGCGCCGATTTAATCAGTATTTCGCAGCAAATTGCCTCTCCTCCTACTAAAATCCCTCCTTCCCGTCCTCGTAAAGTGCGTAAATTATCCCCCGACGACTCCGCCACTACCGTCAACGACCCTAATTCTTCTCAAATAACTTCCACCACCGCCACCGGAACCCCGAAAACCATCTCCAAATCCACTAAAACAAAAGCTCCCCTATCGCGAGCCCTGGTAGTCGCCCAGCCGCGAATCGTCGCCAGATCGCTGTCCTGCGCAGGCGAAGTGGAGAACGCTATTCGTCATCTTCGTAACGCCGATCCACTGCTAGCGTCCTTAACTGACATCCACCCTCCCCCCTCTTTCGATACTTTCCACACTCCTTTTCATGCTTTGACTCGAAGCATTCTTTTCCAGCAATTAGCTTTTAAAGCCGGTACTTCAATCTACACTCGCTTTATTGCTCTGTGTGGTGGAGAGGCCGGTGTTCTCCCTGAGACAGTTCTTGCTTTGACGCCACAACAGCTCCGACAAATTGGCGTCTCGGGCCGAAAAGCGAGCTATCTTCATGACCTTGCCAGAAAGTATCACAATGGGATATTGTCCGATTCTGCAATTGTAAATATGGATGATAAATCTCTTTTTACCATGCTTACTATGGTTAATGGGATTGGTTCTTGGTCTGTGCACATGTTTATGATTTTCTCCCTGCATAGACCAGATGTTTTGCCCATTAATGACCTTGGAGTGAGAAAAGGGGTGCAGTTGCTATACAATTTAGAGGAGTTGCCTCGTCCGTCGCAGATGGATCAATTGTGTGAAAAATGGAGGCCATACAGGTCAGTGGCGTCTTGGTACCTTTGGAGATCTGTAGAGGCAAAAGGGTCGCCTTCCAGTGCAGTGGCAGTTGCGGCTGGTGTTGGTCTTACACAGCAACAGCAGGAGGAGCAGCAGCAACCGCAGCTTCTTGACCCAATAAATAGCATTCTCAATATTGGGTATGTATGATCTTCTCCATCAGGGATATTCTTTTCTGATTTTTCCCCGGTGTTGTATAATTTGATGTTCCGATTGTTATGAGCTCTTCAATTCACGCAGTAGCAATCCATTTTAAAATTTCATTGAAGTTTTACTAGTTTATGATGCTGTCGGTAAACTAGAGTAGCTTGCTTCTGGTGTAGTTGTCACTTAAGCTTCTGAATCTGTATGATCATGGAATTTAATTCTAGGTATAGATATTTGATAAAGGCTGAGATGTTTCTAGAATTGAGGTATTGTGTTCTTAAATAGGTAGGACACTTGGGGAAGTAGGGATTGTGCCTCAAAAGAGTGTGATTTGGACTGAATAACGGTCGTTTGTAATTAGATCAGCTTGCAGATCTTGCTTTTATGAAAGCATTCTGGTTGTTAATTTACTCTCCCCATTGTTTGACATAAGTAGTTTTCTGCTTCCAAATACTCTTGCTTCTTATTCCATTTGAAAAAGAAAGTATGAAACCCATCCAGACACTAGGTGTTTAATATTACAAGGAAGTCAGCATATATGCTGGAGAGCGTAGATGAAAAAAATAAGGGCCCTTTTCCATTTGAAGAAAATCAGGATAAAGGTTAAGTATATGGACATGTAGATTGGTATATAACATGAAAGCAAGCTCAATTTTGTGCTGTTACCCTTTAACCAAAGAGTTATCGTAGACCTTGACCTCTTCAAGTTTCAGTTTCAATATAGAGGAGGAAAACATGGGTGTGCATATTAGACATGCGTTGATGTCACATGGAATCTGCAAATCTTTTCATTTCTTCAGGGAAAGGAAAGAAAATAAATTTGCTGTTCTTTTAACGTGCAAGTTTTCTGGGGTGTGCTAGAATATCACACTTTTACGGATGACGTTTATCTTTGTTTCTAATTTTAACAGTTTGGTGAAATTTTATGTTTATTCTTTTTTGGGGATGCTGTTTTGTTATGCCTTTAAGGTTTAAATGGATAATAGATGTCTGTTGTTGGTCCAACTAACTGACAGTAAAGAAGGAGATGGAAGAAATGTTTATTACCTTGGTGGAGTCAAGGATGACCTGCCCTTTTAGTTTAATATGCTGTACCCTTATTGCAGATGCTGTCTGGCATTTAAGGTGGGTTTGTTGATTTGACCTGCATGGCATTTAAGCCACAAAACTTAAATATAATGCTAGAGTAATTTCCCATAAAAATAGGGGTGTGCCAGGATTAGACGAATCGAGAGTAAGAGGCAGCAATGATTTGTCTATCCATGTAGTTCTAATGCACAGGTAAACAATATGAAACGTATGATTTTGGATTCAAGATTTAATTTCTTAGTATATCTATACAGGGCTGTTGATTCTCACATAATAACATAACAATTTGCTTTATGGGCTAGTTTGTTTTGTGCTCGTTGTGTGTAATTGTGTTTCTTGACATTTTTTAAGAGTTCTTTATGCTTCGACCTTTGAAAAGGTTTGCTTCTATTTTGGCATCATATAAGTTACTTTTTTTTTTACTATTTTTATAAAGTTTTCTTGTTAGTAGCATATTGTCTTGCTTAAACTACATAAAATGTTTTCATTTAATCATTTATTGAGGCTGAATAATCCAGTTTATCTCATACAAGATCCCTCCTTATTTGTGATAGCTGCTAACTACACTCCCCATCACTCAAGTCACTTTTGGGTGAGACCACTATAAACTTGTTTGTCCTTTTTCGTTTCCTATCTATTAAATTGTTTTTATTTGTTTTATGGGTAGGACTAAATTTATTGCCCTCTAAACAGTTAAGGTGAGACTCTGTGTGATAGTAGGGCATACCCTTTGTGACTGGAAATAGAGTGAAGGTTGGTCATTATTTATATACGATCCTATCTTGAACCTGGCAAAGCCTGTAGGAGTGACTGCTACTATTTTATTGGCATAGTAAACTCTCAATTATTTCTAAAGCTTGCAGTCCCTTATGATGTTATAGGAAGAATTTAAACTGCACGGTATGTGTGATTGTGTATACATCTGATGCTGCCTTGGTGCAATAATGCATGTCTCGTAGCGTTTTTCTAAGGGCTAACTTCTTTATTTTTGCCACCATACCATACAATCAAGGGCCTGTGCTTGGGGACAATAATTGGGACATGATGTGAGGGATTTGTTGATTAGTCATCATCCAGCAATTAGTTTGAGAAGGGGCATGCAAAGCAGCTCAAAGAGGTACTCATTGGTGGTGGAGGGCAGCGGAGTTGATAGGTGTAGTTTGTCTAGTGAACTTGCTTTAAGAATTAAATAAAGCTACCTGTTGCTGAAGTTCTATTGTCTTTGTTAAGAGATTGGATTTTCTTGTCGCAATTCTCTTCCAGGCGATTACGGAGTTCAACAGGCTTCAATTTTCGATTGCGGTCTGCGCTGGATTGTAAATTAAAACTAGAACCACAAATTTACTGTGAGAGACATTTGAGGCATTTCTTCTTATGAAATGGGTTATCACGAATTTGGACTGAAGGATATTATGCTGAGATAATTGATTAATAGAACTGCTGAAGGAATTTTCACTGCGTTCTTAAAATAGCAATTTTAATACATATAAATAGTTGGTTCGCTATCCTCTAAAAGGAATGATTGAGTGCAATTTTATGCTTCTTGTGATTAAACAAGCATTGAGCTACTAAATAACTTCAAAAATTCACAAGCAGCAGACGGACAATGCCCTACTTTATTTTTCATTCTAATGTTTCCATTTCTGCGTCTTAGTTTCTGCAATTTTTCTGAATCAATATTTCATAGTCCTCGTAGTAAAGGTTGGATGCATGCAGTCTGGGTGCACTCTGCTTTCATAGGCCATCTTTAGATAACTTCAACTGTTGCACCGCTGTGGAATACAATGTTGCTCAAATGATTCTCTCTCTAGATTTTTGTTTGCTTAAATAAAAGGGGATGTAAAAATTAGATGATGAGGCGCAAAGGAGAAAATTTGGAAAGGAATTTTGATTTTTCTTTCTTCAATTTCCCCATTCATTAAATATGAACTTGAATTTGAGAAGCACAAGGAATTTCAGAGATTAATGAAAACATCTTTGTATTTAGGACATTGGAGCAAGAAGAGTTTGTTCATGCCAAAATTTAAAAGCACGAGTTTTTAAATGACTTTTGCTGACAAATTTCAGTGTTTGATGTTGTATTTAGCCTGCTTTTTCGCATTAGAAGTTTGATTTTATATTATTTTTTTTCCTCATCGAAAGCTTATGTTTGGGCATGTTTGTCTCGAGCCTATAGGCCTTCTAGTTCTGGTCAGTGAGGTTGGAGCCGGTTTGGTGCTAGAAATTATGGGATAGAAAGTAAATGTTGTGAAGGCCTTAATTTATTAGCAACTGTACTGTATATTGAAAAAAAGCGACATTATAAATTTTATAGTCAATGAACACATCAACTTTTCTGAGAATAATTGTTATACGGGTTATTGAACGCTATTTGACCTTTTCATCCTAACATTCGATTGAGTTCGCCTAATGAACAAATTCCAATAACAAAATGCCATTATGAGAAAATTCTTATTTAAGTAGGATTTGTGAATAAAATTATGAATCAAGTCAATAATAGATTAACGCATTATTAGATAAATAAGTTGAAAAGGTAGTAATTACTTATGTCAATTTAGCATTCATTTGGTACATGAAAAATTTATGAAGACCAGTAGCCACTTTTTTCACTTCTCATATTATCTCGAAATTATTGGCTCCTAACTTTTGTTTTGTGGATGAAACTTTCTCTTCATGTTTGACAGTTCTTCGCATATCCATTTAGTTTTTTAGGAAATTGATAAGTTCGAACAGCATCTCTAATATATAGTAGATTACGAGTGAAAAGGAATCTTGCTGTTGCAGCCAATAAATTAATGCCATTTATGCACCTCAAATGATAATGGCAACAAGAAAGAACCAAAACAAAAACTAGGACGGCTATAAAATGCTGGAAATTAGTCACTGCATCATGAATTATTACCAAAACGCCGTAAAATCATTTTTTAAAGAAGTTTGGGAATTAAACTGGGATATTCTTCTGGAATATCTGTTTATTCCCAACCATTCTCCTTGTTTTCTCCAATTAACATGTTATAAAATGGACTAAAAGCCAACACTTCTCCAAGCAAAAGAGACTAATAAGCACAAACATGAACTACGAAAATTATGATCCTTCTTTCCCTGACCAGCCAGTGGTGGACCTCTATCTCCCAATTTGGGCTAACCTACCAGCCTTCAGGTCCAAGCCAGCCTTTGTTTTCAGGTCTGAACATGGCTCTGCTGCCTCAACTTCACTTCTCACTTATGCTCAACTCAACGAGTCAGTTGAGTCGATTTCAACTCGGTTACTTCTTTCACTTCACAGACGAGACACTGTTCTCATTTTATGCTCACCTGGCATTGAGCTGGTTGAGATAATCTTTGGATGCCAAAGAGCTGGCCTTTTGTGCATACCCATTTTCCCACCCCACCCATCTTTCACAAATGATAATTATCACCACCTTGTCAGAGTTCTCTCGCAAGCAAAGCCTAAAGCTGCCATAGCTGACCTTAATTACATTGCTAAAGTACAGAATTACATCAAATCATCCTCTACTAATCATAAATTATTTGAATTGCTGAACAAGGTCAGGTGGATTTACACTAATGATCTTAAGAACAAAAAGAGGGATAATTTGATTTTAACATCTTCTTCTTCATATAAGGGTTGCAAACCAGAAGAAGTGTATTTAATTCAGTACACTTCAGGTGCAACTGGGATTCCAAAACCGGTTCTGGTAACAGCAGGATCAGCAGTTCACAATGTAAGAGTAGCAAGAAAAGCATATGATCTAAATCCCAGCAGTGTAATTGTGTCCTGGTTGCCTCAGTACCATGATTGTGGCCTTCAATTTTTGTTGCTTAACATAATATCAGGGGCAACATGTGTGTTAGCTTCACCTCTAGCATTTCTTGCTCGCCCTCGGCTATGGCTAGAGCTCATTTCAGAATTCAAAGGCACTTGCACTCCTGTTCCTTCCTTCACATTGCCACTGGTTGTAAAGCGCGGCGGGATTAATATCAATCAAGGCACACAAATCATAAATCTATGGAGTTTGAAGAACTTGATACTAATTAACGAGCCAATTTACAAGTCCTCAGTTGACGAATTTGTTAATGTTTTTAAGCCTTTTGGGCTAAATCCATCTTCAATTTCTCCATCTTATGGCTTAGCCGAGAATTGCACTTTTGTCTCAACAGCCTGGACCAACAGGCAAAATTCTTGTAATTTCCCATCTCACAATAAGCTCTTACCAGTTGCGAGGCTTGTGTCTGAAAATGAACAGGAAGAAGAGGACATGGACATTATAGTAGTAAACGAAGAGACAGACGAATTAGTTGCTGATGGAGTAGAAGGTGAGATTTGGGTGTCTTCTCCAAGCAATTGTTCAGGTTATCTTGACCATCCATCTTTAACACGAGAGATATTTCAAGCTACACTTAAGAACAGAATAAGCCGGTGCTATGTCCGTACAGGTGATAGAGGGGTGATCAAAGGAGAAGAAAGATATTTATATGTGACTGGTAGATGTTCAGATGTGATCAAACTCAGAAATGGTGAAGAGATTCACCCTCATTACATAGAGACTGCTGCATACAATAGCTGCCCACATTTCATCAGAGGAGGCTGCATTGCTGCTTTTGAGATTTTGAACACCGTAGCAGTTGTTGCGGAGATACAAAGAAGTGAAAACGACAGTGTTGTTTTGACGAAGGTGTGTGAAATGATTAGAAGAGGTGTCATGGAGGAAGAGAAAGTTGAGGTTGGAGTAGTAGTTCTTGCGAAGAGTGGGGGTGTGCCTAAAACAACTTCGGGTAAAATTCAAAGATGGGCAGTTAAAGAAAAGGTTGTTGGAGGTAAAATGAGGATAGTTATGGAGGTGTTGTTTGGAAATAATAATGGAGATAATCTAAGGTTGTCACCATTGTAATTAAGGTATTGGCAAAGCAAAATAAGAGCAGAATAGGGGAAAAAAGGGCAGTAGATTGTGGTTTCTCTCTCCCGCTTTCCACAATTGTAACCCGTCCCTCTTTGCTTTCTCATCTGTGACCTTTTTTCAAATATCATAAATAAATTGGTAAATCGGTAAAATCAGTTTTACTGTTAGACTATTTATATATAAATTGCTCGAGTTAATTATGTAGTTATTACAGGAAAATTATAAATAATTGGAAATTTTCTCTTGCTATGAGTGTCTTTATTGGTTTATATCATTATATGTTATATGTATAAAGCATTTCTATATATTTTTATGGGATTAATTTTATGATCATTATATTATAATTTGTAACGAAAATTTATAACGAAAAAATAACCTAACTTTTATTTTATAACAAACAAATCATAAAAACCGAAATTTGAAAATTCGGTTACTGAAAAAAATAAACTTTTATTTTGATTCATTATTAAATTTATTTATTTAATAGTATAATTTGTATAATATCAATCCAACCAAAATAAAAATTAAGTTATTTTTTCCGGTAGCCGGATTCTGAATTTTTCGATTTTTATTATTTTTTTGTTATAAATTATAGTTTAATAATTATAACATTACAATCATAAAATTTTAATGACCACAAATAAAATTAATCCGTATTTATGTATTATAGATAAATTATTATAGATAAATGAAATGTCTAATATATATATATATATTACATCATGATGGTGATGCATCAAAATTTTATTAATGGTATTATTTAGGGGTGTACACGGTCCGGTCCAATTCGGGGATTTACAAATCTCCGTATTGTTTTGAAATTTCGGATATTTTAAAAATTAAGTATTGTAACTGTCTTGAAAATTCGGGACAGTTCGGTACAGTTCTATAAAAATTCGGTACAGTTCGGTTCGGTTCTTCGGTTCTTTCAGTACAAAACAATTCAGTACAATACAATACGGTATTTCGGATAATTCAATATTTTTAAAATTTTACAAAATAAAATCACAAATAATAAATACAAATACAATTAAAATATCTCAATAAGTATAATTAAAATTTAAGTCAAAATATATTAATAAAAAATTAACATTCAACAGTCTTCCTCTGCATTATGCTGACACTAATTTCAGAATCTTGAGTAATATCTAAAAAAACACAAATTTTAAATAATTAGAACATAAAAATTATAAACATTAATAAAAAAAATTAAAAATTTAAACAAATATAATAATTACCTGATTCAAATTTTTCAAATTCTTCGGTTGATGCCTCTGAAGCTAAAACTGCAGCCGATCTTAACCAATTTTGGCAACAAATAAGAACCTCGGCTGTAATCGGAGTTAAAGAACTTCTAAATTTGTCTAAAGTTCTTCCTCCAGTACTAAAAGCTGATTCAGAAGCTACAGTCGAGCACTGAACAGCCAAAATATCTCTAGCAACCTTAGCCAAAATTAGATAATTTGGCTCATTTATCTTCCACCAACTTAAAATATCAAAATCAGGAGAATTTTTTACTAATTTATCAGTCAAATAAGTATCCAAATCTCCTTGAGACACAACTTGCTCCTTATCTTCATTTTCCAAAAACCACGCATCAACTTCATCAACAATTTCATTAGAATTTAGTTGTGGATCTACAATTTTATCAGCATTAACTTCTTCAATTTTTTTGTGTTCTTCTATCAATCCATTCAAAGCAGCTGTCACTTTAGAAACTAATTTTTTCGATTCAAGCTCACCATAAAAAGCTGTGTACTTTGAAATTAGAAATTTCATTTTGAATCTAGGATCCAAAACCACAGCTATAAAAAGAATGACATTCGTCTTCTTAATCGAACCCCAATACTTGTCAAATTTTAACTGCATTTATTTTCCCATTTTCATTAAAAAATCATCACCAGTAGTTTGAGAAAATTGCAACAAATTCAAAATACGCACAATCTCTGGAAAATACAAATTTGAAGTTGAATACAATGACCCAGACAATTTGCAAGTCACATCATAAAACCTTTTCAAAAATTTTGTGAGAGTTGTGAGCTGTTTCCAATTAGCTTCAGTCAAATAAACAGGTCCAAACTCAATGAAGTATTTGCTATCTATATCCTCCAACTTATCAAAAGCTTTTTGATACTCCAAAGCAATGTCCAACATTAAATATGTTGAATTCCACCTAGTAGGGCAATCTATGATCAAACTCTTTGCATACTTGATGTTTACTGTCTCACAAGATTTTTTGAAAGAATCTAACCTTTGAGGACTGCTTCTAACGTACTTGATCACATCTCTAACCTTTTTAATAGACTCTTCAACACATTTAAGCCCGTCTTTCACAATTAAGTTTAAAATGTGAGCACAACATCTCATGTCAAATATATGACAATACCCAGATCAAAGCAAGAACTATGCGAACATAAAACGAGTAAATATACAATTAAACATGCAAAGCAAATAACCAGCAAGAGTAAGCAAGCTACCATTTTGAATCGGGCCTAAAGTTGTTATCTTTTGCGTTGAACTCACCTAAAGAAGCAAGAAGCTGCCAGTTACCGGAGGAGAGGAAGGCGAGAAAGAAAATCCGGGAATGGTGGTTAAAGCTGCGAAGGAAGTGAAAGGCAATGAAGATCGCTGAAGAAAATGGCTGAAGCAGCGGAGGAAGTGGAAGGCAGCGAAGAACACTGGAGAAAATGGCTGAAGCCTGAAGCGGCGGGGGAAGAAAGAGGGGAAAGTTAGAGTGAAGAAAGGGATTGTAAAGGCTAAACCTAATCAAATAATTTATTTTTTAATATTTTAAAAATTTATAAATTCTTTAATTTCAATTTTCATTTCCCTCCTTGAACTTAAATTTTAAAGTTCAATTTTTAACTCCCTCTATATATTTTGATTTTAAAGATCTTGATCCTTAACATGGCATATATATATATATATATATATATATATATATATATATATATATATATATATATAAATAATGAATTATCTTCTAAAATATAAATTTACAGTTTATTTTTTAATATATTTTCTAAACAAATTCATAAAATATTTTCTTTTCTATAATTCAAAATGCACTAACAAATAATGTTGGGGGACCGAATAAAATGATTGAAAATTTTGTAAGAGACTAAGAGTGATAATGCACTAACAAATAAAGTTCTAAATGATTGAAAATGTTATTTTCTCAATTTACTTCAACTGATGAGTTTCAGCCATTGGATAATGAGGTAGTAAATTGATATAACATGAACATTTATAGATAACAGAATCTTGAAAATTTTATTATAAATAGTATAACATGAAATATATTAAAATTTATATTTAAGTTAACTTTACTTTTGACATATTCAACTTCGATAATACTGCGGTTGGACTTCTAATATCTGAATTACTACATTCATCACTTTTGTATTCGGTATAGTTCCAAAAATCATATTTATAAGAACTCCATAATTGTGATATTTAATATCTTATATTTAGATTTGTATAATTTCTTTATGATACTTTATATATATTTTATTTATAACTGTATAATATCAATTATCACCGATATTCCATATGTTTCCAATTCCAAATATGCAATACATGTGGATTGCATAATAATATATTTCGTTTGCCCATAATGAATTTAGAACAAATCCCACTTCTAAAGCTACACCTCTAACATATCAATCCAAACACAAATTTATCAATTAAAAAATATTTTCATAGTTATAATATAATGGTTGGTTATGAACAATATTACAACAACATTAATTATCTCTGACCTATTTGATTTAGTACGCTCACAATATTATATTAACTATATATATAGCCTCTAGACTTCTCCGACATTATATAAACTATAATCGGAATTTTACATGCGTTTTATTTTGCAAGCATGCTCAATTAGAATATCAATTGGTCAAATTTTTGGTATATATAATAACTATATATAATTACATTATAAATTCACATATTCATATAGGTATTGTGGTAAAAATAGATGAATATTAATTGATTGATACTAAAAATAAATTAAATTAATTAGTATGATTATTATATACTTATATAAATACATGAATTAATAAATTTTATTATATATAATAATTGTATATAATTACATTATTAATTTACATATTCGATTACCCATATAGCTATTGTATGAAAAATAGATGAGTAATAGTTGAATAATGCTAAAAGTAAATGAAATTATTAAAAAGATAACTATATACCCATACATTTACATTAATTGGTAAAATTTCATTATAAATAATAATTGTATACAATTACATTTTTAATTTACATACTTATATAGTTATTATAAATTAAAATAGATAATTATTATAATAATTAAATTTATCTTTTAATAATTAAAATATTCAGTTGAATTAATTAATTAATTATTATTATTTTAATTTTGTACATTAAAATATATAATGCAAATAATTATGAAGTTAAATTTATATAGTATATATAAAATAGAAATTATAAATAATATTTATATATAAATTATTAATATTATATATAATAATTAATAAATATCGGTTCTTTCGGTACAATTCGGTTCCAGAACAGTTCGGAACAGTTCAATACGGTTCTCGGTCCGGTTCTAGATAAAATATCCAATCCGTTCCGAATAAAATAAACAGTACAGTTCGGTTCGGTTCTAGTCAAAAAGTCAACGGTACAGTTCGGTTCTGGATCTTTTTCTTCGGTATTTCGGTTCGGTACAGAAAGATCCAGATCCGTGTACACCCCTAGTATTATTAAGGAATAAATCATAGTGTGGTTTTTATAAAGAAAAATGTTTTTGTATATATTAAAATGCGAAACAGCATTATATTGCAATTTTTCTTTTCACATAAATTGCAAATTAGCTGTTGAAAGAACCGAGGAAAGATGATAATAAGAAATGGTTAGATATGTAGGGATTTTTATTGGTTCATCCACCATGGATCGTTGATTCGACACGAATCTAGTTGAGACAAGTTTTTCTTTTATATTTAAGTAATTATCGGGATTATTAGGGTTTATAGTTGGTTTTGCTTGCTCAAGAATTTTGTACTAACTCCAAATTAACAGTAGTTGTCCTCATAATCCACGCATATGTGTGCATGATTGAGGGTAAATGATTAATTAGCGTACAACTAAACGATGCATGTACTTGATAGATATTGAACCGTCTCAGTTGCATTTATTGCTGTTTACTCTCTGACTTTTTATAATTTATTATTTATGCACAAATCCAATGGATGACGTGGACGGAATGGAGGCTCTCATATGGGCTGAGAAAAAATCGGAGGCCCAGGTGTAATTCATTGAATCCAATAGTATCCAAATACAACTTTCTTCATTTTTCTTTGTTTTTATATTGTATTTATAAAAGCCTAATCTTCAAAACTTGAAAATTATTTACACGAAGAGAGAGCGAAAGAAATGATTCTTCTACGTTTGTTTCTATCCAGGGATTTCAGCTGTTATAAAACTTTGGTATATACTATATATATTTGATAGGCATACTAAATTTAAGCTATTTAAGATATATTATGGGATTTTATTTACATACCTAATTAGTGATAAAAGCATGATGTAAGAAAAATATTTTTCATTTTTGCTACATAGCGCATTTTTATCACAGATTTGATATATGAATAAGATTATAAATCATCTATACATGTACGTACAACCAGTTTTAAAATATTTAATCATTTGAAAAATGGTGAATAATATAATATTCAAATCCCCACACATAAAATTTGAATACATGCAAATAGAAAATATTAAAAAAAAAAAAAAAGGACCACAGGAATGCCTCGCTGCATATTCTTCAGCACAGTCAAGCATGGTATTCCTTATCTTCCTCTATAATTCAAATATAATGGAGAAAAAAATAATTCAGAAATTCAGACAGCATTAATGGATAAAAGTGGGAAACCGCCAATGTACTCCAATGGTGGAAAACAATGCAATTGCAGGCTTTTCTAGCTAACTAATCATAGAGCAAAGGAGAGAAAGAAAAAATGAAAAATTAAAACATTCTGCAAATTATACAAATCTTTAATGGAAGATCAAATTCCCTCTCAAGAATCTTTGCTAATATCAAGCTCTTAATTCTTTTACACATCACATTTCTACTCACCTACCAACCAAAGCTTTTAATATCTACAAGTTTATCCATCTCTCTCCCTGAAGCAATCATCATCATCATAAACGAAAGGAAAACCTCATTAATTAAGCAGTTGTCTTACATTACATTGGCTCCTGCTCCTGTTCTTGTTCTTGGTCCTGTAGCTGTTGTTGCTTCTTCAAGTTCTTGTTATTATGCATCCAAACTTTGAACACTTGCCTTCTAACTCCAACTTCAGCACAAAAGTTCTCCACTTCTTCTTCCTCTTGCCTATTGATCCTCCATCCGACTTTCTCAGCGAACTCCATCATCCTCTCCTTTTGTTCTTGAGTGAATTTTGTTCTAAATCTTTTCTTGGACAAAATATAAGGCGGTGGTTGCTGCATTCCCTCAGGGAGCGCAAGATCTTCACTGGAAGACTCGGTTCCTCCGCCGCCAAACGCCACCGTCATCGGCTGAACCATGTTAGCCGCCGTAGGGCTAGTGTGTAAAGAGTATCTCTGATGGTGCAGAACTGTAGGAGAAGGTAATGGTGGTGGTAATTGTAGGCTATGAACCATAGGATTTCTTCTCGAATTAGGGCTAAATTGAGTCTCTCCGTCAACCTCCTTGCGGTGGAAATTGCGGTGGCAATCGCAAGCTGCACATTTAAGAGCTTCTAAGCTACCTTCTTCTCCTCCAGGCATGAACTCACCGCAGCCATCAAAAACGTTACCGCCAACGCTGGCGGCATGGTTCCTTAGGCAATCTCGGTACCTAACATTAGGGGCAGACTTTGAGTTGGATCCTTTAGAAACAGCTGAGTTTGGAGATCTAGAGTGGGGATGGTGATCTAGGGTTTGGGTGTAGGAGAGAACAGTGCTACAATTATGATTGCCATCTCTTCTTCTGTCTACTCCTGATGATTGATGACCATAACTTGAAGGCAGTGACGTTCTTATATCATTCTCTTGGCCTCTTAATTCCATGGTTAGGTCTAAATCTGTCTAAACTAGTAGACAAAGCAAATGCCCTAATGATACCAAACAGCGTGATCTAAAGGGAGAAGTAATTGCACTGAGAAAGCTTTAAAAAAAGAAGAAGAAATCAAAGTAAAAAAATGGGACCAAACTCAGAGTGTGGTAAGAGAGAAGGAAGAGCAGACCAGCACATCAGCAGCATTATCTTTATGATGAAGGGGGGTCAAATGGAAGAAATTAAAATGGAAAAGAAAGGAGATAAAGGTGGCGAATTATTAGGGTTAAAGCTTAAAAAAGGAGGAAAATTGTTTGTGCTTCAGTGCTTCCAACAAGCCAACTACATAGCCAACAATAGACAGCTTGGTTGCTTGTGGTGAAGCCAGAGAGTAATAAGATAGTGAAGAGATAGATTGAGAGAAAGAGAGAGATGAGATTAAGGGTTTTTTTTTTTTTTGGAAATATTATTTCTCTGTCTGTGCAAAACAACCGACAACGTCATGTTCATCCCTCTCTCACGCCCTGCCACACTGGGCCCCACTTTACCCCTTCATTATTGCCTTCCTTTCCCATTTCTTATCTTTAACCCACTTGACCCATCCCAACAGATTTATGTACTATACATATACTCCTCCGACCCAGATTTTTTTTTTTATAATTAAAAAGATATGTTAGCTTAAACCTCGAGTTTCCCTTTAATAAAACAAGTACTAGATTGCAAGTAAGATTCTATTAGTGGATCAGCCATGCAAATTAAGAATTAGAAAGAAAAGAAAAGAAAAGAGGTCCACAGTGAAAGAATATTGTCTTGTAGCAGATGAAGTGATTCTGCAAATCTAAGAAATGAAATATGCAAAGGTTAATGTGGGGATTTTATTTTCTTTCTGCAACTGCAACGCCACGCTTGCCCCATGTAATGTCTTTACCTTTCACTGATGCAATCGATGGCTTCATTTGTCCCTCTCTCTTTCCACGTCTTTCTTTTTATTCGCTTTGGTACTTGCTTACTTTCTTCCTCTCTTTCCCTTCACTGTTCATACCCATTTCATCATTTTTTTTTTCATTATTTTGCTTTCTCTGCAAATTCCTGCTTGATTCCTTCTTCCACCAATGCATTTCTGCTTCCTGTAATCAGGAGTTTGCCCTGCATGGTTTTTTTTTTTACATATAAATTATTATTTTTTCTGAACCATCATGATCGTCAGCTAGCATTCAGAAATTCCAACCTATCAGGATTTTTCTTGCATTTTCATTGCCAGAATCGCTATGACAATATATGTCAATTACTTAAATAATTTAGGCTTACAGTGACACCAAGAGAGAAAAAGAATTAGGCTAACTTGGGCGTTTTTAATCTATTGTTTGCTTTTCTTACTTAACAATTATAGAACTAGTTCTTCATCTTCATGCATGTCGATGAAATTCCAACGGAATTGCCTGCCTGGTTGCTGATTTCCATGGGGTTGATAGAGGCCAATTCAGCTTGTTCTTCTTCTAAAACCCGTGGACTCGAGCTATAGCCCCCATCACCCAAGCCATACTTGGAATCCAATTCATATTTTTATTTTCACATAACAATTTACCATTAATTCGGTACGGTGAATAAAATCACAAATGAAGTACAAATAAGCAAGTAAAGTTGCATCTGAAAAGAGATCTTTAATTCAACGATAGAATTTAATTTAAAGAAATAAAAAGTTTTGAGTTACATATATAATTAATTTCAGTATTTTAAAGGAATTGGAGATATAAATAAACTTACAAATAAAAGTTGAAGTGCATAATGTACAGAATATTGTTTGTTCAAGGTCTTGATTAAGTCTCCTAGAAAATTCACATCTATTTAAATAGTAATTTAAATTCAACCACCGTATCATGATCACCAAAGATTCGCACAAAGATACATAAGAAAAGTCAATAATAAGAAGAAAAATCTGCGGTTTAATCTTATTTTCAAAGTTAGGTATCAGGGGCAGTGCAAATACTATCGCTGCTTGCCTGCTGCGTCAGGGATAGCCAACTGTTATCAAGTGATTGACTAGATCACAATTTTATTTTATCTAATTAAAAAACAAAAAATCTTTGGACTTGGAAGCCTTTAATTATATAATTCGAAGCTGCAATGAGTTGAAATTTTCGATTCAAAGTCATAACCAATAAGTTAATTATAATCTCCTGTCTACTGCAAAAACCACAGAGTGGAATTCAGGAGTCAAAGGCTGTCATAAATAAAAGTTTGGGCGATGGATGCAAAATTAGAAGCGGATTAACAGCGACGGATTCGTCTTGTCATGGAAAATCAGAAATTTGATTTCAGTTTTTTCGTAGCAGTATTCAATTGTGATCGCTATAGAAAAATTGAATTTAGCAAGTGTTTTTATATGTGGTTTTTATATTTCAAGTATTCCTTGTGTCCTATTTTAAGTACACGAAAATTAAGAAAACTGGAAAATTTTTAATTTCATAAGAAAACAATACTAATTGACTAATTTATCTTTTTTAATTTCAAGGGAAGCATTTAATTTTTATATGATTAGTTATAGCCCTAAAAGATCAAAGCTGCAAGGTACATAGGTCAAGAGGCCCGAAACCCAACAAAAGTCCAAAATAAGAGATCTAAGAAAATCCTATAAGCCGAATAGTCAAACACAGCAGTCGAAGTTATCCGATCGGATGTGACCGCTACCTGACAGACAAAGGCTGTCTGACACATTCTACCATCTCATCATTATTACCTACAAAATAGACCATACCTGTCGTGGAATAGGCTACTGTTCAAAGATTTTCCAGCTCGATAAGTAACAAGTTCAATTCAGAAATCACACACGAACATCTCTCCATATATATATCTCTCTCTGAAAAAAGCTGGGCATCCTTTGCTAACTTAAGTATTGGAGTACTTGCGTCCGACCACTCCAAGCAAATGTCTTTTTGCAGGTTCAACATCTACAAGTCGATAGGAGCCACAGGACAAAGCATATAGATCTCTTTCTATCTCATACAGGGACCTCTCTCTTTATGATAATAATTTAAGATTTATCATTTGGTACTTTCATTGAGAGACAATGACTAAGCTAAAATATCCAGTTCCTACGTTTCTTGCAAGAATGTGGATTTATGACCACAGAAAGAAAGCAAAAATGCCTCAGTTTCATGAAAGTCTCTGAAACTACACAGAAGATCGTATAGTGAAAGTAGAATACTGCAAATAGAAAGGTAAAACTTTTAAACTCCGTAAAAGTTTTCAAGACTACACAAGAAATCAGACAATAAAAGAAAAATACTAAGATTGAAAAAAGCAAAAAATTACATGCTAGGATCGAAAGAAAGCAAAATATCTTTCTTTTGGCCTGTTGCACAAATAACACATAAGACTCTTAGAACCAATCTACTGAAAAAAATACTGGGAGGGATGAAATGACTGTCCCCCTCTTTGCTCCCCAAAATATGGGAGCTTGCACTCCTACCTTACCAGCCCTTCTCTTTAACAAAAAACAAAAGGAAAAGGGAGAAATTGGTAGGTAAAATCCGATTGGGTGCAAAGAAGATGAAAAATCAAAGCGAATGGAGGCCTACCCTTTGCATCCGATTAGATTAGAAGCTCGATAGGAGAAATTCAAACTAGAGAAGAAGATGCCAAAGCGCCTTGTGAAAGTAGACAACTGGAGAAACATTAAACAGGAAAGGAGAAAAAGGCAAAGAAGGCCCTAAAGGTTAAGGCAAAGAAGGCTCTAATGGCGCTCTTCCCTTAGAAAAGAATTTGTAAAAGCAACTATCCTGATCGAAAGATCAATGAAAATATATAGTAATTTTGATCAAAAGATCAAAGAAAATATGTAGTTATCCTGATCGAAAGAATGATGAAGTTTATTGTTATCCTAATCGAAAGATTAATGAAATTTACCACTATCCCAATTCAAAGATCGATGAAGTTTATTATTTGATCAAAAGATCGATGAAAAATTTCATAGAAAGATTAACAAAAATTTGTTGTCAAAAGATCGAATATCTCAATTGTATTATTGGCTAAAATTTTTTGCTTTGAGGAGACATCAGTATCAGATACTTATATCAGCCACAACAAAATATTTCAGGGTATATTTATAAACAAAGCATTGTCACCACAAAGTACAATACAAATATTTACGAGCTACAAAGTTAAAGTTCGTTAAAAAGGTATAGATCATTATGAAACAACAAAGGCATAGTGAGTGTATGGCCTCTCTAAAAAAAGAGAAGAAGAAGGGAGATAGAGCAACTATTCCTAAAACCTCCTTTAAAGAAAGCATGCCTTTGCAACCAAAAGCTACTGCTTCAAGATCATATCTCATTAACTAAGATGTTGCAAATATCTCCCACTTGCAGCACATCAAAACTTGAAAAATGGGAAAGGATCAGCCCCGATTTAAGGAAATAAGGATTAAAAAAGTAGCAGAGGGTAGAGCTTACGTCACTTGTTACAACGAGAGATATAAGGCTGGGAAAAGCTCCAGCGATTCATTTGTCTTCCTAAAATGGAGGAGTTTGAAAATAAACATCAAAAGGGGATCAGGAGGTTTTATGCCAGAGGAAAAAATGGAATAAGGAAAATGATTGGCGAAGCAAAGAAGCAAAAGGTAGATTAAAGTACAAAAATATGAAAAGTGAAGCACCTATTTATAGGGGAAAAGCTCTTTGAAATATGCCAAATGGTCAACCAACTAGACCCTGCCACCCGATAAAAAGAAATGTCATGCCAATCCTTACATCAAAATTTCACCCTCGATGAGCATACTTGTCTTTAATCCAATGATAACTATCCGAGCAAATATCCCTCGATTGGACCAAAAGAGTAGACCTTTTAATCAACCGACTCTCGAACGATCGGATACCTCTAAAAAAGATGAACAAGTAACAATACTAGGCTATCTTTAGGTTTCAGTAAGTCTCAGGGAAAAATATAAAACCTATTTATAGAAAAGCCCAGCACATGACAAGTGGTAACCACACGCTATCTGATCTTGATGTGACCTTTAGTCCCTTCAATCCATGGACACATTGCAAAGCCTGTGCCTCCAATATGTCACATCGTCACTTATCTGCTCTGAAATCTTAGTAGTCATACTCCTAGCACTCAAGTGCATTTCTAAATAGCCCCATATGTAATGGCTCTAGTTTCTCGCATGTGCTTGTCAGTTGATCTGATCTCACAGGCTTTATGGTCCAGTTTATAAAGCCTTTGCAGCATCTCAAAGGCATTAATGGAAATTTCATATGTCAACCCCCATTAAATAAGGATTACGACTCAAGCCAACAAAGAAGAAAACAAACCATCCCAGCCAAAGGGCAAAAAATGAAGCAGCAGCCATCAAAAATGACAAAATGACACACCTTAAAGAAACTAAAATTTACCCCGACCAAAAAAAGGCTAAATAACACGCTTCATACTATGCTTATTTCAAGAAGATATAAGCATTCATACCAAGTTTAGTAATGCGATGGAATTTGGAAATTCGAGATGAATTGCCATAGGCTTGAGAAAAGCTACTTCGAAAAGAGCAGTAAAAGATAAGAGATACGCCACCTGCTGCAATAGGTAATACCTAAAGGGACAAAGGACGATCAAAAGGCTCTATTAGAAAAAGTCAAAAGAGTGAAAGAAGAACGGACGAAAATTCAAAAGGCGATAAAAAACAATTAGCCCATCATAGCCGACATTCGATTTAAAGTAATAAGATGCAGGAGATAAAAAATGATCGGACACTGGCGCGAACATAAAAATCATTAACCAATTAGAGCAAACTTACAAAATAACACCCTTACGAGATAAGTTTTAAACATTATATTATTCCCTTTCGTACATTTTAGTTTTTATAATATGTCACATAAAGTGGAAGAGCAGAAAGAATAAAGTAAGAATATTATACAAAAAAATTAAAACTCATGAAAGTACAAGGTATATAGGTAAATGCTTCTTCACTCAGAAAAGAAAAGAACTTTTCCATTCGAAAGTCCATAATAAAGATCTTTCCCATAAAAAAATAAAACAAAACAATAGGGAGAAAAGAGGACAAAATGGCTTTGCTAGCACTAAAATTACTTCTACTCACATCATATCCCCCTTATTACCAATTTCCCCTTTCTCCATTATGTCTAGTAATGGAAAGCTTGATGGTATGCAATTGAATCCTCGCCATGAGCAGCAACCGTCGTCTCATTCACCAGCGCCATCACTCTGACATGGTGGTTAAGTAGTGGCCGAGATGGTGGCGGTAGAGGTAGAGGTTGATGATGGAATATGACATGGTATGAACATGGCAATCACGCAGCGGAAAAATAATAAAACGATCATACATGCCAAACAATTCCATGACAAGAATCGAAACATGCAATTTTAGGGTTTTAAAACTTACAACTTTGAATGCTTTTTAAAACTTGAGTTTGGTGATGACCAGCAATCGAGATGACTTTATCCACCTTAGATCTTGATCACCAATGCCAAGGAACAGCCTTTTACGCCACTCCCTCTATTCTTACATACACAATTGCACCGACGGCTTAAAATAGATGTTGCTAGCTCTCTTTTAATGTATTGTGTAATGGCTATGGTTTGAAGCTACAAAATTTGATTTTGTTTTTCTCTTAGGTTGCTATTACTACCCAAGATCACAAGAGAATGAGGAACTATCCTTTCTCCTTGTGAAAATTGGCTAAAAGAAATTTTTGAGAGAGAGAGAGAGTTTCACGTAAAAACCATAAAGATTAGGGTTTTGTGTTTTCTCCCTCATTCAATATATATCCTTTTATTTTTTAAGTGATAAATCTAAAATCAAATACTTAAAGATAATTAATTTCAGCCTTTATCACTTCTTTAAAATAAGATATATATATTGATTTAAATTCTTTTTAATTAATCCAAGATTAAAACATAAGACATATTAACCAAATAAATCACTTAATAAATAAAAAGCATGTGCCGAAATTCCTTTGATTTTTCTCTTGGAATTTCGGCCACCAATATTCATAATTAAGAGATTTAATTTGATCATAAGTCTTTTAGGCTTTAATACTCAATTAATTAAATTAATACAAGACATTTAATTAATTGAAATTAAACCTTATGGGCTGAATTTTTTTTCTCTCTCATGGGACAAGGTCCAATAGCAATCTAAAACCCATCACACATATTAATTTGACTTTAATTAAAAGCCCAAATTAATGCCCAATACTTTAATTAAATATTTTAAGCCCAATGCTCTTTGTGCGATCATATAGGTCCATTTAATATTGGCAATGAATTAATAAATTAATTCAAAGGCTATATATATTCTCTAGCAAGATATTATAACATTCCAAATTAAATGAAAATGCATATGGCATTTAGTGATCTAATGCAATTTTGCATAGTCCCTTACCCATAAATATCAGAATTAATATAAGGCATAGAACTAGTCATCCTTATATATATTAATTCCTTTCTTGATCTTCCAGTGACACTGAACTCTCAGATAAATAATGATTACTCATTATTTCATTTCGGTATGGCCATACACTTCTCAGTTCACTGATCAAGTGGCCGATTATATTTTTCTCTCTTATTGAGAGGGGTAATCCCTGCACTTCTCTCATGCTCTCTAACATGAATCAATGCATACCCAAGCATACCCGTACTTGTCACTCTGTTACGAGCACGTTAGGTGTATGTCAAAGTACACATTAATTCATAAAGAGTTTCATAGAGATTTTAGGTCTAAGAACTCCGATACAAAACTTGCATATGAGAAACACTTATAACTTGTACCATGTAGTGTTCTCATGAGCGGATCGAATCCAGATACCATGTTCTTTAACATGTATCTATGATCTCTGATTGACACTCTTGTCCTAATGATCCGTAAGACAGAACTCATAATATCAGAGAGAGCATACTAGTCTTAATTCATTGTTATTCCCATAACAATGACTGACTAGGGATATTTAGAATGATGTCTCATTTGTTTCAAGGTCTTACAACCATGTGCCTCACACATGATAACTTAAACCGAAACAACATTCTTGGATAGTTCTATCAATTGATATGCACAGGAATACAATGGATAAAACAAATGCCTCATTTTATTAATTAAAGTATTTTATTACAATGTATTGGGGCTAGGGCTTACACTAATAGTTGAGAAAATGGAGAAGTAAACAAATGAATGTATCCACAACTATGAGAAATTTGAGGCTGAAAGAAGGATAAAGCAAAGAAGGGTGAAAAATGCACAACTCTCTACAACAAGTCATGCATGGCTAGGAGTGCACCCAATGATTCATTCATCTTTCTAAAATGGAATGGAGAAAAAAGAGCAAATTAAGGAGCAGTCAGACTGCCTCATAAGGAATACTCCTAGAAAAGGAAAAGGGAGAAGAAGAAGATGGCCTTAGGAAGAAAATTTAGAAAAATTCAAGAAAACTTCAGAAAAAAGAATAAACATATGCCCATTTATAATATTTCTCACCTCTATGAGAATGAGCTACGTAAGCTCCGCTATTTAATGGATTAAAAAATGAAATAATTAAGGCTCAGAAGACAAAGCGGCAAAAATAAAATGACCCTTTTTTCGAAGTCGTGGATTTCGAAGAGAAGTGGAAAGAGAAGCGATGCGACGATCTGAATGACCATTGTCAGACCAATGATCAAAGAACCAATATTATTAAAATCAAACCGGATAAAGAATCGACAAGGCTGGAGGTGTGTGATTCGATTGGTTCAATCAAATTTTTTTATTTTAAAAATATTATTAATTAATATAATTTTATAAATACTACTATATAAAATTAAAAAAAAAACATTCATCAAACATTAAATATATGTCATAAATATCCTAATAATAAGTTATAAAATATAATTTCAATTTTATTACTACAAGTGATTAACTATTGATTTTTGAATATCATATGTTAGAAACATAAAAATATAATCATATTATGAAAAAAATTTCTTATTTAGATGGAACAGTAATGAAATAAACACAGAAAGTATTGACCTTGCATATATGAGTATAATTATATTTGATTACAATGAACCCAAATAGATAATAAGTATATTAAATTATTAAGTGACATCTTTAAAATTTAAAATACTAATTTTTTCAAATAAATAAATAATGAAAATTTCCAAATATATATACATATATATGTGTGTGTGTGAAAATATACAAAAAAAATTATGATTTTTTTACACATTTAAGCCAAAAATCCTATTTTATTTGGTTTTCTGGTTCTTTCCGATCCAATTCAGTTTTTTGCCAATACAATTTTAAGTAGTTAAAATAATCGGATGACCTATCAATTCGCAGTTCAACCGATCAATCCGGTCTGATTTTAATAACATTGTAAAGAATGATCGGCAATACCCCATGTAATCTTTGATTTCGTAAACAGATAAAGTTAACTTATGAAAATTGCAAAACACAATAGAAAATGCAAAGGATCGAAAACATCAAGAAGCATAAACTAGAAAAGCTGTACCACTTCTAGTAGCAGAAACATCAGGCAAACAACCTCTTAAGGCTAATGATTTTATTCCGATTGATAAGCATCCCGATTGATATATTTATCCCAACCTCTTAAGGTTGATGATTTTATTTCAATCAACGACCATCCCAATCGATGTATTTATCCCAACTTCTTAAGGCCGATGGTTTTATTTCGATCCACGAGCATCCCGATCGATATATTTATTCCAGTCTCTTAAGGTTGATGATCTTATTCCGATCGATATATTTATCCCAGCCTCTTAAGGCTGATGATCTTATTCCGATCGATATATTTATCCCAACCTTTTAAGGTCGATGATCTTATTACGATCGATCAGTATCTGGATCGATGTATTTATCCTAACCTCTTAAGGCCAATGATCTTATTCTGATCGACCAACTTCCCAATCGATGTATTTATCGTAGCCTCTTAAGGCGAATGATGTTATCGACCAGTATCCTGATCGATATATTTATTCCAGCTTCTTAAGGTTGATGATCTTATTCCGAATGACCAGCACCCCGATCGATGTATTTATCCCAACCTTTTAAAACTGATTTCGATCAATGAATATCCCTATCGAAGTATCTATTCCAGTCTCTTAAGATTAATGATTATATTAATCCCAATCGGAGTATTCATTTCAATCTCTCGAGACTGATGGATTATCCCGATTGATAACTCATCCCAATCAAAGCAGTTAAAATTCCAACCTTTCGATATGTGGCTCATTCAATTAGCAATGCAAAGGAACTAACAAAAGGTAACCAAACGGCCAATCAAGAAAACATTTTGATCCAAAGAACAATCGAACCGATTCAGAGGGGATAAACGATAACCCCTAAAAGATCAAAGCTGCAAGGCCTATAGGCTAAGAGGCTCGAAGCCTAATAAAAGTCCAAAATAAGAGACCCAAGAAAATCCTATAAGCCGAATAGTCAAACACGGTAGTCGAGATTATCCGATCGGATGTGACCTCTCATTGATAGACAAAGGCTGTCTGATATACGCCACCATTTCATCACCATTACCTATAATCACCATTATCTATAGGATAGGCCATACTTGTTGTGAAATAGGCTACTGTTCAAAGCTTCCCTAACTCGATAAATAACAAATTCAATTCATAAATCACAAATGGACATCTCTCCATATATATCTCTCTCTCTAAAAAGAGTTGGGCACCCTTTGCTAACTTAAGCAACAAAATGCTTGGCGTCCGGCCACTCCGAGCAAGTGTCTTTTTGCAGGATTCAACATCTACAAGTTGATATGAGCCACAGGACAAAGCTCATCGGTCTCTTTCTATCTCATACAGGGACCTCTCCCTCTACGATAACAAATTGAGATTTATCAATTAAATTTAAATTTATTATTTTATTAAATGTAATGATACATAATAAATAATGATAGAAATATATATATTTTTTTCAAATTTTAAAAATGACACTTAAAATGAGATAAAGAAAAATACAAAAAGCGAATACTTGCAGTAGCACAATTCTTTGAAAAATTTTAGTAAAGAAAAGAAAAAATAATAAATATTTTTTTAGTTGATATAATAAGTGACCGGTGTCTAACAAATGTAATAGATCGTGCAAGTAATACAGTGAAAGTTGATTAAAATTCATAATTATTGTACCGTATAAATTGTGTATGTGAAAATTTTTTTAACGAAGTTATAATAAAAAATTCCAAATTGTCGTTAGATTTTTAGATTTTTACTAATTTAATCCAAACAAAACTAAATTTATTAACCATAAAATTTTTCAATAATTTGCAAATAAAACAACACTTAACTAAGACAACATAGGAATTTGATTGATAAAAACTATTGCTAAAAAATGTATCCTCTCCTCTCTCATATGATTAACTCTCTCAAAGATAACACAAAACAGCCATGGAAAACTCAACTTGACACAAGTCCCTTACACAGAACACCCTTCTAATTACTAAGCTCACTAAATTAGAATAACTTAATAACTAGCATCAGCACATATTAATTTAATTCCAAGATTTCAATTAAATCTCTTTTCAGAACACTTAATCTCAATCTATTCAATATCCAAATTACCTTAACCTAATAGAGCTTGCATTCACGTATCAAAACCTCGTCTTAAAACGAATGAAAATGATGAACACAAGAATATTAGAACAAGCACTTGTACATCCTTGAAAAATATTCAGATTAAAAGTTCAATACCTATTAGATACATCAAAACCTAAATCAAAATAACATTCAAGATGCAGATAATCACAAGAGTATTGAAATAACTGTTGCGTATACGTTTATGACCAAAAACAGAGTCAATGCATGAGGAGAAAGAGAATTCAAATATCCCAAAGCAAAAGAAAAGATTACTGACTATCCATTAATGAAAGCAATAAAAGAATATCAAAATCGTTCATAATACTCATTAAAGAATCTGAAAAACTATAATCTTCAGCTTCAAGTTCTCTTCTTCAATCCAAAAAAACCTACCACTACAAAAAAATTGCAATTTAGCAACGAATATTAGCAACGAAAAATATCAAATTTTCGTTGCTAATAAAAAACAGCAACGAAAATTAGCAACGGAAACTTTAATTGCTAATTCGGGAAAATGTATTTTTAGCAACGAAAATTTTATTTCGTTGCTAAATTCAACCAATGCAAGATTCGGTGAATTGGTCAATTTTAGCAATGGATTTCAGTTGCTAAATATACCCACCGGTAAAAAAATTAATGAAGGTTATGTCCGTCGCTAATCCATAGCTAAAAATTATTACATATTTATACGACGGTTCTAGTAAAATTAATGGTAAAAACTTGTCTACCTAATTTTAAAAATTAGGACTGAAAGTGGACCGATTTAATTAAATGCCTTATTCACTTTCTACCTATTAGCCCTCTTTGTAGGAAAAGAAAAAAAGAAAAGAAAAAGAGTGTACTTTTAGTCGAAATTGGCTACTGTTTGTTACCCTTTACACGTGATAAATTGAATAGCCTTCGTCTCGTGTGCCTAAATTTTTTAACCTCTGTCACATTGTAATTTTGTTCTCCCTCATTTTTTCACTGGGCACTCTTTCCTGAGGGCAGATTAAAATAAAAGTTTAATAATATTTGCTAAATACACCCACCAGTAAAAAAATTAACATAGATTCTGTCTGTCGCTAATCCATAGCTAAAAATTATTATAATTTTTTGTGCCAGAACCAACAGGATGTCTTGGGGTGTATTTGCCAGAGGAACTTTTTTGTGCAGCAACAGCAGGATGTCTTGTGGTGTATTTGCCAGAGGATCTCAGTCCATGTTTTCTAAGTAAGCTTCCTTTATCTTCTTTTTCTGAAAAACAGATGTATAATGAGGATGCTTGTGTCTAATGGGACTCCACAACTAACTTATACTTCAAAAAATGAGACACATGCTTTCTTTACAATTTCACATAAACCTAATTGAATTCTGAATACCAAACATGTTATATATAATACTAATAAATCTTCGCATGTACTAAATGATACTACTCGGTGATTGATACTTAAAAATGAGACCCATGCTTTCAAGACCTGCCTAGCCAGATTAACTGCTCCACTCTTTTTTATATCAAGTGCAAATTGTAAGCTGTATCTCTTCGAACATCATAATAACCTCACTTCAGATTTTCAGGTACATCTCAGAGTTACATTAAATATAAAGAAATTTTAAATGTATATTTCCTTTAAACATTCAGGTTTTCAACCAAATACAGAGATGGCAAGAGATGGCAATCAGAAACACTATTACTCATTTCCTTAAAGTGGACATATAAAATTCAGGTTAAAAAAAAGTTAAAAATATGGATAAGCCATGAAAAGAGCTCCAGCAAATATGAATTTTTAATCAAGCAATAACTAGATGAGATGGATAGAGAAGTTGCATATTAGTCCCTACGATGGACCCCTTAGCATAAAAGTCACTATGTGAAATTCCCTTTTTTCTTCATGTTCATTTGCTAACTTTATTTACTAGAAATGAAACACAAAAGAAAAATACAAATAGCATGCATGCAAATAAAAATAAAACAAACAAGTTAGTTTGATCCCTAAAATATTTAAGTTCATAAACATTTAAATCATATTACAAGGTGTGATATCCTTTACTATATGAAATCCTGCAATTAAAAAATGAGGATTAGACCAAAATCATCACAATTATAAAACTACATCTCAGTTATTTTATCTCCAAAATAAAGGTAAACTATTTTGTAAATAATGACTTGTTAAAATTATCTAAATGTTCATTTATTTACTAAGCTTCCTAAACTACATATAGGAAAATAAGGACATATTTACTTCCTAATATAAATGCAGATATACATTCTAACTGTGCAAAAATAATTTATTTTGACTAATAGCAAATGGACAGTCTCTTCAACCTCATGGACAGTCTCTTCAACCTCATGGACAAGGGTGAAAAAAATGTCCGATGCACACCCAGAGAATGCATTTGAAAAGTTTAAGTAAATCCAAATAAGTATGATATCAAAAACATACCTCGCTACTTTCACCAATCCGTAAATTATTAAAAAGGAATGATAAGCCTTGTGCTATACATTGATGCTTATTTTGAAGTCTAAATCCAAGAGCTAAATTAATCAAGGTTGTTCCTGGATAAGACAACAATATTACAATGATTTAATAATAAAGCATTAAACACAATATAAAATTTACATACCATGACAAATGAAGGGATGAAATCTTACCCACACACAGATTAATTAAAGGATTCTCGGGCAGTAGTTTATAGGGTACTAGGTATTCTCTTGCAGCGTCTTGGTAGTGGCTGCCCACTGTAAACTGATGCCCATATATGACAATAGGTGGAACACAGTCATCGTGTTTGGTTCACATATAACATAGAAACTTTGCATGCTTTGAATAGTTCTTTCCCAATCTACATTATCACAAGCAAATTTTTGAATAATAACAAATGCAGGTACGAGTTCCAGAGCTCACAAAAACCAACATGCTCCCAAATATTGTTTAGAGTTTCCAGGGTTCGAGTTAAAAGACCATGTCATTATCAATGTCAAAAGCCTAAAAAGTAAAACATGCTCAAAATAAGGGGAAGAAAAATAAATTAAAAAAGACAAAAAAAAAAGCAATGCATAATGGAAAAAACAACTCTTCTTTCCATCGAACCCACTGCTTTTAAAGGAAGTATCATTCCTTACCTTTCAACTCCTCCCAAATTACACCTCTACCGCACGAAAGTGAGAACAGTGAGAGCATAGGGAGAAGATCAGTCAAAAGGAAAGAGCTGAGGGGCATGAGAGAGAGATGGTGAGAACAATTGGTTTTGCAGAGACATAAAAGCAACAAGAAAGAGAAACCAAAATCACCTTCAGAAAACAAAAATCGCTAAACAAAAATATTAAAATCTAACCTTCGAAACAAGCTGTGTAGGGAAAGGTCGGAGGACCACCAGTAAGGGCAACGACGGAGTGAAAACGATGCCTATAACCAAACCACCGAGAAGGCACAAAATGAGAAACAGTGAAGAAACAGAGAGTGTGTACGTACAGAGGGCAAAAAGGTGAGACTAGAGAAGAAAATGACAGTATTTATACCAAGGGCAAAGTAAAAAATAGCAACAGAGTTCATTTTTCGTTGCTAAAATAGTAACAGAATTTCGCTGCTAAAAAGCAACGAAAAATGAATTCTATTGCTATTTTTCGATCCAAAATTTTTCATTCTCCTAAAGCTTAATTTAGCAACGGAAATGGTTTTCTTTGCTAAATTAGCAACGGAGTAGAATTCCGTTGCTATTTAGCAACGGAAAAATGAATTTCTACCCAAATTTTTAACACCGCATGCTAGCGCTTAATTTAGCAACGGAAAGATTTGTCGTTGCTACATTAGCAACGAAAATAGTATTCCATATCTAAATTAGCAATGGAATACATTTTCGTTGTTAAATTTCGGCCCAAATTTTTAGCGCCATATGCTGGCGCTTAATTTAGCAATAGATATAATTTCCGTTGCTACAATAGCAACGGAAAATCAAATCCATTGCTACATTAGCAATGGAAAACCATTTTCATTGCTAAATTTTGTCCCAAAATATTACCGTCATCTACCGGTGTTCTTTTTAGCAACGATATATAATTTTCGTTGCAAAATTCCGTTGCTAATTTTTGGAGCCACTAGTTTCCACCTATTTTGGCAACGGAAGACAATCATTTTTTACTCCATTGCTAAAACCCTAAACTTCAACCAAAAATAGCAACGGAAATTTTTTTCCGTTGCTAAAAGAACACCAATTCTGTTGCTAATTTAGCAACGGTAAAAATTCCGTTGCATTTTCTAGTAGTGTACTAAAAACTATATTTCTGCAAGTATTGAAGATGAACAAGTAAATGTTTTATATAAAAACCCTATCTAATTACAATAAAAAGAAATAAATTGAAAGAAGAAAACTATTGAAGAAGAACGTAGAAATTCCTCAAAAATTTAAAATCTGAGCTTATATACTCCAGGATTGACCGTATTAAAACCAATCTAGTCCTATACATGTACTGAATAACAGAATTTTGATCGATTACACGGCTGGATTGAAAATGATCGAGTTGCGTACATGTGCTTCTACCTCAAAATTGCCAAATTTTTCCATTCAACACGGCTGGATTGAATATAATCCAGGCGCATGACATGCATTCTGCTTCTAATTGCTGAAATCTCCCATTTAACACGGCTACCCGACAATATTGAATCCATGTACAGCCGTGTACGAGGCCAAAAAATTTATAATTAAACAACAAAGTACCACATAATGAAGCAGAATTTGACAAAATTTGTTATTCTAACTCAAAACACATAAAATTAACTAATAAAATGACTCAAAACAAACCTAAACAAAAGCATAAATGGAATTATCAGTAAGTCACATGGGCTTTTGTAAATATTTTGTTACAATATAATTGTTCATAAATACATTTTGCCGCTGTAAAAAAAAAAAAAAATACATTTCGCCACTAAAGCATCAATCAATTTTACATTGAAAACACGCATTATTCTTTCAGAAGTCGGTGTTCTTATTAATATGACTAGGTATTCCTTATGAACTGCAGATTAAAAATCAGCTTATACTTTTTATAGGTTTATTTAACACCTATTATTATAATAATTTCTTTTTGCTTATATATAAGCCACAATCAAGTTGATAATAGAAAAAGTCATGAAAAATAGCTATCGCATAAAAAAACACAGAGTTACAACTTTCTCTCAACAACAAAAATTCTAACATTAAATTCATTTATAAACCAAACAAATGACAAATCAAATGTTAATAATTTATTATTGATTCGAGACATAAATAAATTCACATAATCAGGCCTTAGCCAAATTTCTAGTGGGAAGGATCAAAATGGGGTGCTGTTGCTTGAGATGGTGGCTGTGATGCAGCTCCCAAACCGTAGTTCCTGTAATTAAAGCCACAATCAAAATGCATGTTGAATTTGAAATATATTTGTCCTAATGCAAATTAGAATTTTTTTTTTTCAGAAAAAATTGATAAAAAAAGTTACATTCATTATATATATATATACACTCACTTGATTTTGGCGCTAAGCCATTGACTCAGCGAGGCGCTGGTTTGCTTGTAATTGGTACCGAGTTGGATCATTCCCCCATGTAAATCCTTGTCAACCCCGTTTAATTTGTCATTGAAGCTTTGGGGACGGCCAGCAAAAGCCAATTGAAAAGGTACAAATAGCAGCAACACAAGCACCAAACCAATCTTTCCCATTTTCTATTCCCTTGTAAATTAAGTTTTTGAGAATCGGATTCGTTTGATTTGATACGCTTTATTTGGGGAATAGATTTGTTTATTTATACAATCATTTTGCATAACTACTATGATAATTTTAGCAACCATGGAATTTAATTTTCTTTGAATGGTTATGATGAGTTTTTCTATATTTATAGTAGACCTTAATTTTATCTTGTTTGTTCATTTTATAGTTGGGATTTGAAGCTGTTGCCAAATGAAAGTATATACAACTCAACACCAAACTACAATAATATCTCATATATCATTTTCCAAATCTACGGAAGTTCTGACTTCTAAGTCATAAAGTGCAAATGGCTGTTTTTGTCTAAAATGAAATATATTACAAAATTGGACATGCAAACCCATTTAAGGTAATTTATTTTGTTTCCTTTTTTGACAATAGCAATACAATGGTTAATTATAACGGTAAATATGGCTAATTTTGTTGATTATTTTTGTTATGTATATGAAAAGAATAATAAATAAAAGTCAAAAAGTTTCTCAACTTTAAGCAAAAGAACTATATCGTGTGATAATTTTGGCTATTGACTATTGTTTTTTTACTCAGATTTCTATATTTAATCGACTTATGTTTGACTTTTAAATTTTTGATCGATTTTTTTCCCTTCAACCATTGCATTCGAACACATTTTTTCTTAAATTTTCTACAACTATCTGAATAAAATCTATCTTAACGGCAGAGAGTAATTCTAAAAATAGATTTCTATATATATGTATCCGTATATTATATGCTGTACTGAACTTTCTTTACTATATATAATCGCATATAAATGCCATTTTTTCTTTTCATATTTAAGATTATTTACCTTTGAAGGGATTTTTTTTAATATGACTAGATAGTCCTTATGAACTGCGGATTAAAAATTGGCTTATACTTTTATAGTTTTATTTGACACGTACTATTACAGTAATTTTATTTGCTTATATACAAGCCACAATCAAGTTGATGATAGAAAAAGTCATATGAAAAATAGCTCTCGTATAAAAAAAATCAGAATTACAACTTTCTCTCAACAACAAAAATTCTAACTTTAAATTCATTTACGGACCAAACAAATGACAAATCAAATGTTAAAAAGATAATTTTTACTTTACATAATCAAATAACACATAATAATTCATCATTGATTTGATGCATAAATAAATTCACACAATCAGGCCTTGGGCAAATTCCTAGTGGGAAGGATCAAAATGGGGTGCGGGTGCTTGAGATGGTGGCTGTGATGCAGCTCCCAAACTGTAGTTCCTGTAATTAAAACCATAATCAAAATGCATGTTGGGAGGCATATTTTTTTCAAAAAAAAAAATTGATTAAAAAAAAGTTGAGAGGCAATCGTGCTATTTCAAATAATTCAAAGATTAAAAATCCACATTCATCCCGTATATATAAACTTACTTGATTTTGGAGCTAACCCATTGACTCAGCGAGGAGCTGGTTTGCTTGTAATTGGTATCAAGTTGGATCATTCCCCCGTGAAAATCCTTATTAACCCTGTTCAATTTGTCATTGAAGCTTTGGGAACGGCCAGCAAAAGCCGATTGGAACGATGCAAATAGTAGTAACACAAGCACCAAACCAAACACCACAATCTTTGCCATTTTCTATTCCCTTGTAAATTGAGTTTTTGAGAATTGGATCCGTTTGATTTGATACGCTCTATTTGGGGATCAGACTTGTTTATTTATACAATCATTTTGCATAACTACTATGATAATTTTACCAATTTGGTAGTTGTTTTCCATGGAATTTAATTTTCTTTGAATGGTCATAATGAGTTTTTCTATGTTTAGTAGACTTTAATTTTGACTTGTTCATTCATTTTAGGTAATTTATTTTGTTTCCTTTTTGACAATGATGATAGAATGGTTTATTATAATGCTAAATGTGGCTAATTCTGCTAATTATTTTTGTTATATGAAAAAATAATGAATAAAAGTTAAAAAGTTTCTCAACTTTAAGCTTTCACTACAAGAAAATCTAAAAATAGCAACGGAACAATATTTTCGTTGCTAATTTAGCAATGGATAAAAATTTCCGTCGCTATTTAGCAACGGATATACAATCCGTTGCTAAAATTGGTTAAATTGTCTAGATTTAGCAACGAAAATATATTTGGTTATCTTCCGTCGCTAAAAGTGGAGGAAATTTTTAGCGCCAAAATTTAGCAACGAAAATAATATACCATTGCTAAATAAGGTGCCAACAGATGATAAAAAAATTTTGGAACGAAAAATAGCAACGAAAATTAATTCGGTTGCTAATTTATATTTTCAATTGAAAATAGTAATAAAAAAGAATTCGATTGCTAATTTCATTTTCAATGAAAATAGCAACGGAATTGAAATTCGGTTGCTAAAATAGCAACCAAAATGAAATTTCGTTGCTAAATTAGCAACCAAAAAATAATTCGGTTGCTAATTTACATTTTAAATTAATATATTTATTTTACCTTATTATCAATTATTAAGTACCTTTTGAATGAAATATTCTTGATAAGTTATATTTTTATTAAAAATTAGAACTTTAAAATTAATTAATTTAATTTTAATTTTTCTTTCTTAATTTTTTCTTTTAAAATTTTTTGGAATCTTTCTTTCTTAATTTTTTGGAAGCAAATTATTATTATTATTATTATTATTATTATTAAAGAAACCTTAAATCCAACGGTCCAAAATCCTCTATAAAAACATCTTATATATAAAAAAACCCTAACCCCTTGCCATTTCTCTTCTTTTTCCACTGCCTCAGCCTCTTTCAGCTTTCACAGTCACACACGACACAATTTCAAGATGGTGAGTTCTTCCCGTTCAAGCACCACATAAAAGATCATTTGGTTCATAGGGACCTAGTTTTTCATGGTTTTTTTTACAGTGCCATCTTCATCTTCCTGGATTTGGAATTTTTTGGATATTTAACTAGTCGGTCACTTCATTGCAGATCCAGAAGTTGTAGCTATTACGATGACAGTTTTTCTGCTTTCTCCCCCAATTTTGCGTCGTTTCTCACCAACTGTAATGAAGTGAAATTGATAAATGAGGTTGAGGAAGTTTCACAAACTGAGACAACAACACCAGATCGCAACCCTGAAGGCACTTCTACTGCTTTATCTCCCAGCTGTGCTTCATTTCTGACCAACTGCTATTCTGAGGTTAAACAAGGTAGATAGGTTGTGTCATCTAAGATTAGAAATTTCTAAAAATTCATTATTTTGACACTTCTCTCTTGAACTATTGTAGGCACATCCAAACCAAGTTCAGTTCAGGATGTTGATCTCGGATCTGAAATTCAGGTACTTGTATTTGTTATTTTGTATGTGAATGTATTTGGTGTCAAGTTTGGGGTGCCACCTCTTTTAAACTTTGCTGATAGCTGGTACTGGTTATATATCCAGGTTTGATTTATTGCCAATTTCAATATCTTGATTAGGATCTTTTCGTTCCACACAATAGTTTTCTTTTTATTATTTTTATCATTCTGCACAATAAACTTTTTTTTCTTACTGAGAAGGAAAGGGAAGGGGGGGCGCATGGGGTGATTTAACCCATAATAACTTAGTGCTAATTGTTTTTTGATTTTTTTCGTTGAAGTTGGTTGAAATAATTATTATGGTGATTTTGAGAGTGTTAGTTGTATTTCAGATTTAAAGTTTTAATAGAACAAAATCTAATTGAGTGAGTCAAGTAATCAGTTAATTTATCTTGTTTTATTCCATGGATTAAACAATGCAGCCTTGTTGGTAGCATGAATCTTATTAGGAGATTTAATTGATTGTTTTAGTGTGGAATGTGATTGAAAATTTTAAATCCTCTATTGATTTCATTAAGGAAATTTATTATAGATAATTACATGTTATTTTGAGTGCATCAATGCCATTTATATAACTATGTGTCATTAGAAAAAAGATTTTGGCAGTTTGCTTGTTTGTGAACTATTTGCGAAATACATATAAAATTTGCGATCACTTTATATTATTCTTTTATATTGAATTTGCGATCACTTTATATTATGATTATTTGTAAAATTAAGCTAAAGAATGCATTATATTTTCAAAAATACATTATTTAATTAATGTCATATAAAACTTTCAAAGTCTAAGAAAATATTGTTGGAAAGGTGCTTTGTTAACAGTATTATTATATATGTTATTGGTTGTGGTAAAAAAATCAGTAGCTTTTCAACTTAAAGTTATTGATCTAATGCTCTGAAAATTTTTCTATATGCTGGCTTTAGATTTTAATAGAGCCACTTCAAGGAAAGGAGGAACATAATGCCATCAAAGTTGAACTACTTGGTCAAATTGGTGAGCTTCTATAAGTCGTACAAGATAGACAATATTCATTATTTATATGCTTTCTATAAGTCGTGCCTTTCTCATAGATGACCGATGACAACACAAGGGCAATAACATTGTATTGTAAGTTAGCCTTCCATACAAGCTTTTCCAAACAATAAAACCGGGGCGCTAATGGATTAGAAATATACAAAGGAGATGCGAGTAAATATTCCATAATCTCTTAAGAGTAAACTTTTCTATCTGGTCTAGAAGAGACTAAAAGCAAACAAGGCCAAGCTGCTCAACTCAGTTTTAATCCTGATGTAAATTGTGTTGGATTGTTTTGTTGTGTCTGCTATATTTATGGCGACATCAATGATTTATTTAATAGTACTAAGTCATTTACTTCATATCTAATCATCTATGCTAGTGCTTTAAACTAGCTGTAATTTGTTTTGGTTGTTAAAGAGCTCTAAATATTTGTTGGTATATTAGCTGTTTGTTTAATTTTGTGGGTTAGTAAGTATTTAGTGAAGCATGTCTATGCAGAATTATTATATTAAATAGGATTATGAAATAAATAAATGATGTCTTTTGGTTTGAAATATTTCTTTTTGGAACCCATAATAGGGCAGTGGTAAATTAATAAAAAATATGTAATAAATTTTAGTGACGGAAATCGTCGTCGTGAATTTTTTATTAGTGGGAAAAAAAGATATCAGTTGCTAAAATAGCAACGGAATTAAAATTCTGTTGTTACAAATAGCAACGAAAATTTAGATCAACTCATGGAGTCTTGCCTTTGGTGGATTTTGCAGCGGATTTTTAATTCCGTTACTAAATTTAGCAACGGAAATCAATTTTGTTGCTAAAAATAGCAACTGTCAAATTAGCAATCAAATTTTCCGTTGCTAATTTTTATTAGCAACGAAAATTCAACAAATTCGGTTGCTAATTTTCGTTACTATTTGCTAATTTTTTTGTAGTGTTTAACATAATTAGAATATGAGTTTTACTTCATTATAATATAATATAGTTTCTCTATGTGAGGCATTTTTCTAGTAGAGGAGAAAACTATATAGTGTGATAATTTTTGTTATACTATTTCTAGCTCGGATTTCTGTATTTAATCGACTTATATTTGACTTTTAAATTTTTAATAGATTTTTTTGCCTTAAACCATTGCATTCAAACACACCTTTTTTCAATTTTTTTCCAACTATCTGAATACAATCCATCTTAATAGTAGAGAGTAATTCTAAATATAGATTTCTATATATATGTATTCGTATATTATATATATGCTATACCGAAACTTTGGGTTAGTCTCATCCATGGTCACTGAACTTGTGGTCAAATTACACAAAAATAATAATTTTTTTTCATAAAAATCATTGAACTTCATAAATTTTTACAATAAAATCACTTTGATAGGTTTTCGACGAGAGACAGACCGAAAAGTCCATGTCAGTATGACATGTGTTATGTTTGCCACATCAGCATGACACGTAGACAAAGATTAATTTCACTCATGGTCACTCAACTTATGCTAAAATTATGCAAAAAAAAAATTCTTTCAAAAAAGTCACTAAATTTTAAACTTTTATACACAAAAATAACTATGATCTATTTTCGATAATAACGCTTGCCGAAAAATCCAACTACGGCATGTTTGATATCTATGCACATGTAGACATACTGTCAAATTCATATCATATACTGACATGTCATTTTTTAAATGTGTATACTTCAGCATCCAATCATATTTTGACACGTATCAAAATTAACATGTCAGAAATGATGTGGATCTGATAGTGTATCAATGTATGCACATATTGCAAAAATGGCATGCCAATTGAATTTTTCTGCAAGTGTCGTCATTGAAAATTGGTCATAATTATTTTTATGTATAAAAATTTTAAGTTCAGTGACTTTTTTGAATTTTTTTTTTGTTATTTTTACATAATTTAACATAAGTTGAGTGATCATAAGTGAAATTAATTCATGCTACGTTAGCATGCCACGTAGGCATGATATGCCGACTGGACATGCCAGCTGGATTTTTCGGTATGTTTTTTATCGGAAATCGGTCAAACTGATTTTATTGTATAAATTTGCAAATTTTAGTGATTTTTATGAAAAATAAAAATTTTATTACTTTTGCGTAATTGGCTACAAGTTCAGTGAACATGGATGAATCTAACCCTTGGATGAATCTAACCCCCGAAACTTTCTTTACTATGTATAATCGCATATAGATAACATTTTTTCCTTTTCACATGCTACTTAATTAACTCTCACAGGATCTTTCTCTTCCCTTTCTTCTTTTTCCACTATGAATTATTTTTTTGGTATAAACACTTTTACCGCGGATAACAATTTTTTTTTTATTCTTTTATATTTACTCTTTAAAAATTAAGGGAAAAAAAATCATATTTTCATACTTTGGAACTGCCATCAAGTTTGTCGCAATATAAGTCGCTCTGCATTTAGTTTGGTGTAATTTCACAATTAAGAAAATTAAGATAAGTCAAATTGACCCTTTAAAAATTAAAATTGAGTCAATTAGACTCTAATTGAGATAAAGTATATTTTATTTATTCTTGCTATATTGGCGTGTTGATATTATATAATTCTTTTCCTTCTAATTAGCAATTTTAATATGACAAAACTCCTATCACTAGGTATATAAAAAGCAAACCAATCATTAAATAAAGCTTATATGACTCAATTTTGATTTTTTAACGATAAAATTGGTCCAATTAAAATATAGAAAGTTTGATTGACTATTGAAATAAATTTGAGAGGCCTATTTTACTTTTTAGCCTGCCAAAGAATTAGAGAAGATGGAGGGTATATATATATATACACACACATAAAATTCATGAAATTTTTTTACTTTATAAATTTTATAAAGCTTATTTTATATTTTATTTACTTTAAAAAAATACACATAAAATTCACGTGTTTAATTTTAAACATATATAATTGAACCTATAAATCAGACTAGTTCAGTCGGTAACAAGTTCGACTACATGAAGTTTTGAAGGATTTAATTTGATTTTTTGTTTTATAGATTTTAGGGTTTGATAGGAGAGAATCAGGAGGTGATTTCTGGTTTCACTGGTGAGACCATTTGGTTTGGTTTGGTTTTCTACAGCCACGACAAAAACTCTAATAGTTTTTATATTTATGGATAGATGAAGTATGAGATTTAATAATTATGAGTTCTTTATTGGTTTAAAATGATTTAAGCATCTTAATTATTTTTAATATTAGCTATCGCAATTAACCTTAAAATACTTATTTATGACAAAATCGCTGTTAAGTTGGTACTCCTGTCCCTTAATTACCATGCTTATCTGCTAATTTCATTGGCTTTATTTCATTTTTGATATTTAGATAAAATTAATCAAACTCGGACTTCATTTTTTTCATTATTAATTTCATTTTTTTTATTTCTTGATTATCTTTAACTATATATTTTTTTTAACCAGATAGCAAGCAATAAAATGGGTAAAAGTGATATATTAAAAAAAAAAAAAGAAAAGAACATGACTAAAAGCGGCGTAATAACACGAAGACATAGTCAAAAAAAGAAGAAAGTGAAGACTTTTATTAAAGCAGATCAATTTAAATTACTTGGAAACATATATAGCTCTGACAAATTTTCCCAACTAAATATATGACTTAAACCAATACATTTTCTCTGTGTAAAGTCCATTTTACTCAACAATTCCATGAATTAAATTGAATTAGAAGAATAAAAAGACTCTGCCAAGTCGTTGGCATAGGCCTATTTAATACACACTGCTACGCTCATTTAAAAAAAAAAAAAAAAGAAAAGCAAAAATCAGAGATAACCATCCTATCCCATATTAAATGAGACCAAAATCTCACTTGGTGGGTACGGGTGCGGGTGCAGGTGCATATCCACGTTCCGACCCGTATCCAGATCCTGTTGCATAAGCATTTTCGGGTGATTGTGCTGGTGCTCCTGATTTTGATGCCTCGGGTGGCTGCGTTGCACTCGACGCTAAGCCAATGTCACTGAGATTAAATATCACATCAAAGATATAAACTTTTCAATTCCAAATAAGAATGCATCTTAATTATCCCTTATGAAACCAATTATGTTAAGAAAGTAAACAATAAGTAATAAAAAATTTCACAATAGCAAGGAAAAAAAAAAGGTAAATTTTGTCCTAAAATATCAAAAAAATATAAATTTATTATCGGAATTTGTTTTTTTATTTAAAAAATGTTTTACATTGTTGAAAATAGTACAAGATTTCTCTTATTTAACGTTATTATCTTCAATATTTTGAAGGTAAATTCAACACTATCCATAAACAAAACTCACTGCATCTTGTTTTGAAACCAGCTGCCCCATGACTGGCCTGTTTTCTCTGCGTGATCCTTTGCATAATCCAATTTGTCCTTTGCCTGATTCATGGCATGTTTTGCTTGTTCCTTCAGGTCTCCAATTTGTGCACCACCCTTCATCTTCTCCAATCCCCCGTTCAGTCCATCTCTCATTTGCTCAAAGACGTTATCACCATTTGCTGTATGCCATGACACAAATATCGCTACTACAATTACTACCACGCCAAAACCGCCCATCTTTCCCATTTTTCCTTCTGATATTGCTTGTCGATTATAATCTTCGGTGGGATGTTGCGAATTTAAGCTATTTCATCCATTACTATTTGTCTATTTATAGTGTCTTTTGGTGCCTGGCTAAAGAAATCATTATGGCTTTACGTGGCTGTTGAGAACTCAGTTTTTTTCCGTTTATAGTTGTGGTTTTATATATTTTGAAATGATCGTGATGATAATAATTTTCTTTTCATTTTCTATAAATAGTAGCTTAAAATTTTAAAATTTTTTTCTTTTTCAACTTGTATTAGAATCTTACTTCTCTTAATAATTTTTTAACACTTAAACTTATAAAAAAACTTGTAATTCATGCATAAAAGAACTTGCAATTAGAGATCACAAAAAAAAATCGAAAATATGTTTAACCGCAAAATCGATTCGAAATCAAATCGATTTTTACGGTTAATCGATCCGATAGATTTGATTACGATTTTTAATTTTTACATTTTTTTAATAATTACGGTTTAAATTTTTAAATACTGATTAATCATTAGTCCGCGGTTTACCGGTTCATATATATATATATATATAATTTTTTTCTATTTCTCTTTAAAATTTACATAAAATAATACTTTAAATTATATTTTTATTTTTATACCTTAATTTTTTATATTTTTCTATAAAATTTATATAATACTTTAAACTAAATTTATATTATACCATTTTCTTTAATTATATAGCAATATTTATATATAATATCCAATTAACTTTTATAAATATATATTTTTATCATATATTGGTGTTTATATTTTACTTAATAGCATTTAATTACATTATTATTCAAAATTTTATTTGACTTAAAATCAAACATAGTAATTTTCAATAAATATCAAATTTATTTTATAATATTAGCTATTAATTTATAAAACATGAATTTTGGCTAGTAAATTATATTTGTTTCGTAATTTTTATATTAAATTACTTTACATATTTGAAATTGAATTGAACTTTATCTAATTTTTTTTATATATAATTTTATGTTATAAATTTTAATTGTTAACCGAAAAATATTAGTTAACCAAACCGAAAAATCAAAATCGATAAACTGGTTAACCTAATATAGCAGACTGGTTAATAGTTAATAATTTTAAAAAATCGATATTAATTGAACGGTTAATTGTTTTGTTCATAAACTGGTTAACCATTACATGCTCATCCCTACTTGCAATTCATACATAAATCTTTAAATATTCACTTATACCGCCTTAACTTATCTTAACTATTAATTATAAACCACCAATTGCTTACTAGGATTGAGTACGGAATTACGAGCTATTAAATAGCGTGAAATAGCAGTTCTTCAATTTTTCTTCTTTCTTGTACGTTAAAACAAAATACTAGTCATGAAATCAAAATCAAACCAATAAAAAAAAAAAGTTACAATAAATACTAAACCATGAAAATCACCGGTTATAAAAGTATACTTTGCATGTCCATTTATTAGAATACAAAAGAAATGCAACAGATTACTTTTATAAAAAAATTAAAAACAAAATGCCAATCCACAATTTCATCACAAATCTAATCGCAAGATAGGAGATTATAAATTGAGAAAATGATATTAGAAAGTCAGCTTCCGGTGGTTGTAATCGCCCATGGTTTTCATCAAGTAGAATATAAATGATGAAAATGAAAAAAAAAAATCAAAGAACATATATAATTAAACGATTTCGCTATTATAAAAATAATTATCATGTTTTACACATTTATTAATGTAACAAACATATCAAATATGCTTTATTCGCTTTAATTGTCCATATATCTCTGTTGTTAGCCTGGCGGATGCTTAAACAATGCTTCGCTCCGGTAGATCGTCATAACCTCTTCTTCTCAAAGATCAGTGAGTTCAATCTCTCTATTAATTTGCAGTGCTTGATTTTGTTTTGACATTATTCTTTTTCTGCTCAAATAGTTTAAATTGCTTCTCAATTTAAAATCGGATCGATCGATAGTTCTTCTTTTCCTTTTTGAGTTCTGGAGGAACCAGCTCTGTACTATCCGTTCATTAGTGATTTGATTATTTTCTTAACAAGAAAAAAAAAAGGAAAGAATTATATTTGAGAAGACTCAATATTTTAATAAGATTAAAATTAAACACAATTACAGAAGAACAAACTTAAGAAAGAAAAGAACAATCACACACATGCAAGACTTCGTTCTTGTCGCGCTTATTATCATACTTATCTATTAATTACACAGACGCCCGACTAATTAACGATATAGCCACGGACCAATAGCTAGGGACAGCAGTTGTGTGTTTGGTATTTTACATTATTCCTGCGATTCAGTAGTGCCTTAGATTCTTCAGTAACCTGTATAAGACAAAATCCATTAGGTGTATGATGCGAATTCTTTATGATTTCAATGCTTAATTATAATTTAATCTTTTCCCCTTCATTTTTACTCATATCACTGAGATCTCTAAAAAAAAAGCTAGAACAGAATCTTATCTTACATGAAAAATATGCTTGTTAATTTTATCTTGTTTGGTTTAAAAGGCCAAAGCTTTAGACACTCCAAAACAAATGCAGTCTCTGGTACGGGCAACCCTATCTAAGTCATGAAGAATATACCGAAATTCAATATCTCGTTAAATTTCAGTTTACGACAATGTTTCTATAGGGTGTAAATATTATATTGGTCTTACTAGGCCCATAGTACGTTGGCTGCACGAATTTATTTATTCTTTTTCCTTCTTATTGACGTTAATTTGGTGAAGATGCTTAAAGCTTAAGTTAGATCCATCACCTGTGTCGAGAGCAAGTTCTGGGGATTGATGGAGAGTTGCAGGAGAATATGGAATTTGATTAAAAAAGTTGTGTTGCGTCACATGGTTATTCTTATCAAATCTAGAGACACCGGCAAATTTAAAATAAATTATAGTGAGCTCTAAATCATAGGGCCATGTGCATGTGATCTAAAACAAATCGGATTAGATTCATGTGGCTTTTTCTATAGAAAGTGGGATAGACTGATACGGATAAGCTATAGTATCTCGAGGGCAACAGGGTCGGTGCATGGTCTAGTGTTTAGACGTGTAGCTAGCAGGAAAGGAAAAGGGGAGTGGGATGCCACATTTTAGGGAAAAATTTAACTTTGTTTAATTTACTAGTGATGCTAGTGCAACATAATACAGCTTGATTTATTTACTGAAAACTCTTCTAGAGGAATAGTAAGTCACCCAGCTTGGTAACTTGCCCATCTTGGAAGGTTTGTGTTTTGAACTAGAAGACATTAGCATGCATTGCAACTTATACTTCCCTTGGAAAAATTTGGGGGAAGTTGGAAGATTGCTGTTTGTCAATTGTTGTGCATGCTTTTTCGATGGTTGTAGAGGTGACAATTTTTATACATGACATTATAACAGTAGAAAGAAATGCCAAGACACTTCTATGCTATCCCATTTCTATCTATCAATTAATGGTGTTCTTATCTAAAGAAAAAAAAAAGGGTGTAAAATGCAGGAAAAAGTGAGTTTTGCATGATATTATCAGTGCTCAGTAATTATTTACCAGTATATACTCTACCTCTGCTCATCACCAACTCCTCAGCCATTGGCCCCGGTAGACCTGTAGTTGGGAAGTGGGGCTTGGCCAGATTCTATGTATATGAGGTCTTCCACAAGGCGATCATAGTGCCTCTTTACTTCTTCAGGGGATTTTCCACCCACAGCCTTGGCCACATTTTGCCAGCGATCTGGGGTGTCCTTGTCATATATAGCCAGTGCTTTTTCGAATAACTTGTTTTGTTTGGGTGTCCATGATGAGCTAGAACCATGCGAAGAAGATGAGAAGTAGCTTGATGCCATTTTTTTATTGGTGTAGAAATAAGAATATAGTGATGTGATACTAGAGAAGGTACGCAGAAACTTAGAAGAATTTTGCAGGGGGTTTCAAAATGATGGATGATAGAGAATGAACGTGAAGTCCTAAAGCAAAAGAAAATGCTAAAGGGAGGGAAACTTTGAGAGAAAAAAAAAAAAAAAGAAAAAAAGTGAAGAGCTGCTTCAGTCAAGGGTGAAGACTCGAGTCAAGGACTGGTATGGGTTAGAGATTGCCATGCCTGCTCCTTATAAGCAGGAGCGAGGGAGGTGGGGTTCTGCAAGTTGGCGAATATTTTTTTTACAGATAGTATAACAAGATCAGATGTGATTCGCTTCCTTAAGCAATGGTAAGAAGGACAATAAATGCAAAGAGAATCTATGTCTAAGGACTGGCCCTTTATAAAGTCTTTTTCTTGTCCTGTACTATATCGTCACAAAGCAGAATTCTTTGAGAATTTCATCTAGTGGGGATTAGATCCCAATTCTCAGTTAGATGCGCCTAATATGAACCACCATTCCAACTTTTTTAGACGTTGCGTAAAGCACAGTACGTAGTGGCGGCACTTGAATTTTCTTGCCGTTGCTTATGCGGGCAACTTGCCATAATATACCCTTTTTTTAAGTAGTATATGTTTATTGGTCACTCTTTTGAGTGAATAAGATCTTGGATTTGTTTCTTTCAATTGGCAATTAAAAACAATAGAAAGGACGAAGGGAGTATCATTCCCTTCTTATACCCACTTACAGACTCCAGAAGCGGTAGCAAGGACAATCCTTGAATTTGTACTTGCTCTTTAGCTATCGAGTATCCTTCCAAATCATAGATAGTTACGGGTAGAAATCTTGCTTTATGATCTATATCCTATTATTAGCAAATGAATAAGTTCAATTATTGACACCTAAACACTATTGTATACATATCTTCTCCGGCACCCGGATAAGAATTTGTTGATTCTCTGTCTCATCTTGTCTTCATTCAATCGCCGATAGTTTTAGACTTATTTCAAACTCTAAGGAGTCGGGAACTCGCCTCACCTCACGAGACGAGGCGGCTCCCTAGGCCTTTGGATGGTTTAGTTGCCATCAAAAGAATAGAAATTTGCATTTTGCTTTGGATTATTTTGCCTATGGAGCTTATCTTTAATTTGCTACGTCATTGATATTGGAACTTGGAAACAGTGTGTCATCACATTATGCTTTATATGCATGCATATATATGCTTTTGTTTTAGAAATGTTCCAAGGGATATCTGAAAATTGCGGTGACGCCAGTTTGTTTTTGTGTCCTGTTCATTATACTCACCGGATGTTACAACTTTGAGTTTATACCGAGTGGCAGTGTCAGTTCTTGAGTAGCGAACATCTATTTACATGTCAATTGAAATCAATTCATAATAAAATTTTTGAACGCTAGTATTCATTTTACTTGCACTACTTTGAACAATTAAAAGAAAAGTGGATGTTTTTATTTTATTTTATATTATTTTTAACCTCAATTATGGCCATACAATGCGAATTCATGTGGGATAAAAATAATTTTTAAAGAATAAAGTTATGAGTTGTCTGTCATTATTTGGGTTTTTTTTTAATTTGGTGTAAAAAACAAAATTATGTGAATATTTTTGAAAAATTTATTGAATATGTAATTAAGAAAAAAATTGAAAAATTGTATGTATATTGAAATTACCTTTAATATAATGCAATTGAACCTTAATTGACCTTAAATGTAAGCTTAATTAAATTGAAATAAATTTTTAAGGAGAAATTCCTTAAGGGCCGAAATCCATTGTTAAAGAAAAAGATTGTGTATATTAAGCATTTGATAGAATTAAGCAATAAAATAAGGTAGAACATGAAATATTATGTCCATGAATTTTTAGAAAATTTATGAAATTTATTCAAGAATTTTGAAGCTAAGGAAAAGTATAAGTATATAATGTAAAATGATAAAATTTTATAGTTGTGGTTTTATATATTTTGAAATGATCGTGATGATAATAATTTTCTTTTCATTTTCTATAAATAGTAGCTTAAAATTTTAAAATTTTTTTCTTTTTCAACTTGTATTAGAATCTTACTTCTCTTAATAATTTTTTAACACTTAAACTTATAAAAAAACTTGTAATTCATGCATAAAAGAACTTGCAATTAGAGATCACAAAAAAAAATCGAAAATATGTTTAACCGCAAAATCGATTCGAAATCAAATCGATTTTTACGGTTAATCGATCCGATAGATTTGATTACGATTTTTAATTTTTACATTTTTTTAATAATTACGGTTTAAATTTTTAAATACTGATTAATCATTAGTCCGCGGTTTACCGGTTCATATATATATATATATAATTTTTTTCTATTTCTCTTTAAAATTTACATAAAATAATACTTTAAATTATATTTTTATTTTTATACCTTAATTTTTTATATTTTTCTATAAAATTTATATAATACTTTAAACTAAATTTATATTATACCATTTTCTTTAATTATATAGCAATATTTATATATAATATCCAATTAACTTTTATAAATATATATTTTTATCATATATTGGTGTTTATATTTTACTTAATAGCATTTAATTACATTATTATTCAAAATTTTATTTGACTTAAAATCAAACATAGTAATTTTCAATAAATATCAAATTTATTTTATAATATTAGCTATTAATTTATAAAACATGAATTTTGGCTAGTAAATTATATTTGTTTCGTAATTTTTATATTAAATTACTTTACATATTTGAAATTGAATTGAACTTTATCTAATTTTTTTTATATATAATTTTATGTTATAAATTTTAATTGTTAACCGAAAAATATTAGTTAACCAAACCGAAAAATCAAAATCGATAAACTGGTTAACCTAATATAGCAGACTGGTTAATAGTTAATAATTTTAAAAAATCGATATTAATTGAACGGTTAATTGTTTTGTTCATAAACTGGTTAACCATTACATGCTCATCCCTACTTGCAATTCATACATAAATCTTTAAATATTCACTTATACCGCCTTAACTTATCTTAACTATTAATTATAAACCACCAATTGCTTACTAGGATTGAGTACGGAATTACGAGCTATTAAATAGCGTGAAATAGCAGTTCTTCAATTTTTCTTCTTTCTTGTACGTTAAAACAAAATACTAGTCATGAAATCAAAATCAAACCAATAAAAAAAAAAAGTTACAATAAATACTAAACCATGAAAATCACCGGTTATAAAAGTATACTTTGCATGTCCATTTATTAGAATACAAAAGAAATGCAACAGATTACTTTTATAAAAAAATTAAAAACAAAATGCCAATCCACAATTTCATCACAAATCTAATCGCAAGATAGGAGATTATAAATTGAGAAAATGATATTAGAAAGTCAGCTTCCGGTGGTTGTAATCGCCCATGGTTTTCATCAAGTAGAATATAAATGATGAAAATGAAAAAAAAAAATCAAAGAACATATATAATTAAACGATTTCGCTATTATAAAAATAATTATCATGTTTTACACATTTATTAATGTAACAAACATATCAAATATGCTTTATTCGCTTTAATTGTCCATATATCTCTGTTGTTAGCCTGGCGGATGCTTAAACAATGCTTCGCTCCGGTAGATCGTCATAACCTCTTCTTCTCAAAGATCAGTGAGTTCAATCTCTCTATTAATTTGCAGTGCTTGATTTTGTTTTGACATTATTCTTTTTCTGCTCAAATAGTTTAAATTGCTTCTCAATTTAAAATCGGATCGATCGATAGTTCTTCTTTTCCTTTTTGAGTTCTGGAGGAACCAGCTCTGTACTATCCGTTCATTAGTGATTTGATTATTTTCTTAACAAGAAAAAAAAAAGGAAAGAATTATATTTGAGAAGACTCAATATTTTAATAAGATTAAAATTAAACACAATTACAGAAGAACAAACTTAAGAAAGAAAAGAACAATCACACACATGCAAGACTTCGTTCTTGTCGCGCTTATTATCATACTTATCTATTAATTACACAGACGCCCGACTAATTAACGATATAGCCACGGACCAATAGCTAGGGACAGCAGTTGTGTGTTTGGTATTTTACATTATTCCTGCGATTCAGTAGTGCCTTAGATTCTTCAGTAACCTGTATAAGACAAAATCCATTAGGTGTATGATGCGAATTCTTTATGATTTCAATGCTTAATTATAATTTAATCTTTTCCCCTTCATTTTTACTCATATCACTGAGATCTCTAAAAAAAAAGCTAGAACAGAATCTTATCTTACATGAAAAATATGCTTGTTAATTTTATCTTGTTTGGTTTAAAAGGCCAAAGCTTTAGACACTCCAAAACAAATGCAGTCTCTGGTACGGGCAACCCTATCTAAGTCATGAAGAATATACCGAAATTCAATATCTCGTTAAATTTCAGTTTACGACAATGTTTCTATAGGGTGTAAATATTATATTGGTCTTACTAGGCCCATAGTACGTTGGCTGCACGAATTTATTTATTCTTTTTCCTTCTTATTGACGTTAATTTGGTGAAGATGCTTAAAGCTTAAGTTAGATCCATCACCTGTGTCGAGAGCAAGTTCTGGGGATTGATGGAGAGTTGCAGGAGAATATGGAATTTGATTAAAAAAGTTGTGTTGCGTCACATGGTTATTCTTATCAAATCTAGAGACACCGGCAAATTTAAAATAAATTATAGTGAGCTCTAAATCATAGGGCCATGTGCATGTGATCTAAAACAAATCGGATTAGATTCATGTGGCTTTTTCTATAGAAAGTGGGATAGACTGATACGGATAAGCTATAGTATCTCGAGGGCAACAGGGTCGGTGCATGGTCTAGTGTTTAGACGTGTAGCTAGCAGGAAAGGAAAAGGGGAGTGGGATGCCACATTTTAGGGAAAAATTTAACTTTGTTTAATTTACTAGTGATGCTAGTGCAACATAATACAGCTTGATTTATTTACTGAAAACTCTTCTAGAGGAATAGTAAGTCACCCAGCTTGGTAACTTGCCCATCTTGGAAGGTTTGTGTTTTGAACTAGAAGACATTAGCATGCATTGCAACTTATACTTCCCTTGGAAAAATTTGGGGGAAGTTGGAAGATTGCTGTTTGTCAATTGTTGTGCATGCTTTTTCGATGGTTGTAGAGGTGACAATTTTTATACATGACATTATAACAGTAGAAAGAAATGCCAAGACACTTCTATGCTATCCCATTTCTATCTATCAATTAATGGTGTTCTTATCTAAAGAAAAAAAAAAGGGTGTAAAATGCAGGAAAAAGTGAGTTTTGCATGATATTATCAGTGCTCAGTAATTATTTACCAGTATATACTCTACCTCTGCTCATCACCAACTCCTCAGCCATTGGCCCCGGTAGACCTGTAGTTGGGAAGTGGGGCTTGGCCAGATTCTATGTATATGAGGTCTTCCACAAGGCGATCATAGTGCCTCTTTACTTCTTCAGGGGATTTTCCACCCACAGCCTTGGCCACATTTTGCCAGCGATCTGGGGTGTCCTTGTCATATATAGCCAGTGCTTTTTCGAATAACTTGTTTTGTTTGGGTGTCCATGATGAGCTAGAACCATGCGAAGAAGATGAGAAGTAGCTTGATGCCATTTTTTTATTGGTGTAGAAATAAGAATATAGTGATGTGATACTAGAGAAGGTACGCAGAAACTTAGAAGAATTTTGCAGGGGGTTTCAAAATGATGGATGATAGAGAATGAACGTGAAGTCCTAAAGCAAAAGAAAATGCTAAAGGGAGGGAAACTTTGAGAGAAAAAAAAAAAAAAAGAAAAAAAGTGAAGAGCTGCTTCAGTCAAGGGTGAAGACTCGAGTCAAGGACTGGTATGGGTTAGAGATTGCCATGCCTGCTCCTTATAAGCAGGAGCGAGGGAGGTGGGGTTCTGCAAGTTGGCGAATATTTTTTTTACAGATAGTATAACAAGATCAGATGTGATTCGCTTCCTTAAGCAATGGTAAGAAGGACAATAAATGCAAAGAGAATCTATGTCTAAGGACTGGCCCTTTATAAAGTCTTTTTCTTGTCCTGTACTATATCGTCACAAAGCAGAATTCTTTGAGAATTTCATCTAGTGGGGATTAGATCCCAATTCTCAGTTAGATGCGCCTAATATGAACCACCATTCCAACTTTTTTAGACGTTGCGTAAAGCACAGTACGTAGTGGCGGCACTTGAATTTTCTTGCCGTTGCTTATGCGGGCAACTTGCCATAATATACCCTTTTTTTAAGTAGTATATGTTTATTGGTCACTCTTTTGAGTGAATAAGATCTTGGATTTGTTTCTTTCAATTGGCAATTAAAAACAATAGAAAGGACGAAGGGAGTATCATTCCCTTCTTATACCCACTTACAGACTCCAGAAGCGGTAGCAAGGACAATCCTTGAATTTGTACTTGCTCTTTAGCTATCGAGTATCCTTCCAAATCATAGATAGTTACGGGTAGAAATCTTGCTTTATGATCTATATCCTATTATTAGCAAATGAATAAGTTCAATTATTGACACCTAAACACTATTGTATACATATCTTCTCCGGCACCCGGATAAGAATTTGTTGATTCTCTGTCTCATCTTGTCTTCATTCAATCGCCGATAGTTTTAGACTTATTTCAAACTCTAAGGAGTCGGGAACTCGCCTCACCTCACGAGACGAGGCGGCTCCCTAGGCCTTTGGATGGTTTAGTTGCCATCAAAAGAATAGAAATTTGCATTTTGCTTTGGATTATTTTGCCTATGGAGCTTATCTTTAATTTGCTACGTCATTGATATTGGAACTTGGAAACAGTGTGTCATCACATTATGCTTTATATGCATGCATATATATGCTTTTGTTTTAGAAATGTTCCAAGGGATATCTGAAAATTGCGGTGACGCCAGTTTGTTTTTGTGTCCTGTTCATTATACTCACCGGATGTTACAACTTTGAGTTTATACCGAGTGGCAGTGTCAGTTCTTGAGTAGCGAACATCTATTTACATGTCAATTGAAATCAATTCATAATAAAATTTTTGAACGCTAGTATTCATTTTACTTGCACTACTTTGAACAATTAAAAGAAAAGTGGATGTTTTTATTTTATTTTATATTATTTTTAACCTCAATTATGGCCATACAATGCGAATTCATGTGGGATAAAAATAATTTTTAAAGAATAAAGTTATGAGTTGTCTGTCATTATTTGGGTTTTTTTTTAATTTGGTGTAAAAAACAAAATTATGTGAATATTTTTGAAAAATTTATTGAATATGTAATTAAGAAAAAAATTGAAAAATTGTATGTATATTGAAATTACCTTTAATATAATGCAATTGAACCTTAATTGACCTTAAATGTAAGCTTAATTAAATTGAAATAAATTTTTAAGGAGAAATTCCTTAAGGGCCGAAATCCATTGTTAAAGAAAAAGATTGTGTATATTAAGCATTTGATAGAATTAAGCAATAAAATAAGGTAGAACATGAAATATTATGTCCATGAATTTTTAGAAAATTTATGAAATTTATTCAAGAATTTTGAAGCTAAGGAAAAGTATAAGTATATAATGTAAAATGATGAATTATGGTGAAATAATTCACAAAATCAGTAAAAATAATAATAATTGAAGAATATTATTCACATAAATTTTTATAGAATTTATGTGATTTATGAGAATATTATTTAAAATAAATAGTGAATATGCTTAAGTGAAAATATTAAATTATTTAAAAATAATTCAATAAACAAGCAAAAGTTAGTAAGTTAATGTAAATTAATTTATATTTCGTATAAAGAAAATAAAAAAATCAAATGACGGATTTAAGAAAAAAAAATTATAGTAAGTTAAGTAACCGTATTGAATTATTACCAATAATTCATGATTCAAAAAAAATGATGAATTATTATAAATAATTTACAATCCGTATAAAAGTATTTAGAATTTCGAATAATTGCAAATTCATAACGAAAAAATAAAAAATTAAATAAAAATAAAAAAGGAATAAATGAATGTAAAAAGGTAAAATATTGAATTATTAAGAAATAATTCAATAAGTGTCAAGAAAAATGTGAAATATAATGATATAATTCATAAAGTATGTAAAAAGGTACTGAAAGAATATTCGACTAAGCAACCAATTAAAATAAAAGACTCTAAAAAGACAGTGTATGACAACCGTAATGAATTATGAAGACATAATTCACCAACTATATAAAAGTACTGAAAAGAATTGAATGACAAAATGTACTGATCTGAAAAAGTAATTATGAAAATTTAAAGTCTGAAAAGTTTCAGTGAAAAATACTTATAGTGAATTATTGTAGAATAATTCATAAAGAGTAGTTGAAAAGAAAAAGGATAAAGTGACTGAAAATAAAAGATCTGAATGGTCAAAGTTCTGCAAAGATTGACTAATAAATTATACTGATTCAAAGAAAAGAGATTGCAACTGTCTGAAATTTAAAAGTATTTTGAAAATTCTGTTAAGGGATTTAAAAATGATTGAATAGTCAAAAGCACTAAAAAGAGTGCGGTTGAAAAAAATATATTATTTAAGAAAAAGAAAGAAATTAAAATGCTTTAAAAGTCTGAAAAGTATTCTGAAAATAATTGATTGGTTTTGCCCTTAACAATAGTCAGGTAGTAACATTCTTATACAGGATATAAATGGCTAGCCATAGAGACACTTTATACTGCAGTGCAAGTATGACGACTTCCTATACTATGGACTGGATCGCTAATCACCATGGTATTCTCTGTCTCTGTTCTCTGTTATGTGAGAAATGGTTCATTGGGGTCATATCTCTCTCTATCGTGGTCCTGTGGGATCCACATCCTGCATATCATATCTGAGAGTTATGTCATATTGCACTAGGGCCACGTTGAAAAGGATAAATTAGTATTGTAAAAGTAAATTGAATGTAAAAATGTTAAATGAAGAAGAACTTATGTGAAAAAAATAAATAAAAAGTTTTGGGGCAAAAATGTATTTTCCCAAAAATTTTAATTAATAAGTAAAAGTGAAAAGAAACTATTTTACAAGATTAAATAGTAAATTATCGATTAAATAGCCAAAAATGTGTTTTTGTAAAAGAAAAAGTGGACATTTCATAATTAGAAATTTATGACCTAAAATAATAACATGCTATATGAAAAGTTCAAACCAAGTTTGATCGAATTTTTGTAAGCCAAAGATTAATTGAAGGTAAAAATAAGTTAAAAAACCTTTTTGTAGAAAAATAAAGAAAATAAAGACTAATTTGCAAAGTGTTAATAAATAAATACATCACTTTGCATTAAATGTTAAAAGTTTTGATAATTAAAATTTGGCAAATAGTTCAAAAAGTCCGAGTAAAATAAAAGAATAAATAGCAAAATTGTAATTTTTGCTATTAAAAAGGAATAATGTTGCAATTAATAAATACATAAAGTACTGTATTGGAAATCTACTTTTACCGAAGCAATTAAATATGTAAATAATCTATCGAAATAAGATTTGTACTAAATTGATCAAATAGAGAATTGTTCTTGAAAAGTCAAGCTATATATAAAAGTTAAATAAAGATAAAAATAAGAAAAAGAAATGTTAAATGTTGCCGTTTGAACTGCAAAAAAAAAAAGAGATTATTCTGAATTAAGTTGTAAAGTTTAAATTAACGTAAAAAATCTCCTAAATCGTTGGTATGATATGAAAAGACTGTCAAAATAATTAAAAAAAATTGATAAGACAATGTAATATCTGGCATAAATATGATAATTATGCTTAATTAAAAATTCTAGGATTGGTAGTTATCACTGAGCATATTTAGTGCTCAGCACGTAGTTTTTACTGTGTGCAGGATTCTGAAGAGGAGCTGGAGCATAATACACGGCGAAGTGAAGTCTGAAGAAAAGAATTATCTGTATTTTTAGACTCAACTAATAGTAATATGATTTGTTTGTATTTGAATAGCTAATATTGTATGTTAATAATTTTGTGATGTCAGTAAATGAATGTGATAAATATGTGAATGATTGAATGATATGTATATGTTATTTGCAATAGTTTATGGTGCCTCTTGGAGGCTAGGTTATTGTTTGATTTTTTTTCAGGAGGTCACTAAGTAGGCAGCCGTTATCCTGCCAGAATTTTCAATGACTTGTGTTGGCATAAGTTTGGTTATCGGTGTAAAAAAAATTTCAGGCAAATAAGTTAAATTTATATCTGAGAGAATTGTTCCGTTAAGGGCGTTACATAATGTGAATAGTAACCGTAGTGAATTATGATGACATCATTCATGGGCTGCATAAAAGATACTGAAAAAGAAGTTAAATAACAAAAAGTATTGTTTCGCAAAAATATTTGCAAAAGTTAAAAGTCTGTAAAGTGTTAAGTGTTTGAAGTGAATTATTGTAGAATAATTCACAAAAAGTGAAGGAAAAGAAAAAATAATCTAAAAGAAAAAGTGAATGAATAGTCAAAAGCACTAAAAAGAGTGTGATTGACAAAAAATATACTGTTTTAAGAAAAAAAGGAAATTAAAAATTTTTGAAAGTCTGAAAAATATTTTGAAAATACTTGATTAGTTTTGCCCTTAGCAATAGTCAGTTAGTAACATTCTTACAGAGGATATAAATGGCTAGCCATAGGAACACCCTATACTGCGGTGCAAGTTATGGCGACTTGCTTTGCTATAGGTAGGATCTCTGATCTCCATAGTATCTGTATCTGCTATGTGAGAAATGATCCCTTGGGAATCATTTATCAATCTGTCTGATATGATCCTATGGGATCCATATCTCGCATATTCTATCTAAGAGTCATGTCATATTGCACTAGGGGCACATTGAAATGAGTAAATTAGAATTGTAAAAGCAAATTGAATGTAAAAGTTATAAATGAAAAAGGACTTAATTGAAGGAAAATGAAAAGTTTGGGATAAAACTGTAATTTTTTCATAAATTGTAATTAATAAACAAAATTGAAAAGAAAATATTTTATAAGAATAAAGTGATAAATAAAAATTAAAATAAGCCTTGTAAAGAAGAAGGGCTTAAAATGAATGTATTTACAAGAAGAAGACGAATAAGAATTAATTGGTATTTTGCGTACCAATTATTATTTTGAAAATGAACAATTCAAAAAATAGTACTAATTTTGTAATTAAAGTACAAAAATGACAATACTGTATTTAAGTATAAAAATATGATTAAGCAATAAAATTTTAAAAGTAAAGGCTACATGAAAAGTACCATGATCAAAGACAAACAATTGTTCAGTTAAAATGAAAAAGATAATAATTCCGAACTAAGTGCATGAAATGGTCCATTTGTAAGAAGAGAAGAAAATAAAATTTTGTATGCAAAGTGTTCCAAATACTGTATCACTTTGAATTAAAAGTTAAAAGCCTTAGTCATTGCAATGTGTTAATTAGTCAAAAAAACAAAGTGAAATAAAAGAATAAATAGCAAGAAATAAAACAGTAATTGGACAGAGTGCCATTAAAGACACGAGTACCAATGTAACTCATTAAATGAAATGATAACTGCATCAAAGTGAGTAAAAGTATAGGATAAAAGTTAAGTAAAAATAAAAGTAAGAAACGTAAAAGTAAAAGTCAATCTGTAATCGAATCACCAAGCAAAGTATGGTAAGTAAATTGAAAGGTAAAGAATTAAAGTAAAAAAATTACCAAAATAGGGGAAAAAATGAGAATAGTGTTAAAGAAATTAAAAAAAGATTCTAATAAATAAGAATAAAAGTTGCATAATATATGTAATTATACTTTAATTGAAAAATTTTAGGATTCGTAGTCACCACTGAACATATCTAGTGCTTAGCATGAAGTGTTTATTGCGTGCAATTTCTAAAGGATTGTGGAAGCTCGGTACACAAAGAAGCAAAATTTGAAGAAGAAGAAAAGTTAGTTATATAATTATTTTAGTATTTTTGGTATGCATATACTTAGATAGTGAGAGTAAAGAACTAATCTGTATTCCAGTTACTGTTTTTAAAATAGAAAATATTGTATGACTAAGATTGTATGTTTGATAGTCAATGATTTTTAAATAGTTACTTTAGTTCTATGAATGAATATTTAGAATATGTATATGTATCATGTTGTACCTCGGAGAGGCTGTGCGATTATTTATTTTTTCAAAAGGCTAATAAGTTTTAGCCGTTGTGCTGCCGAAATGTTATAAAATGAATAGTAATTTAGATTGTTATAAATCAACGAATTGAAGATATTAAATTGTATCGAAATCATTGGGTAGTAAATAAATTTTGGAATAGAAAAAAAAAATTTACCGTTTACCGCTTAATTTCGTATTGAAATGAACTGTTCCATTAAGGGTGTTACACATCTAATTGAAATGGTACCGTTTCGAATTGGAAGAAGCAATAAGGAGAGTGGGGTCCGTGGTTAGAAAACAACACATCCCTTTGCTGATTTCTGCAATTTAATTTTTTAATAAAAGAAGTAGGGTGCACAGGAATTACTAGAACTGCAAGGCACACAGTAACTTCGATGCCCTACCTATAATTCGCGAGTTCTGAAGTTTGGTTATTTTTTTTTCAAAAAGCAATCATAAATTGGCCAAATTTCTTTCATTTCCCATTTGCTTGCTCTCTACCCCTTGTGTTTTCCTTCTTCCTTTGAATACTTTCAATATTTTGTTGCCTTAAAATTTCCCTAGTTAAGTTATACAAATTAATTTATTCAAATTGTGAAGGGCAAGGTAAATTATATTTTTACGGTACAAATACATTTTTTACTTATAATTTTTAATATATGTCTAACTTCATTTATATTTTTGATGTGTAGGCGTTGTTAATGTAAAATATAATTTCGATCATGATTTTCAAAGGTGAGTTAGTATAAATTATATTTTATTTTATTTTATTTTAATTATTGGATATAAAAATCAAAAATTTATTTATAGTTGGTAAAAAAAATTGGTAAAAAAATTGTTGTATATTTTTTTTAGGATGAGAAAATTATAACTAAGTAAATTGTTGCATAATAATATTAAATTTATATATCAATATTCGTTTGAAAATCCATTTTTTAGTTCGTTGTAGTGTGCAACAAAATTCTATACGATTTTAAATTTTATAGTTAGTTTTGTTATTTTTGTAATTAGTTAATTGAACCATTAATTATAAAATTTTTACAAATAATGGAGGGATTGAAAAATTTCGATTCGTACGTATATTGTTGGAGTGTTAGTACATTTTATAGTTATACCCATTTGTTTAATCACATACTTCCTAATACAATTAATAAACCAATTCCAACTAGACTTATTCTCCCCTTCAATAACTGCAAATACTACCGGATATAAATAATTATTTCTATCAATAGCAGTTGCTATAAAAAAAGTTTGATGGAATTTACCTGTCATAAACGTACCATCAATTAGCAATACGGATTTGCAGTGTGGTAGTCCATCAATACATGACTTAAACACCTAAAACAGTCTCCTGAATTGCTTATAATTTGATTGTAAGCTGTCATCTACAATAAATTCGTAGCAAAATCCAGTATTGTAAATTTCCATTGCTGTAAGATAACTAAGCAACTTCCTATATAAAGCTTCATAGTTACCAAATATCTCTTCCAATGCCTTCATCTTCGCATACCAAGACTTATTGTAGGAAACATCATAGTTGAAACGACTCCTGATATCAGCCATTATAACATTAATTTTGATATCAGGAGTTGCACTAACCATCTCCAATATGCAATCATAAAGAATTTGGCTATCTAGTTGTCTATGCTGTTAAAAATAATAATGGTGCAGTATAGCTATGCGAACCCTTGCACGCACTGATAACTTAAAAAGGAGATATCCTTTTTTTCATTACTCTAAGTTTTCGCTTACGGCTAGTATCTTCAGCGCGTAAGCAACAATCAACAACTTTATACGATACTCTGAATCGAAAATTTCTTTACACAGGCCTTAACTTTATCATTTGATGTGAATGCCAAACATTCGCATAATTCTGACACACCATCTCATCTTAACATTGATAAATCACTAGACATGTTAATTTGAAATTCTGCAAAATTAACATATGTGTTGTGCACTGATGGAAAGTGAAACTATGAAATATTATATTGTTCACCGACATTAACTCTAACATCATTCATATTCAAATTTTGAAGGCCTTCTGTTACTTGAATTGAACTACCTGGAATGAAATTATCATCCCTGCAAATAATAGTTTCCTCACCTTCATCATTCAAGTTTATACCTTCATCATTCTCATCTAGATCAAAATTTGGAGAAATATACTCGTTATTTGTAACATTATTATCATCGCATGCAACATCCCTACATTCAAACCTAGAACATGATGCAAAAGTCATTTGCGTTTGCCCTCTAAACTCTATCATTGGACTTGCTTCTACAATTTCCAAATCTTTAACCTCTTCACACTGTCGTTAATTCTCGAACTGTGTACCAAAATCACATCCACTTTCTCTTCCTAAATTCAAGTCATCACAAACAATATTTCTAACGTCAACCGAACAAAAGCCATCTTTGTCTATATCGGTACTCATCTGGTTAATATTATTTACCACATCTTGTTCGTCCCCAATAACATTTTTTTCAATTTCAATAATTATTTTTACAATAATATATTTAGAAAATGATATAAAATTTTTATAAATTCGATTAATATCATCATCATCAATTAAGTCCATAGACACTCATGATGTTGATCCCTGATTTATAACATGATACCTATATATCACTCTATTAATCCCCACGTCCTAAGCTAAATCTAATTTAACTGATATATTGTGAACAAGTTCTCGAAAAGTCAGTTTGCTCTTGACTTTCAATCTACTGGATCTTGCTGAGGAACTTAAAGTATCATAATGGTAACCGGCTATGTCACATATTGATTTTCCTCTTGTATGAATTATAATGTTGTTAGAATCGACATTCTCTAATTCCTACATTATATTTACATATTTATAAATTAATTTAATTAATATACTATTTTCGTCACAAATAAATTACATTAAAATTTTTAACTCAATCATAAATTCTTTCCATTTTATAAATCTAATTTTTTAAATATTTATTCGTCTAACAAATAATTTTTTAATTAATTGAATAATTTTTTTTTCACTTTTGAAAACTCTAATTTTATATCGACATTCATAAATTTTTTAACTTTTTATAATATTATTTATGTTGACTGAGATTAAATAATTATACATATCTAATTACTTTTCTTATTTTATAAATATTAAAAAAAGGAATCTCCCTCCTCACACCAAATTATGTCATTTTGGCACAGTAAAAAATGGTATGGTGGGTGAAAAATGGCATACCACCATACCATTTTTTATGCAAAATTTACCAATTGTCATCTAGGTCCCACCGGCTAGAAAATGTTAATTCCAACTGCTATATTTTGACAAACTAGATTACCTATTTTTTTTACTGTTACCCTTATTAACCTAAATAATTTTGTTTTTTTACACAAATTAAAAAAAAAACCCTCATTGATTTGTCCTTAAAACTTATTTTGAAACTAATTTGCTTTAACGATTTCATACTAAGTATCTTTACTTAAATTTTCACTTAGGGTGTATCTACTTATAAAAAATAGTTATATGTTTTTTTTAGAAAATTAAAATATTTATTTTCTATAAAAAAATTTAAAAAATATGTTCATTTATTAATAAATAAAAAATTAAAATATTTATTTTCTGCATATATGTATATGTATGTGTGTGTAGATATATGTATATGTATATGTATGTGAATATATGCATATACATACACATATATGTATATGTATTACATATTTACATACCAAATCATCTCCCTCCTCACACCAAATGACATCATTTTGACACAGTGAAAAACGGCATACCACCATACCATTTTTTGTTCAAAATCTACCAACTGTCCTCTAGGTCCCACCAGCTAGAAAATGTTAATCCGAACTGCCATTTTTTGACAAACAAGATTTCCTTCTTTTTTTTTACCGTTACCCCATTAACCTAAATAATTTTATTTTTTACACCAAATTAAAAAAAAAACCCTCATTGATTTGTCCTTAAAACTTATTTTGAAACTAATTTGCTCTAACGATTTCATACTAAGTATCTTAACTTAAATTTTTACTTAGGGTGCGTTTACTTTTAGAAAATAATTTTCTGTTTTCTCTTTTTTAGAAAATTGAAGTATTTATTTTCAATAAAAAATTTTAAAAATATGTTCATTTATCAATAAATAAAAAATTAAAGTATTTATTTTTCAAGAAATATATATATGCAAAGCCTGTCGCAAGACGAGTGCAAGTTTCTTATTATTATTATTATTAAGGGCAATGCATATTATGGCCATTATTAAGTTGCAACCGAATGAGAGCATATTAAACTCTGAATTAATTAGAGAGGGATGCTTCTGTTTCTTCTCTGTTTTCACAAAACGCTAAGTAGTGGAGTCTTAGAAACAATATAAATATATAGCCCTCCTTTTACATGCCCAATACCAATTGGAGTGTTCTAAGCACGGCACCTTTTTAGCACGACAGCAGACTAACGTGCTTGAATTTTTGAGCTGATTTCTTTAGCTGGAGTCGCAAGTCGGGCTTGGATTTTAATTGTTGATATTAATAAACTTTTAATTCTACAAAGCTTTCTTAATCTTTTAAGAAGCGTGAGCCCATTATGTGGCTCTGCTTTTGCATTTACTGGCTTTTCTCCTCATTTTCAAGCTAATCCAGCTTTAAACTATCTTGGAAATTGGAACGAGTCATGGAATCGTTCTACATCATGCTCTCTCAATGCTCAGTGCATGTTCGATAAATTGAAATTATTATTGTTTAGGTGAAAATTGCCTAGTCATAATACGCATTTTATTTTGTTCATACTTAATAGGCGATGCATTTATTGGAAATTAAAGAAATCGAGGACTTGCCGAATTGGACGGATTTACTGATGCTTGGCTTCAGATCATGTTCATGTGCAGGAGAACCAATATATGATATAATGAGGTAAATGCTCAAGGAATCTCTATAAACGCAGCATTTTTCTTGCTTTGTAAGAATCCTTATCATTCCATGTCCATCACGAGAAAAGCTATGTCAACAGTCAAATTCCTTGCCTTTTTCTTTGTGGTGGAGCCATTGTGCTCCATTTTGTTCTTGTGTCGTCTTTTGATTGGTGTTGGCAATTAAATGTCAGTCCAAGTTGACCCATAGTGCTTGTGGCCATCTTAAGCTTCTCTCTTTCAGGGAAAGGAGCAAGGGTATGAAAATTTTAGTCTAGAGTCTGCCAATTTCTGATATTTTCTTCTATATAATATTGGGAAGAATCGACAACCCTTTGATTTATGGATCACTTTTAGCATAGAAAAGGCAGGAGGACCACATCTAGGGGGAATCTTTGACATATGATCAGTAAAGGAAAAAAAAAATGATTAGATCTTTCTACCACTGAATCTCCATGAAGAAAACAAAGTAAAAAAGAAAAAGAAAAGGGATGTTTAGCTCATGGAATGTTTAAAGAGATAAAGGAGTGGGACAATTGTGAAATCTTGTGCTTTAGGATGATATATTCTTTTTAGCTTGTTGGCCGCTAATTCTGTACTAGTGATAGAAAGCAAATTACAGGACCAACGATCTGACTGAGGCTGATTTTGGTTTTAATGGCTTGGAAAAAAAAAAAAAAAAGAAACTTTCTGTGTGTATCTTTTTTTTTTTTAGGAAAAAAGTTATAATTTTTTGCCAATTCATTTTGTTCTTAGATTTTTTGAATTCATTTTCTCCAACAAGAAATTGGGGTGTCATTTGGTGGCTTTGTGCACTCTGTGTGCGTATCGTTCCAATCAACGCATATCACTGTTCGTTTCTGATTAGACATATGTATGGATGTATATTGTGTATGGCGTAACGGATTGCAATTTTAAAAAGCATACATTGTGTGTGATGAGGTTCGAACTTACTTTCGGCTTCTAGCTGGGTCTTCTGTTGATGGACCCGATCAGTTTCTGTTAGGAACCTGACCACCTGCTGCTTAGTTGAGCCCACATGTTTTTGCCCACAAAACACTCGGACAAAATGAAAATATCTTTTCTATAATTATAATAGAATTACTTGCTTAATGGGTTGAATTAATAATAAAAGTTTATTTTTATTATGGTGCTGACTATGAAAACCTTTTATGAACCATATTTAAACGTGAACCCTATGAAAACCTTTTTGTGGTCTATATTTAAATTATGAGTGGAGCTAGAAAATTCTATTTAAGAGGTCATGAAGAAAATTTTGTTTGTCAGTGAAGAAAATGAGATAAATTTCTATAAAAAAAACTGTTCAATTTAACTTAATGAAATAATAAAAATAACTTTTCTAAGGTTGAATTAAAACATAATTTTTTATTTTTCACAAATTCTTTTATTTACCATATATTTTTTTTATTACAAATTATGAATTCCTATTATAATTAAATAGTAAATTATGTTAAAATTAAAAAATTAAAAAAAAAATATTTAGATGACATAACGCGAATTAACAATAAATTAAAGGTTACATGCAATGTTTCAAATTTTAATTTTTTCAGGAAATTGACCTTTATTGAAAAGTTTAACAATCAAATTGAAATTTTAACTAGTTTTTATAAGATTTAAAAATTATTAAAAATATGGAAGAAGTAAGTTATCTTTGTATGAGAATGATTGGATTTTTTTAATAATTGCCAATTAGTTTTGTCTTGTAGAGTAAATGATTAGTTTGTCATTCATTTTTTGGATTATTTGTTAAATGACAAATGCCCATTTTTAGTTTTAAATTAAAATAAGAGTGTTTTTAACATTTTGGAGAACCTACTAGTAAAATTTAGACAGAGTATAATTTTAATTTTACTTTTTAGAATTCTAAACTTTTAATATATACTATATTTATCTCTATGAAAGGCCAAAATAAAAATATACTTTTAATTTTTAAAATCATAACATATACCACATATATAATTTTTCAAGTTCGGAGGCCAAAACCTCTCTGAATTTTTTTGTCTACGTTTTTGATTTAAATCGATAGCTTTTTTTATTTGGTGATAAATTTTCGTTTTGGTCTTGAAATATGAGGCATATTTAAATTGTAAAATGTGCATCTTTACAGACTATTGGTCGTAATGGAGTGACCAACTTCAACTACGTACAATTTGGCTAAACATAGATGGCATGCTATAGCTAGCCATTCGAACACAAAAAACATTTCATTTGAGTCATAGCTTTAGACATTCTCCACTCTGGGGAAATGATTTTTAGATATTTCTTCAACTTGCATTTGAATTTCTCTGGTCAAATCGTAGACCTGAGAGCCCCGGTCTTCTCATGGTCTTTACTCTTTAGCCGCTCCCAGCCGCCGGAGCCACATTTTACGGTGCACACACTCAAATTTGAAATTTCTTTATATATATATATATATAAAAGGAATCCTAATTTTATTTTAAGTGTCCCCTCTTAAATTTTAATTACATAATTTTTTAATTAAATTATAAAAATTAAAATGGGATAATGCAAATCTATTAAAATAGAAAATAAAAAAATGATAAAATTTAAATGCTATTTTTTATCCAAAAATAAAATTACATTAATTTTTTAAAAAATAAAAAATATATGTCAATTTATTTAATAACGTAAGTTCACGGCAAATACTCAAATGCACTTTTCATTTTGTATTTTCAGTTTCACTTTTCTCTTTTTGCTTTTTCTTATTGCAATTTTTAAAACTTTTCAAATTTAAAATAAAATTAATAAGTATTTTTTATCACTTTAATTGGCAATTGGTACATAAAAAATTTCATTTTTTCTTGTAATTTTTAATACTATGCTTATTGATAATTCTGAAAATAATATTTTTTAAGGTTCAGATAGTCGACCCACTACACCTGACAGAATCCAAAATCTCTTAACAGATAAACTCGAAGTGCGAGTCACAAGATAAAAATAGAGTCACGTCACGTCCAATCGGTCAATCAACTGATACAAGGCAAAATTTATGCTCCCTATCTACTCCTTATCATCTCGTCGCTTACCAATTTTGACAGCCAGCTATCACATTACCGGCACTCAAGTGCACCCCTTCTTTTTTTATAAATAGCCCAATACACAACGACTTCAGGTATTGACTATTTGGGACTCTATGTCTAAGTATTCTCTCTCTAAAAAGCTACTAACTTAAGTTTCGGAGTGTTTATATCTAGTCCGACTGAACACTCTTTCTTGTAGGACTTACACATTCGATCGGCTCAGTCCAGCCAGTTCTTTTTCTTTTCAGATAAAGACTTTTCCAGTCCTATCACTTATTAATTTTTTCTTTAATTAATTTTTTTATTATTTTATAGGTTATTTAGATTTTAATAAGTTGAATGTGTATTTTAATGCTGATATCGAATAAAATTAATAAAATAAATAATTTAAGTGATAATCAATTAAAATGAAATATATTTTTTTATTAATTTTGACAGTATTGATATTAAATTAATTATATAATGATTTCAAAATATGAAATTATATAAAAAATAATTGTAAAAATTATATTTTTATTTGATTTTAAATATTATTTTTTAATTTTAAATAAAATATATTATTATAATATAATTTATGTATTTTTAATTTATAATTTTTTATATTAAAATTTTAGTATATGCTCTCGCTAATCCTGGCTGCTCAAATATTTCTTATATACTTTATCTGTTTCAAAATACTTGACGTTATAAAAGAATGCATAGTATTTAAGAATAGTAATTATTTTATAATTAAAATACTTTATTATTCTTATATTAATTATATAGTGTAATTAATATAAGTTAAAAATTATTTTTATAAAAATAATTTAAATAAAAATATATTTTATAAAAATTAATTAATATATTTTAATTATATTAAAATATTATATATTATAAAATAAAAATTTTTCTTTTAAACGATAAGTATTTTAAAATAGAGAAAGTGTATTTCACTTTCATTACTAGTTGATGGTTACATCGAGTGAAAGCGTAAAATGGAAGACCTCAAAATCACATGTTTAACACTTGGACGAGGATTAAAGACTCAGCGGCGTCTCCCTTTTAATTGGTCCCGGTCCACTGCCCGTTCAGTCGTCGGGCTCTAATTTTCTACAAAGACTGATTATTTTTTAGTATAAATTAGAGCCAACTGAACAGTTTTATTTATTGAAAAATTACTGCTCGGACATGTTCATGCTTTTAATTATCTTTATCAGAACATGCTTCTAATTATATTTAAGCAAATGATATATGTCATATAAAAAAATTATTTTCATATATGATAATGTATTTTTAACTTGATTATTAATAAAATATTTATTAAAACTTAATGATTTGGCTTAAAATACATTAGACAATATTTTCAGAATTGATGAATAAATAAAATTCATCTTCCTAATATTTCATCATTTAATTAAAATTTATTTGTTATCATTTCAGTATTATTTGATACCATATTTAGGGTTACTTTGGGATAAACTAATTTTAACTCGTTTACCTCCCTCACGGAATGATATTATTTCCTCTATCCTACAATTTTTTTAGATAAAATCTCTCTATTCTACTTTAAGTTAATAGTATTATTATAACACTTGAATTCAAAAAATATTGAAAAACCTCGATTTAATAAAAATACATTAACAATTGTCTACATTATCCTTTTTAATTAAAAATACTCTATTTATTAATTTTTATATAATAAAAAATCGATTTATTACTCATTGAATGTAATATTGCATAATAGATATGAAATTTATGAATTTATGAGAGAGAAGTGAATGTGTTTCATTGGATGAAAGAGTCTACATATCTACGGAGCTGTGCGAAAGAGAAGAGAATCTGTTTTATTGGATGAAAGAGACATATACATACTGTACAGAGCTTGACCCAGCTAGGACAGAGACAAACTACTGTCACTAACTACCTACAGTTAATTACAGTCTACTCCCTCAGTTACACGTAAAACGTCACTTCATTATTTTTTTTTTCTGAAATTTCACTCATGAAATTTAATAAAAAAAATTAATATTCTAATATTTATTTTAATAATTTATTATCTTAAAATTTACAAACTGAATTAATATTAAATCAAAATTAATAAATTTATTATTTTAATTATTTTTCGTCAGTTGATTATTTACATATAGTAAACATTAAAATTTATAAATTAAAATAATATTAAATTAAAATACAAATTTATTATTTTAACTATTTTTTATTTTAAGTGTTAAAATTTACAAATTGAAACAATGTCAAATTAAAATTAACTGATCAATTATTTTGATTATTTTTTATCAATTAATTGCTCATCTATCGTAAGTATGACACATTAATAAGTGTTAAATTGTTCCAATTTACAAATTTTAAAAATTAAATTGCTATATTTTAAATATTTTAGAATTTTTTTTCACTTTCAACCATTCACGTAACATCTTTTTGGATATAATTTTGATATTATTTCATCAATAAATTGATAAAAATAATCAAAATAATTAATCCATTAATTTTGAAGTGACATTACCGTCATTTGTAAACTTCACGAGAAATATTGCATCAAAACAAATATTATGAAATTAATTGCTCTTTTGATCAAATTTCAAATGGTGAATTACATGCATAGAAATTATTTTATCTTATTTTAAATATTTAAAAAAATTGAAAAAAAGTTTACATGCATAGAAATTATTTATTATACATTTTATTAGATATTTTTTATTACTTTCTATTTTTAGGTAAAATTAAATGAAATTTTTAAAAATATAAAATAATATTTTTTGAGTGATTATAGTTTTTTTATTAAATTAAGTTATTTTAATTATTTTTTTAATTCCCATAAAAAGAGAAGGTTACCTAAAAAGTAATAATTTAAATAAATAAAGAAAATTTTTTGTTTTAGTTCTATTCATAAATTAAATTAGTACTCTTAAATTATCATATGTAATTGATAATTATTTATTCGTTATTTTATATAATTTCTTTATTTAATTATAGTTTTATTATTAATTTGATTTATAGTTTTTTATGAATTCAATTAGAGATATTTTTAATGAATTCCATCACTTACTGTGATTATCCTTCTATTTTGGGCTGAGAGAGAATCAATAGGAAAGTATATAAGAATGTGGTTATTTATTTATCTCAATTGAATTGACTTGACCGCACAGTGTATAGACATATATATTTATTTTCAAACCTAACCGTTCTGTGTTGTATCAGCTAACTTAAAACAGTGTGGCAATAGAAAAAAGAAGAAATCGCTCCTTACTCTCACATTTTATGTTAAGTATTCCATACTGCTAGTTATAAAAATATTATTCTGTAAAAAAATTATAAAAATATGACATTTTTTATAAAATTTTGGATAATTTTTTCCCACAAACTAATTTTTAAGGTTTAGTTAACTTTAAATTTACGCTCTAAATTTTATTTATATTTATTGGATTCTAAATATAAGATAGTGCATTAAGTATTTTATATAGATTAATTACAAAAATATATATAATCATTCTAGCTTTTTCAGTTCAAATTTATTTTGTTCAAATTTTATATTTATATGATTCTAAAATCTTTAAGACTTTGTCAGTGTGGGTAACAATTTTAAAAATACTTTTCCCAGGTATTAAATTAATTAATTAAGTTCCTTTTCTTTTTTGATTTCGCGAATCTTCTCGGTCCACAAAATGACAAAACGAAATAATTGTAAATTTTTTTTGAAATCAATAATTGTAAATTTTGATTCAATAACTCGTTAGATATTTAGAAAAAAAAAAGATGTAGTAAAATGAATACAAGAAAAGAAAAACAAAAGGAAATGGACGGAAAACAAATAAAAATAAGGGGAAAATACTAAAGACGACAGAGATAGGAGGGACCTTAGTAGTTATGGCATTAAAGACAGGAAGTGAGACTTGGCTTCTTCATAACATATAAATATATATTCAATAGCAAAAAATTTTTTTGCAGTTGCCATTAATTTAATTTATCCTTATTTCCAATCAACAATTTTTATCCAGTTGTTTATATATATATATATATATATATGATAAAGTAAAATATATATATATATATAAATGATAAATTAAAATTTATCTTTATCTGTAAGAAAGAGAGCTGACAGTTAAAGGTATCCGATCGGATGACTGGACTTGTAAAAAGGAGCGTTCAGTCGGACCAGGCTTTAGAGAGAGTCCCAGAATATCAATACCTGGAGCCTTTATATTTTGGCTATTTATAGGAAATAAAGGAGGAGTACTTGAGTACCTCGGAGAGTGATAACCGATAGTTGAAGCAGGTGAGCGGCGATATGACAGGGAGCAGGTAGAGCGTATGGGCGTCGGTTTGTGTCAGTGAATTGATAGGACGTGCTGTCCCATCAGTCCGATCGGACATCGCCTTCCTCTCTTGTCTTTCCAGCTCATGCTCTTGCCTTTTTGTTAATGGATTTGGGGTATGCCAAGTATTGTTAGGCCAACTTGATTTGGGCATTTTGAGATATTTTTTCCATAGTTATCACTTGTCCCCCCCTCCGAACAGTCCGATCGGGTGATTTAAGCTTTTTGACGGGATTTGTAAATTTTTGGGATGCGTCCATCCGAAGAGACGCAACCATTCAGCTCAGATAGCTGTTTTGCATTTAATGCATGTGTGCATGCTGAGGGCGACGCTTCGTTCTCCGCTTATGCATTTAACATCCGTACATGTGCCGAGGGCGACGCTTCGTTCTCCGTTATGCATTTAATGGATTTGAGACACGTGGCAATTACTCAGCAGGAAGGCAGTTAGAGAATTTCAGAAGTTTAGAGCCTATAAATAGATGACTTTGGGGCGATTTTTCCTCATTTCTCAAAGCTCTTCCATGCCCTCTTTCACGAACTTTGTCATTTCAACGATTTCAGAGTTTTCGCAAGATTACTCAAGTAATGCCTCATTCATGATATCATTTTTTACTTTTTTCCTTTATCGGAGATGGTTTTAAGCAACACCAAATCTATAAATGGGAGTTTTCTTGAGGCTTATGAAGGCTATGAGACCGTGGCTCGTTCTTCGAAACTCACAGAGGAAGATGTGACTGAAATTCCTTTACAATATGATCTTCTCACAGAGGTCTTTGTGATGGCTTGCTTAGATTCCATTAGAGAATTTCAGAAGTTTAGAGCCTATAAATAGATGACTTTGGGGCGATTTTTCCTCATTTCTCAAAGCTCTACCATGCCCTCTTTCACGAACTTTGTCATTTCAACGATTTCAGAGTTTTCGCAAGATTACTCAAGTAATGCCTCATTCATGATATCATTTTTTACTTTTTTCCTTTATCGGAGATGGTTTTAAGCAACACCAAATCTATAAATGGGAGTTTTCTTGAGGCTTATGAAGGCTATGAGACTGTGGCTCGTTCTTCGAAACTCACAGAGGAAGAGGTGGCTGAAATTCCTTTACAATATGATCTTCTCACAGAGGTCTTTGTGATGGCTTGCTTAGATTCCATGGTGACGAATGAGGGGCCGCTTGGGCACGAGAACAATAAGCCGTTCGATCACCATTTGTGGAAACAGCCTCAAAGATTTTACAACGGAAGTTTTTCCCTCGTTATTGAAAGTCAAAACAACCTTCTAGGTCATGCCTTCTTCAGCGTGCTTCAATTTTATACTGTGATCTTGGCCAGATTTTATGCATTTTTTAATTACTATATCGCCATTCTGCGAATTGGCATCAATGTAAGAAAAATCGTCATCATCAAGGTTATCGATACGTCCAATTTTGCTTGGTATTAGCTTCAAAATTTACATTGTCATCAGACTTTTTCTTCTGATCTATTCGGTAGGAGATCTTCGAACGTTGTGCCCTTCGTCTTGGGTACCCAATGGTGGAAGATCCGATCGGTAATAAAAGTTTGATCGGGTTCTGTAGAAGTTTTAGATAAAGAAACATAGTTGATTTTGTTAGACAAGATTTTCTTTGTAACTTGTAAGAATTCTTCATATATAAAAGTTGATTTGCCTTTCAATTGCGCTTTCGTACTACAATTTTTATTTTAGGCAAAATTTATCATGAAATTAATAAAGGAGAATAAACATTATCAATCATGGAGAGTGCAGGGAATCAAATATGGAGAATGCGTAAAATTGACTAAGGAGAGTACTTCCTGATTTTTAACTTGCTTTGCAAGCATTGCAGTACACAACTCTTTACGATCGATTGATATGATCAAATTTAAAATTTTTGTTCAAATATGAGTTGTGACTTAGATTTATCGTGTCAAGCGCAGTAGGTGACTTTTCAGCCTTCAATTTGATTGAAGTATTATACGATCGGTTATAAAGATTGGCTATTCATTGGAGAATCAAGCATGGCAAATGACGTTTTAATCTATGGTGGGAGACAAGACTCCATTCCCACTCCTAGATGAGTATTTTCATAATTCAGTGGTAGAGCACCATATATTGTCCTCTTTGAGCCCATCTTGGCACCATCTCGTGGACTCTAGATCATCAAGGATTTGTTTCTTTCAGGGAGAAGGCCTCTAGCCATTACATTGCTTTGAAGATTTGGCGATTTCATGTTTTGAAGAGATATAATTAACTCAATTGTCGTCCTTCGCATTTTGGGTTCGGGATAGACGTCGAACATAGCGAATGAGTTGGTGGAAATTTAAACAAATGTGCCTCGCTTCTTGAGCTCGGAATGAACATCGAGCCTAGCAAAGGGACTTATTTCGTAAATGAATAGATTTCAACTTTCACATCTTCGGTTGTGTCAAGCCTAGCGATTGGAACAATACCGACCGATCAGTCAATGTCCTTAGTTGTTTTGTGGAGATTCTCTTTTGGGGATATTTCTCCCAATAATTGGCTTTATGGAGATTTGACAATTTTGTATTTACTTGTAGACTTTCGCATTTTTGGTTCGAGATAGACATCGAACCTAGCAGACAAATTCGAGATGGAGAAGCATTTTCGTATTTTGGGCTCGGGATGAGCATCGAGCCTAGCGAATAGTCATCCCTAATTCCCATCAGATTAACTACGATTGGCATTGGGACTTTTGTCGAATGCAACCAAACAAACATCATGCAAATAGACATTAATCCTAACGAACAAATAAATGAAAACATAACTATATCATTTGTTTTTTCGAATATGGAGAAAAATGGAGAAAATTCTCTTTACTGATTGTCAATTTGCACATGATTATACTTGGTACTTCTTGAGTACTTCGACATTCTGGCCTCTAGAAATGTCCAACTCTTCAAGGGTCCTGATCCTATAAGCACTGGAGTTGGGGACTTTGGATATTTCGTAGGGACCTTCCCAGTTTGGCATTAGCTTCCCATTCCCGGCATTTTTCATGTATATATATGTCTTTCTGAGCACTAGATTAACCATATTGAGGGTTTTTGCCTTTTTACATTATGGCATTTAGCGACTCTTTGTTTTGTAGGTAACGATCATGGCATAGGCGTCTTTTCTCCTCTCTTCTATCAAATTCAAATCTTGGCATTTATCTCGGATGTTCATCTGTTCTGATTAAAATGCATATCGATAGGACTAGAGGCCAATCTCTACAAGTATCATTTTCTTGAAGCCGTAAACAATAGATGATGGCATTTTATGGGTGTCAGGTCTTGTAGAGGTCCTGTAAGACCATAAGATGCTTCACAGTTCTTGAGTCCAGTTGCCTTTTACCTCACCAAGTTATTTCTTCAAGCCTTCAAAGAGTGTTTGATTGGAGACCTCGGTCATCCCATTGCTTTGTGGATGGGTGATGAAGGTGAACTTAAGGCTGGTGTTGAAGTTTTGGCAAAAGCTTCTAAAGATCGAGATGTTAAATTGCTTGCCATTATCTGCAATAAAAACATTAGGTAAACCATGTAACACCCTTCTCGGAACAGTCCTTAACGAAACGAAACTTAGCTGACGACAGTAAGTTTTTTTTTTCACCGAACAATTCGAAATGCTTCAAAATACTTTTTCATTAATTCTAGAATCAAACAACAGTCTTATAAACAATTAAAACAAACATCACCCAACATACCAAAAACTTGCACTATCCACTCATCCATTAACAATTAAAATATAATCAAAATACAATACAATCTTTTACCTTAATAGTCTAAGTATATACAAGCCAAAAGCTTATACTAACTAATACAAAAATTTTCTCTTTCGATCTGATCCTTCCATGTACTGTGCTCCCGCAATGCTTTCTTTTACAAAAATCTTCATTTTATTCTTTTGTTTGGCTTTGGATGAAAAATCGGACATTGGTCCAAGTTTTGAAAAAAAAAATCCAAATTGATTAATAGAGAATATTTTTAAGTGCCTTTTCTTTTTAACGTGCACAAAAATTTATTTTTACTAGCTATTATATCCCCGAAAGAAAATACATCCAAAATACCAAATAAATAAATGAACACAAAATAAATAATAATTAAATAAAACTAAGATAATAAATAATAAGATGATAACAAAAATGGTTAAACTAGGTAACCGGATGGCTCGAGGGTGGTCATCCAATTGGAAGCATGATTTCCAATGCAAAAAAATCCCATATGATCCTCTAAAGGCAAAAGAATTTGCATACTCATAAAAAAAATAAAAAGGCAAATAAATTAATGTGTTACAAATACAACAAAGATAATTATTTAATTAATTGCATAATACATAACAAAATTGCATATAGAATTAAATCATACAGGATAATGCAAAGTTATCATAGAAATCAAATAAATGATATAAAATACATGAAATATATAATAAAAGGTGATTAAAAATCAACCACAAATGTCCTAAACAGGCAAGGGATGCCCATAGCCACGTGAGGAATGGGACGAGAAGAAACCTTACGATATCCCATATGTCGCTTTGATAGACAGGCATCCGTCGAGTTCTCTTTCCGTCCGTCACTCGCTGGACAGAGCAAAATGCAGGAAATTGATTCCAAACATATACAAAAATCATACAAGACCATATTTTATCCAAAACATACAAGTATTAGATCCTAAATCATGCCAAGATAGGATTATAACATTAAATCATACATAAAATACACTAAAATCACCAATTTACAGAATTAGAGAATAAAATAAAAGCTTAAAATATTACAACAAGGAGGAATCTCTTATCTAATCATGCCATTAATAAGCAAATCAATCCAGATTTATATCTCATTATTCTCTAGGCAAGTGAATCAAACAAAAAAACATTTAAATATGTTTATTTCAATAAATGATCACATAATCATGCATGGTAATTTTAGAGAAAGAAAGTAGAAAAGGGGCCTAGAACATTATCCTCAAATCATATCCTAACTATGTAATTCTTATAATCTAGATCTCTACTCCGATTTATATTTCTTGTTATTTAGAAAAAAATCAATGAATTTCGTTGTGTGTACGTGTTTAAATTGAAGGATTGTTAGAACAAAATAGCCTCTTAGAGAGAGAGAAATTTATTTTTTTCTTTTCTAAAGTTTGCTCTAAATTCAAAAGTGATTCCCCTCATTGGAAACTTTAGAATTTTTTTTATACCTAGGCTAGAGTTGGAGTTGAATCAAACTCTAGCTCTCCTAATCTGGAGATATTTCCCTCTAAAATTCAGATATCTTTCCTTTAGGAGTTTTCTTCCTATTTTGAAATCCAAAATTATGAAAAATCTGGAAAAAGATCCATAGACAGGTGTCCCTTATTGAAAGGTAACCGTCCCTCAGGCAAAAACCCAAAAATTATAAAATTATCTCTAATACAACCTAACCCCTAAAGGCTTAATCGAGATTTTTCATGCACATTTTTTAAAATACTTGAAAAATCATAAAAATCTTTAAAAAATATGAGAAATTTACAATCGAAGCTTCGAGAACCGAACTTGTTGTCAGTATTATACTATTTTTTCATCATCGGATAATCGTGATCTAGGCTGCCTCAGATCATAGTATCTACAATTATAAATTTTTATTTATTGATTCATTGATCGTATTTTTATCGTATATTTATTTCTGCTTGAATTTAGGTCGTGAAATACTTTTTAAGGATATTTTGTTATGTGGTGAAAATTATTAGACTATTGTCTTTAATTTCATTTTCATTCGTTTTAAAGTTTTTTAGAAAGTTTGATCTAAAATCATTTTTTATGTGTTTAGCAGTCCCTTTTTGTTCCCTTTTGAATCTTTTTGTCGACAAAGACTTTACTTTAAAAGGAAAGAAAAAACTAGTCTTTCATCTGGCAAATATGGCCATACATCACTTGATGCACACCCATGCATCACATGATGCATGGCCAAAAATATATGCCAAAAATATATCTTTCTGCCCTTTCAAAATAAATAAATCGATCGTATGTCACCCAATGCATGCCAATGCATTTCTCGGTGTATGTTAAAGATTTTATTTCCTCTTTTTTTCTTAATTATTTATTTAATTTTATTTCTTTTAACATTTATCATTATTGTCGACGTTATTATTATCATTATGTTTTGAGGATAACATTTTTATGAGTACAATCAGGCAAGTGTTATAGGTAAGTCTGTCTCTTTCTTTCTCTATTACAAAAAAAGTATTTTGACCGCAAATGGGAAACACCACAAAAATGTTTATACTATAGAATTGAGATCATTTTGTTAATAAACTTGAACCAAAGTTATATTTCTTACCCAACTCATGTAAAGAAAAAAATTATTTTTTAATAAAGTAAAAGATTTTGTATATAATTGAATAATAGGGGATATTTCTTAATAAAACTTAGACTGATGAGTCCCTATCTTTAACCCTCACAATGAAATTCTTCTTCATAATCCACATGCAAAAATCAATGTCCTCACTAAAAAAATCACAATGAATTGTCTGATTTATGGATATCTATTTTATTGCTCCATTCTATTGCATGATTTACCTCTTTCCTACATGCTTGGGTGTGTCTTTATTTCATTTATTTGCTCTATTATTGCATGCAAGAAAGGACATAACATTTGCTCTAATATTACATTCAAGAAAGGAGATAACATCATTAATCTGAAAGCTATTATGTCACATCTATCAAAGGTAAAAATAAAAGTGAATTTTTGAACTTTCTCTAGGTATTGACCTCATGAGATTGGAACTCTTTTTTTTTCAATATTTTATTGGATGATGACTCATTACATTAACCATATGATGTCTAACTAACATCTGCCATTGTCAATTGCCAATAATAGGGTAGGGACATCCTGAGATACTGTGTAACACCCTTCTCGGAACAGTACTTTCTGAAACGAAACTTAGCTGACGATGACAAGTTTTTCTTTTCACTGAACAATTTAATCCACTCGAAAAACTTATACAGTAATTACAGACTCAAATAACAGTCTTATGAACAATCATTAATCATCAAATCAAAACTTATTATAATCCATACATTCGAGGCAAATAAATATATAACCAAAATATCATTCAAACCTTTACCTTAATAGTCTAAATATATACATGCCAAAAGCTTACACTCACTAATACAAAAATCTTCTCTTCCGATCTGATCTTTTCATGTATTGTGCTCCCGCAACTCTTCAGAACTTGCACGCAGTAAACACTACGTGCTGAACATTAAATATGCCCAGTGGTGACTACTAATCCAAGAATTTCCCAAGAATAAGCATAATTTCATTAATTTATGCTTCTACTATTCTTACTACATTAAACATTTCCCTTTATTTCCGTTATACTACTCTTGTTATTATTTCATATTCTGATAACTATTGGTCTTTTGTTTCTAAACTTAAAACTTTTCTTTACAGTATTTCATGTAGTGGAACAATATCGGATTTACTTTTACTTTAAGCAGGAAATTAACCTTATTTTTTTCAAACTTATTTCTTCCTACAATAGTAATTGGTACGAGAAATACCAATTAATCAAATTTATTATTTTTTTCACGAAAATAAAATACATTCTAAATTCTTATAGAAACTTAATTAAACATTGATTTAATATTTTAATCATATAAAATCTTTCGTTTCTTTCTCTTTCTAATTACCCTTTCCAGAAATCTTTACCGATTTATTTGGTCTTTGCATTTTATTTCAAACGAATCATTTTTGTTATAACTATTCGCATTCAATTCGATTAAACAATACTTATTTATTCATTTCGATGTGCCCCTAGTGCAATATAACAGGTTTCTCACAAAGGATACTCAGAACTGGACCCGAAGGTCCCACTAAACAGATAGAAAAATGATCTCGAAAGATCAAGTCTCACAAAGCAGAAACATATACACTTTCACTTTTACTTTCACTGAAGCTATGGAGATCAAAGATCCCGCCCATAGCTAAGCAAGTCGTCATGACTTGCACCGCGATACAGAGGTGTCCTTATGACTAGCCAATTATATCCAAAATAAGAATCTAATACCTGTCTATCGCTAAGGGCAAACACACTCAATCACATTTGCAATTACTTTAAACATTTAAAAATTTTTAATTTATTTCTTTTATTTGTTTCTATACTTTATTCTGATTAATTGCACTCTTTTGTGCCTTTGACTATTCAATAGCTTTTTATCATTTTATTCACTTTCTCTTTTTCAGTCACTTTTGTGAATTATTCTTCGATAATTCACTCAGATACTTAAATCTTTTAATCTTTTATACAGATTATAAATTATCAATTATAGCATTATAATTCACAATTTCCTTTTTATTCTTTTTATATAATTATTTGTGAATTATTCTCTAATCATTCAATAGTTGACTTCTTTTTCTTTTATTGTTCAGACTTTTTAATCATTCGGTATGCCAACTTTATTTCGTCGGCGAAACATTTTTATAATCATTAATTCTTTTAATACTTTTTGTTGACTAATTTATTTTGATAAATTAGTCACGTCTTTATTTTTCTACTTTTAGGCATTTAGGAACTTTAAGTATATCAACTATTATCTTATGCCTCGAACAAGTATAATTTGACCTTTTATATCGATTTATTCATTTCAAATGCATAATTACGATTTTGCCATTATAATTATTTATTTTCATTTTTATTATATAATTTTCTCCATTATTCATCTTTTATTCTTTAATTTTACCATTTTCGGATAAAATTATATTTTAGTCTTTAAACCACAGAAATTCTATCTTTCGAAACCGTTATGCCTCTGAAATTACTATTTTACCCTTATTAAGTATTTCTTACTTATTTTTACGCGTTAATCACTTACTTTGGCAAAATTATCATTTTGCCCCTAAAACTTTTATTTTCTTTCATTTAAATCCTTTTTTTATTCAAAACTTATTTTATCTTTCTTTTATTTGCATATTAATTTATTTTCATCATTTTTGATTATTTATGAATTATTTACCAATAATTCATGATTCTTATTATTTTCATGACCCAATAATTATTTCAAAAAATCCGTCGGTTGACTTTTTATTTCTCGTTATTGATATTAAATTATTTTTCATATTTATTCATCACTTTAGTCATTTTTATACACTTATGCATTAAAAAAATTCAATTATTTTCATTGTACATATTCACCTAAAAATTCCAATAATATCCAAATCAATTCAATAAATTTCAATAAAATTTATTTATGTATTATTCATTATTTAGCATCATTCTCCACTAACATAATCAATTCTTCTTCATTATTTCACAATTTTCACTATGGACATAACCAATACATAGGCTTTAAAAATTCAAAATAAATTCCAATAATTCACTAAAAATTTAAGGGAACCATTTATCATTTATACAATTAATTTAGACTAACATATATTATTTTCATGCAAATATTCCTTCATTTTCCCTTACTACAATATTCGGCCATCACAAAATTCCACCTAAAACATTTTCTTTTTCCCTTTTAATCTTTCATTTCATCTTCTCTAAGGTTCAATTTCATTTACCCTAAACAAATGTCATCAATTAACCACTTTAAAAATTTTTAACCTAATTACATCAAAGGAATTTCTTCACAAAAAAGGGAAATTAATAAATTTTGTAGTCACTTACCTTTTTCTCAAGCTTTAGCTTCCTTAAGCTTCACTTTTCTTTACTTGACACCAAGCACAACTCCATCCATCCACAATCTCCTCCTTGGCCGAAATCTTCAAGCTTCCTAACATCAAATTTTTGTCCTCAAATGACAAATCCAAGCTCATATTCATTATCTAGACCTCAAAATCTATGGGAAAACATCAAAGAAATAATTTAAAATACTAAAATTCATAAACTCCAACTTACCCTATTTTCTTTCTCAACCTGATTTATTGCCTTCCTTTGCTCAAGTCACTTGATTAAGATCACAAGGGTGATATAGAGAGCTGGAACTTCATTTCTTATGTTGGGTTTTATGAGAAATTTGAGGTAGAAGAAGAAGAAATCAAAGGGAGAGAGGGAGAGAAGGTTGTTCGGCCACCTAAGGAGAGGAAGATGGAGCCAGAAAAATCTGGAGATTTCTACAGATTTTGTCTCCTTTTATATCTCTCAAATGGGCCTAATTAAGGGCTTAACTAATGGGCTTAACCCAAGTATAAAATTAAGCCCATTTTAAGTCATTTTGGGCCCAAACCAAAATCTCTATCTTTCTCACTTCAAATTACTTAAATTTTGATTCCATCATTCTTAAAACATCAAAAATAGGTATGAAATAAATTTTTGACTCAATCGGAGTCCGTTATCGGTCCGATTCGATAACTGCCGGAGTCACCGAAAAATTTAATTTTCATCACCAAAATATTCTACATAAAAATTCATGTAGGCACGCAAAATCTAACGATATTCAGAGTTCGTTTACTATTTTTAATTATTTAAGAAGAATCAAATCCCCTTCCCTACCAGGAAAATTGATTCGCTACCTTTTTCGTATTTTTGACTTTTGGAGGCCCATTTGACCTCAAATTCACTTCAAATTTCAACCCTAGACTCACCATGACTATTCCTTTCAAATAGTCCAATAAAATATTTTCAACTTTCGGATGTCTTTTCGGGCCCCAAAAATACTATTCACTGCCGGAAAGTACTTCGGTATTGAGGCCATTACATAATGTCTCACATATTTCGAGGTTTGAGACTTAACAAGTCGGGATGAGTTCATTTTCTATCGCAAAACGATCGATTAGCTCGGGAAAGAAAACCTTAGCCTATCCAAACCTTGAAAGTGGGATTGGGTTATCAAAGGCTAAAGATTTCCTCCATTAAGTTCGATGATCCCTTGATTCTTAGGCATGCACAATTTGCTCTAGCTAATCAAATGAATTTTCTTTTGGGTAATATTTGATCCCCATAAAAACTCTTTACACAACCCTTCAATTTTATTGCAAATATCCTTAGGGAACACCATGGTCTGCAAGGCATAAATAGGAACTGCCATTAAAATTGATTGTACCAATGTTACCCTTCCTACAAATGAAAGAGAGCCAGCCTTTCATTTACTCAAATGATTTTTAATTTCTTCTAATCAAATGTTGAAAATAATGCTTGCCATTCAAACCATAAATAATTAAGACCTCGAGATGGTTGCCTAAGTTTGAAGTGATAGAAAAGCTAGATCTCTCCCTCAATTTTTGCTTTAAATCAACACTAACATTATTAAAAATAAACAATGAGGACTTATCTTTATTGACTCATTATCTAGAACACTGGCAAAAATCCTCCAAAACATGACAAGTAACTGAAATAATGGTTTCTGATGGTTTTATAAAAAGAAAAAGACCATCTTTGAAAAAATAAATGCAAAATAGGAACTCCATTTACCCAGTTTAATTGGCTTTCATAGACCCTCCTCTACAGTTTTATTAATTGCATGAGACAAATGCTCCATACAAAGAATAAATATATAAGCAGATAACGAATCTCCTTGCCAAACACCCTTGGAAGGTTTAAAAGAATCAAACAAGTCACCTTTCCAAAGAACCCTTACGCTGCTACACTCCCAACTATTGAATAAAACTCGAATGAGTGAATTTAAGAACCAACATCAATCAAAGCATCATAAATAAAATTCCAGCGCAATCTATCATATGATTTCTCATGGTCCACTTTGATAATCGTCCAACCCCTCTTACTTTGCTTGTTATTAGTGGAGTGAACCACCTCTTGAGTAATGAGAATATTATCGATAATTGTCATCCTGGCATAAAACTAGATTGATTTTTACTAATGGGTTTCACCAAGCATGGTTTAACTTTATTAGAAATAACCTTCATCAACACCTTAAAAACTACTAAAAGTAAATTGATAGGCCTAAAGTTTGAAATATTAGCAAGTTTCTCTTTTTTAGGGATGAGAGTAATGATAGCTTGGCATATAAAGGGGTTTAAAATGTTCCCCATTCATACTATTTACAATAAATCGGCAAAGTGAATGTTTAACAATTTTCTAATTATTTTGAAAAAACCAGTACATATATTGTTATTACTAGGAGCTTTAAACGGTCTCATACTAAAGATGGCTTCATGAACCTCAGCCTTCGTAGCCACCACATCTACCATCTCAAGAAGATTTTGTAGTAACTTAGCAAATCGGCCTCTAATGGGGAAAGCTAGAGCAAAATCACTTTCTTATGAATAAAGGTGAGAATAAAAGAACATTGCATCTAAGTTTAACTCCACTTGATCTGAACTCCATCTAACATCCGATAATTAAAGTCTATCAATTTTCAGTCTATGCTTATGCTTTTTAATTCGATGTCTATTATGAAAAAAATTAGTATTTTTATCCCTTTCAATCAACCAAACAAAATTAGATTTTTGCTTCCATAATAATTCCTCCTGGTGTAACACATGTTCATATTCAAGCCACACATTTGATTCTATTTGATAAAGAAATTGCAAATTTATGTGTTCAAGAGCTCGTTCGATGCAGCTCAACTGCGCTAAAAGCTTTTTCTTCCTCCAAAATATATTGCAAAAAACTTCTTTATTCCAAATTGAAACTTTAGAAGCAAAAGGTGCCATAGCAGTACTAATGTTCTCTTTCAAATTCCAGGAATCTCTTGCAAAGGAATTGAAATCTTTATAGAGAAGCCAAGGTGCCATAAAGTGAAAATAGGGGGGAACGCCTTAGATTAGCATTGTTATTGAGAGATAAAAGTGGTGGCCCATGATCTGAACCCACTCTAGGTAAATGTTAACACTAGCATTTTCAAAAAGATATCTCCATTGTAAAGTACAAACCGTTCTATCCAATCTCTCCTTACGGCAACCCTATTGCCCAGTGAATTTGGGATCCTGATAGCCAAAATCGATTAATCCACATCTATTCATGCAGTCTTAGAATAAGGGACATGGCTTGCTATCTCTAGTGAATCCACCCAATTTCTCATGTGCATAGAGAAAGAAATTATTCATGTAGTATTGGAATAAGGGACATGGCTTGCTATCTCTATTGGATCCATCCAATTTCTCATGAGCATAGAGAAAGGAATTAAAGTCGCTAGCCAAACACCAAGGTTCTAAAAATCGAGCTTGAGGTTGTATAATATCAGCCTATAATTTCCTCCTATTTAGAGCCATCTGATCAACATATATAGCAGTGAACATAAACTTTGGCAACTCCGGACTTGCAATTTTGAAATTCACCCACTAATAAGAAAAGAAGATAATCTGCAGATTAAGAAAATTCTTCTAAATAATCTATAAACCTCCCGAGAACCCCGCAGCTTCTATCCGAAAAGAATTAGCAAAACCAATATTTTTAATGACTTTGTTTGCAATTCTATCACTAACTCCAGTCTCCATAAGGATGAGAATAGGTATCCTAAATTCGAACCACATTAACAAAATTGCAAGACTCTGGAGGTGTTCAAAACTTGATCCTACCCGAACAAGAAATTTGGATAGGATTATTATGGTTGTTAGGGTCGGGGTCGGGTTGGAGATTTTGAGTTTTTTCGAATTCAAGTCGGGTTAAATCCTAAAAAATCCAATCCGCTCAAATAGCAAACTTTTTTTTCTTCAAAATGTAACATTTTATTCATCTGACAAGTTTGGGTTGGATCACCCGATCCGAACTCTTTTTTTCTAATTTAAATTAAAAGAAAAAAATATTTTTAAATTAAAAAAAATTCGGATTATTCGGGCAGGACGCAAAATTTTACGGATTATTCGGATAGAAATCTTAATTATTCGCTGGATATGATAGGATTGAAATATATAAAAAAATTCGGGATTCGAATTATTCGAAGTCGGATCGGATTGATCCGAACCTGCTTGATGAATATCCCTACTAGACTTAGCATCTTGAAAGTTTCAAATGCATAATTAAAATAAAAATAAAAAGGAAAGCAAACATGGACTCAAAATTAGTGGTCACGTCTATCTTCATCACCCTTACATGTTAGCTGACATCATTGTCTCCATGACGACTATCACCCCGTTAAAGTGTTATCCATAGGGATGTGCAAAAATTAAATCGATCTTATCAATTCGATTCGAATCGATGCATTCGGATAAAGTTAATCGGGTTAATAGGATCAATTCGATTATTGATATTTTCACCCAACTAACCCAATCCAATCGAATAGTACGAAATTTTTAATATATAAATAAAAAAAATTCTAATTTTTCTACAATATTAATTAATATATAATATATATTTAATGTAATTTTGAAATTGTTAGTTTATTATATTTTAAAAATATTTTTAAGGTATTTAATATTATTTATTTGTATTAATTTAGGATTTTAATTTAAATATGTAAATTAAAAAAATAAATTCGAGTAAATCGGATGGATCAGATCGAGATCCGAAAAATATCGAATTAAATGGGTAAAGATTCGATATTTTTATAAGATAGAATCGGACGAAAAAAATATATAAATTTTGAATTTGGATTGATTAAATTTGGATTGGGTTCATCTGAATCGGACCGATGCACACTCTTAATCATCCGAATTGAAAACTTTCTTGTCATAGAGCTATCAATGGAGCGTGTGAAAGAAGATGATTTTTATCCACTTGTTTTTTTAGTTTGTCTCAAAATATTATTGATTTTTTATTATATTATGATTAATTTTTAGATTATTTATTATATTTTTTAATCTTATTAATTGTAATGCAAATTTTACTCGTTATTAGCCATTATATTTATAATTTCAATAGTATTTAATTACTAATTTTAGATTTAGAATGAATATAATGTAAAAATTATAAAAAAATTTATCGAGCTAACTATAATAATTATAATCTCTTAATATGCTTGAAAAATTGGAAGTGGATAAAAATTATGGGATGGAGAGAGAATTAAGTAAAAGATATTAAAAAAAAAAAACTTTATTTGACTTCGAAGAATAAAAACTTTTTCTCTTTGAAAAAGATTTGCTTGGTGCAAACAGTTCTCTGATGTATTGCTTGGCTCCCACCAGCGACCAGTCAGTTAACCCACCTTGTTTTTTCGTCAAGGCGCGCATGGCATTGGACCATTGGTTTTTCTATCCTTCTATTGGAAATTTATCGGTTTCTCTTACTTTCCAGTTCTCATTGTATACAGAGCTCAACTTTAGCACCCAGATGGATGTTTGATCGTTCACAGCGCTTGGTGCTATACTTTTCTTGTTTCTTGAACTATACTTGCTGATATACCAACAATTTTCCTCAAGCTGCCTGAGTTTTGGGATTTTCTCAGTCGCATATATATATATTTAATGGGGAACTAAGAATCCCAATTTTCGAATACACAGATAGGGGGCTGGATGGAAAATGAGGGTGCTCATCAGTTGGACCTTTCATATAAGGTAAAGTGAAAAACACTCGTACAGGAATGAAAGTGGTGTCTGGAGATCTCATATTTCTGTAGTTGGAACTTAGTTAAAAATGGTGATGCAAAACATTAGTTCACAAATAAAATTTAACTGAGTTGTACTGAGTCAAATTCGATTTAAAAGAAGCCCAGTCGATTACTAAAGGATAATGTTAAGGTTGCTGATTTTTTTTTTTTTTTTTTAAGACGGTATTCTGATTTGTTCACTTGCCAGTTGAGTGATCAGTATACGGCTACACTTTGAAATTGCAGGTTCATAGTTTGCTGTGCTTCGAGCTTAAGAACGTCATTGACAGAGTCTCACTAGTATATTCCGAAATTGAATCTGCTCGGCCTCGATGCAGTACAGGGGTAAAAGCATTATGTTTGCTGGTTAATGCTATATACAAAGCAAAGCTCCTTATCCAGCACTGTTCTGAGTGTAGTAGACTCTACTTGGTACTGGAAGATTTTTAATGATGCATTTAAACCCTTTTTATCCATCTAATTCATCGAATAAGTTTATTCTGATATGCCAACGTAATGTTTTCAGGCGTTCACAGCAGAACGGATATTGTTGCGGTGTGAAAACATAAGAACAACTTTGGATTTATGCTTAGGTCAAATTCAAAATATGGTTCCAACATTGCTGGCTGCCAAGGTTTATTATGTCCTATATGTACAAATTGCTGCTACTTTGTTGGCCTTTTATGGCGAAGAATTGATAAGAAAAATGTTATTTGCAGATATCTGGAATTATTCAAGATCTTAGGGGTGCAAAGTTTGAGTTAGAATCTTCTGAAGCTGATGCTGGGCAGGTCATAAAAGCTCTGCTTAAGAGGGAAATACCTGCATCAGATTCTGTAAACAACGAGGAGCTTAAGGCTCTTCAATTTGCTGCTCTAAGGCTGAAAATTACATTCCCGTTCGCTGTTCAGATGGAGAAGAGGTCCATCAAGAGGCTACATGATAGATTTAAAAATACAGACCCAAAGAAGCAAATTTTGGTGTACCTCTTGTACCTTTTGCGGAAATATGCAGGGCAGATTGGGCAAATGCAAGCTGAGGATAACCTTCCTCATCAGCATGAGGTTTATACACCTCCAGAAGCTCCAGTGGAATTCAAGTGTCCCATCTCCATGAGGATAATGTTTGATCCAGTTATAATTGCTTCTGGGAAAACATACGAACGAGTTTGGATCGAGAAATGGTTTTGTGAGGGGAATGGTACGTGTCCGATAACAGATATTAGGCTGGATAATTTTTGCCTGACTCCAGACGTTGCGTTGAAAAGCCTCATTTCAAAGTGGTCTTCAGCTCATGGAATAGCCATTTCAGAGCCATTAACACCGTCAGTTCCGGATCCTGCTTTCTTACAGAAGGCTTCATCCCTTAGGTCCATTGCTAGCATCGGCAGTTCGATGATGGATTTGAATCTTCAAGTGAGCAATGTCTCAATTCGATCTTCAGATACAAATCTTGTTTCACCACAAATGGATCCAGGCAGTTGCGTAAGTCTCACCAAGCTTGATTTCCTTCCATGGGAATCCCAACGTAAGGTAGTGCAAGATGTCAAAGGGCAACTAGAAAAAAAAGAGCAGACGTGTGATTTGGTGCTAGAAAAAAGTTTTATTAAGTCACTGATTAAATTTTTGAAGAATGCCCATGATTTTGGTGATGTAAATGCCCAGAATGATTCTGCAGATGTTTTTCTGTTAATTCTAAGATCAATCAGGTGAGTCTTTTGTTCCTGCTGTTCGTTATTTGTCAATAATTTCTTTGATTTTTTTTCAGTCTGCTTGCTAAAGTCTTTCAATTGCTGCAGAATCGAAGTGCCTCCCTTTGATGAAGACGCAATCTCCACATTCGCATCATTTCTTGATTCTGAAATCACAGGAAAGGCTCTTGCAATCGTAGAAAAGTTGTCGTGCCAATCCAACTACAAGGCTGGAATTGTGTCATCAGGTGTTCTACCATCAATCTTGAAAGTCCTTGATACGCAGACTCGGGACTCCCAAGAGAAAGCAATGAAGATCCTCTTCAACTTGTCCTGCAATAATGACATAGCATACCACATTTTGTACTTGGGCTGCATTCCAAAATTAATTCCTTTTCTTGCTGATCGGAGTCTTGCAGACTATTGCCTCGCTATTATGCATATAATTTGTGACACAGAGGAAGGGAAGAGTGCAATTGCTGAAACAAATTCTTGCATTGCTTCGATTGCCACACTTGCAGAAACTGGTACTCTGACGCAGCAAGAAATCGCAACGCAAGTTCTGCTCTCTCTATCTTATGAGCATAAGGAGCAGTGTCTCAACATCATTAAGCAAAAAACCATTAATGGAAATCCAAGAGGAAATATTAATGCCACAGGATTGGGACAGATCTTGGCAAGTATAACAGAAGAAGCCCATTTTTCAAATTCTGCTTCTAGTACCCTCAGTGCTGGTTTGAGCACAGTTTCTTCAAGTGACTCTGGTAATAATAAACCTAAAAGGAAAAAGCTATTTGGATTTCTAGGAAGAAGGTTTTTAAGATTCTTTCTTCTTAAGCATTAGCTAAGTTCTGAAACTTAGGTGACTTAGAATGGTCTTCTTTATGAGCAAACATGAGATCTGGCAACCGAGAAACCTATGCATGGTTTACTTCTTTTTGTACAATTACAACTGGATAGACGCTCCATAGCTGGTAGTTGTAACTAGAGGTGTTTAAATTTTATATGTAGATATGGAAGAGGTAGATTTATTTCTGTAATATAAATAGTATTGTAGGATCCTGCTGTTTTTTCTTGTGATATAGCAAATTGTAATCCTTTTTTATTTTTCTTTGTTAGACCAAAGTTGAACATAAATAGTAGTCGTGTATAATTATATCCAAAATATAGTTTTTACTGAATATTTTCATTTGCTTTGATTAATTTTTGTCAAGAAATAAATTCACTAATTCAGATAAACTAAATTTTAATTAAATTTTGGGTTGAGATATATGATTTACTAACTCCAAGGTGGATTAATAACTATAACCTTGTTAATTGGTCGAGATTTAAGCTAATGACATTAGCACATATAATTATTACAAGGAAAATAAAAGAGAAAAATGGTATAAATAATTTACTTTTTCATGGGACTTGAGAGGTCCTATTCGAAAAAGATTTTCTTGGCGCGTGTATTTCATGCCTTCCACCAGCGAAATCTCTTCCTTCTATCTGATCACTTTCTCTTACTTTTCAGTTCTCATATTATATATATAGAGCTCAACTTTAGCACCCAGCTGGATATTTGACCGTTCTACAACGCTGGTTGCTATACTTACTTTGTTTCTTGAACTTTACTTGCTGCAGTACCGACAATTTTCTTCAAGGTACTGAGTTTTGGGATTTTCTCAGTTGGTGAATTTTCAGTATTCATAACCTGTTACACACAGAATCCTAATTTTCCAATTCGCAAATTAGGGGTTGGATGGGAATGATGGTGCTCATCAGTTGCACCTTTCGTATAAAGTAGACTAAGTTCGATTTGAAAGAAGCTGAGCAGATTTCAATAAAATAATAATGTTTTTATTTTCAGTATACGGTATCCTAATTACTTGCTCGCTTGCCAGTTCAGTAATCACGATATATGACTACAGTTTTAACAATTGCAGGTTCATAGTTTGCTGTGCTTAGAGCTAAAGAACTTCATTAACAGTCTCAGAGATATATTCCGACATTAATTCTGCTCGGCCTCGACATATTAAGTCACTGATTAATTTTTTGAAGAATGCCCATGATTTTGGTGATGTAAATGCCCAGATAAAGACGCAATCTACACATTGGCATCATTTCTTGATTCTGAAATCACAGGAAAGGCAATCTTGAAAGTCCTTGATACGCAGACTTGGGAATCCCAAGAGCAAGCAATGAAGATCCTCTTCAACTTGTCCTGCAATAATGACATAGCATACCACATTTTGTGCTTGGGCTGCATTCCCAAATTAGTTCCCCTTTCTTGGTAATCGGAGTCTTGTAGACTATTGCCTCGCTATTATGCATATAATTTGTGAAGGACTGCTTCCGCCTCCACTCCATTAGAGATGATGAGGCAAAGTTCAAGCTCTGCAAAGTCAGGTCTGTTCAGCTCGGGCAAAAGGGCATCCCATACTTGAACACCTATGATGGGCGTACTATCCGCTATACTGATCCACTCATCAAAGCCAATGACACCATCAAACTTTCAACCTTGAGAGCAACAAAATTACTGAATTCATCAAGTTCGATGTGGGGAATGTTGTCATGGTCACTGCAGGGAGAAACGGGACGAGTGGGAGTGATTAAAAACAGAGAGAAGCATAGAGGAAGCTTCGAGAATATCCACATCCAGGATGCTCTGATCACCATTCTTCACAAATTATATGCATAATAGCGAGGTACTAGTCTGCACGACTCTGATCACCAAGAAAAGAAACCAATTTGGGAATGCAGCCCAAGTACAAAATGTGGTATGCAATGTCGTTATTGCAGGACAAGTTGAAGAGCAAGCAATGAAGTATGCCGTTACATATCGTGAAGTTATTTCAATTCTGATGCAGCGACATGTTCTTGTTGATGGGAAGGTTAGGACAGATAAAACATATCCTGCCGATTCATTGATTTTTGTATCCATTCCCAAGACAAATGAGAATTTCCTTCTCCTATATGGCACCAAAGGTCGCTTCCGCCTCCACTCCATTAGAGATGATGAGGCAAAGTTTCAGTTAGAATCTGCTGAAGCTGAAGCTGGAGAGGTCATAAAACCTCGGCTTAAGAAGGACGTACCTGCATCAGATTCTGTAAACAAGAGATTGAGGCTCTTCAATTTTGCTGCTGTGAGACTGAAAATAACATCTCCGTTCGCTGTTCAGATGGAGAAGAGGTCCATCAAGACGCTAAATGATAGGATTCGTGATACAGAACCCAAGAAGCAAATTTTAGAGTATCTCCTGTACCTTTTACGGAAACATGAAGCACACATTGGGCAATTGCAAGCTGAGATAACCTTCCTAATCAGCATGGGGTTTATACACTTCCAGTAGCTCCACTGGAATTCAAGTGTCCCATCTGCATGAGGATAATGTTTGATCCAGTCACCATTGCTTCTGGGAGAACATACAATATAAGCGAGTTTGGATCGAGAAATGGTTTTGTGAGGGCAATGATACATGCCCAATTACAGGTGTTAGGTTGGATAATTTGTGCCTGACTCCAAACTTTTTGATGAAAAGCCTCATTTCAAACTGGTCTTCAGCTCATACAATAGCTATTTCAGAGTCATTTGCACGGTCAGTTCCGAATCAGAGGTCTTCATCCTCTATGTCCATATTTTATTTTGAATCCATATTTATATATGTAATAAATCTATATACTAATCTAGTAAATAGATTTCATGGGTCGATCGAAGAGGCGATCAAATGCGGCCCAATGGGCTTTTGAACTACCCAAAAATAAATTTGAGGGATGGTTCATCGCCCTTGCTCTCTTCTTGTTTAATAACATATGCACTACAACTTTTAAACCTTTGCCGTCCTTCATTTCTCTCGCTGCAACTCTCAGTTAACGATTCTCCTTCACTCTGGTAATGCTTTATATGCTTTTCTTCCTTTTTTTTTTTTATGTGTCTATTATTTTCCTTTTAAGCTCAAAAATTAACTTTTTATGTACGTACTTGGTTTATCGGCCGAGTGAAGGAAAATAGCAGATACAGGTTTTTGTTTTCCGGTTGCTTAGTAATCTAAAAGATACCTCTTTTTTTTGTTATTTTTCAATTTCAGATTTTTCAACTCTCCTTATAGTTATCTCTGCCTTCTGCAAGTTGAGCTTTCCATTTGTACATCTCTGCGAAATGAATTTGAAGCTGTTACTTAATAGGCAAACAATTGGCTATGCATCAAGATTCAATGGGAGATTGTTCTCTCTTTACCCGAATTATGTTTATAGAGATTTTTCTACTGCCACAGCCTCTATTCCTGCTTCCATTTATTCACTAGGCATTGATGGTGGAAATGCTTTACAGAACACCAAATTCTTAGAACATAGTTTTTCCTTCAAGAGATACTTGCACTCTGCTCAGCGAACTAGGCTTAGTGAATTGGGTTTTAAGCGGAAATCCAATTCCAATGATTCTGAGGAGGAGGATGAAATCATGAATGAGTTCTTATCACGATTTGTGTGGTCAATGCGTGGGAAGTTATCTGAATTTTTCACAGATGCTGATAAGCAGACAATTGACGGTATGCTTTTAATTATAGTTGGAAAAGTTGTGTCAGAGATGGAAAAAAGTCCCCTGGAGCAGATGCTTAATGCCTCAGTGCCCATTCCATCGCAGGATTTCAGTGAAGATTTGTGGAGAACTGTGTGGGAAGTAAGTAATTCAGTATTGGGGGATATGGAAAAGGAAAGCAGGAAAGAGAAGATGAAGGGGTTTTTGCAGTCTGAGGAAGTAAATGAAATGTGTAGGTTTGCTGGTGAAATTGGCATCAGTGGAGATATGCTGAGAGAGCTCAGGTTTAAATGGGCTCGTGAAAAGATGGAAGAGAGTGATTTTTATGCAAGTTTAGAGAAGCTTAAAGAAGAAGAGAAGGAAATGGAAAAAGAGGTGTCGGATGATAGGAATGCTGAGACCATGACTGAAATGGCCATCACGAGTGAGGAGAAATCAAAGGCCATAACTCTTCCTAAGAGACATGGAAAGCTAAAGTACAAGATTTATGGCCTTGATCTCTCTGATCCAAAGTGGGCTGAAGTTGCCGATAAGATTCATGAGGCAGGAGAGGTCATCTGGCCTCATGAAGCAAAGCCAATGCATGGGAAAAGCAAACTCGTTACTGAGAAAATTCTTTCACTGAAAAAGGAGGACGACCCTTCTCAACTGCTTGCTGAATGGGTAGAGCTTCTACAACCTAGCAGAATTGATTGGATGGCTTTGCTTGATAAGTTGAAAGAGCAGAACAAGGATATGTTCTTTAAGGTATCGTGAGAATTCATTTTATCTTTTTCGTTTATCATTTTGGTTATCTATAAGATAGCATGATATAACAAAGATCAGTCATCAATATGATAAAATGGCCGAAATGTGTGACACAAAAAAGTATAAGTTCATACAGCATCTTTCTGCAGAAATAAATCAGTATTTCAAAACCCTCTTGCTTAGATTGTGGCTAGCTATAAGGTCTGCCTTGAGTTATGTTTCCAAAGAAAGAATATGAAGAACCAACTGTCAAGTAGCAAACACTGGAGACTGCTTCCTGTCCATATGCTCAAATCGTAATTATTTGGATTACCGAGTACAACTATACATAAATCTATACTTGTACAATATGATAGATCCCCTTTAACAGTCTTCTTTTTATCAAAGTTTACTTGCTGAAAAGCAATTAAGTTTCTTCCATGGCCAGCATGCCATATCTACTAGGGGCATCCTTCAAAGACTAGCCAAAAGACTTTTTCCTGCTGCTTTCTTGATGAATCAGCTCATTCCTCTTGCCATCTATAAGGGTTTCTGGCAATGCTGCACCTTGTTAGCACGTTCTTCTAAATATTTGTGGGAATTTGCATTGAAATAAAAGGAGTTGAGAATTCCTCATGACCGTTATTGAAATGGCATTTATCATCAAGCACCACACCCCATTTAGGCAACCTCTCTTTGAATGCTAATTTATTTTTCATAGTCACGAGCATCTAGGGTGACTTCATGATTTGGATCTGGAAGTAACCAGCATCTGTTCCTCCATGGTATTGCATGTCTGCATTTTCCTGGATATCAGCATATTGGATGTTCAGCCCTGTGAATTTGTCTGTCAAGCTTTCACCAGCTAGCCCAGGGTCATACCAAAAATAAGTTCTGTCTGCTCTGCCGAGCTTATAAATGTAGTATTGCTTGAAATAATTTCCAAATTTAATAATATGCAGCCAGACGCAACTAGCTTCTAAAGGCTTTATCGACCCCCAAAAGTTTACTCTTCAACTTGTTCTAGATAACCCATATAACCCACAGAGGATTTTAAGAGAAGCAACTCCTATATTTGTTTGCTAACAGCAGCCTTATCCCAGGCTATTGGATCTTTTATCTGCTATTAGGTTTGCAAACATCTGATGAACCAAATACCCCACCCTTATAGTCATCAAACCCCTTCCAAAGAAAGCTCTTGAACTTCCTGTCAGTTTCCTTAACCACAGGCCTTAGGGAGGATAAGATGCAACATTAATATGCATGCGTAGTCCTTAAAAACAGCATTAATTAGCTGGAGCCTTCCTTCATAAGATAGATGTACTGTCCAGGAATTAATTCTAGCAGTAACTTTAGAAACCAGATCATCACATTGAGACTTTGACAAACTAGTGGATATTAACACTAGCTGGTTAGTTTTATATATTTATACTCCTTGAGGATGCAGGTTTCTTGCCTTCATGTTTTCTTCAAGGGTTTTTTTTTTCTGGTCTCTCGTGGATACTTTTCAACTTGTCATGATATTTTTATATGATGTTGTGGATAGAAGAATAATACATTAATGCTTTAGTTCTTTTTGTTACAAAGAAAGGGATCAAATATGTCTCTTGAAGAAATGACATCTGTGCAGCTGGTTAATTAAGCAATTCATGTTGAAGCCACTAATATTAATTAGCATCCTTTTTGTTTTTATTATTTTATTTTGCTGAATAATGTTGTGGGTGTCCAGAGCTGTGCATGTGTAGATGATGGGTCTAGTAATACAGGTCTATTTTGGGCTGTGCGCATGCTTGTGCACATCAAAGAGATGTTGTTCTTTGCTCCCTTGAATTCTCCGCTGGTTTTAAAAACATTTAATTTGTATTTTTTAAGTGCCATGTGATTTTCATTTTGTGAAGACATTTAATCCTGTTGTATGGGATAAAGTTTAAGTTGGGAACAGCCAATTTTAATTGCACTATCTTGATGTTCTTTCTGTTGATTTGACTTGTAGGTAGCTGAACTTTTGTTGAATGAAAAATCTTTTCAACCATGCATTCGTGACTACTCCATGCTTATTGATGCTCATGCTAAAGAGGATCACATAGTAGATGCTGAGAGGATTCTGAAGAAAATGAATGAAAGTGGTATTCTACCTGATATTCTAACATCCACAGTTTTGGTGCACATGTACAGCAAGGCAGGGAATATACAACTTGCTAAAGATGCATTTGAAAACTTAAGGAGCCAGGGGTTCCAACCAGACGCGAAGATCTACCATACAATGATCATGTTGTACGTAAATGCTGGCCAACACAGGTTGGCAGAGTCATTGACGAGAGAGATGGAGGCAAGAGAGATTAAACCTACAGAGGAGATTTACATGGCATTGCTTCGCTCATTTGCCCAACATGGTGATGTTAGTGGTGCTAGTAGAGTTTCAACCACCATGCAGTTTGCTGGATTCCAGCCAAGTTACGAGTCTTCTGCACTGCTAGTTGAAGCGCATGCAAAAGCTGGGGATCCTGATCAGGCAAGGAGCAATTTTGACCATATGATAAAACTTGGACATAGGCCTGATGACAAGTGTACTGCTAGCATGATTGCAGTTTATGAGAAGAAGAATTTGTTGGATAAGGCCTTGCATCTTTTATTACAGCTTGAGAAGGACGGATTTGAGCCAGGACCTGCTACTTGCACTGTTCTTGTTGATTGGTTGGGTAGATTACAGTTGGTTGATGAGGCTGAGCAGCTTCTGGGTAAGATTGCTGAGCAGGGTGAAGCTCCTCCTTTCGAGATTCAAGTAACCCTTTGCGATATGTATGCGAGAGCCAGGAATGAAAAAAAGGCTCTTCAAGCCCTGGGTGTTCTGGAAACTAAGAAGGAGCAGTTGAGGCCGTATGATTTTGAGAGGATCATAAATGGGCTTCTTGCTGGAGGCTTTGTGAAGGAAACTGAAAGGGTAAGAGGGTTAATGGAGGCCCAGGGTTTCACTGTATCAGACCATCTAAAGGTGGCCTTAGCTTCATCCCAAGCTTTCAGCCGCAAGAGACCAACATCATCATAGCCCGGTCAATTTGATTTTTTAAGCCTTTGGCTGGCCAAGATGAGCAAGAGGAACATGTTTGGTTGTCATCTTTGCACTGCATTACTACTTTGAGAGGTGCATGAGATCAAAGAAGAGCAACGAATAAGCTATTCAGTGGTTTACTATCTGATGCATCACAAATGATTTTTCTCAAGGTATGAACTAATTTTGATCGTGATATGGTTACTCTTTGTAACAATAATTTGAAACAAGTAGCTTGCCTTTTTGCTATTAGTTGAACTGGCAGTTCTGACTACAACTCTATATCATTCTGTGCCAGATGGCCAAATCATTTCTCATTTCTAACTGTTCTACAATCAGCGCATAACATTGCCTCCAAAGTTTTATTCTAACAAATAACAATGTTTTATCATTTGCATCAGTTTGGACTTTTAATACTATCAAGTCTTTATGTGGTGAGATTTTGAAGGTGCATATTTCAGTTGAATAGGCTTGCTTCAGAGCTAATGTTATTACAATTCAATAGTAATCCCCTCTTATGAACTCATTTAACCGCTTCAGTTCTCCACTTTGCTGCTCTACCACCGCTCGAACAACATCGACAATGGAAATCATCCCAACTATCTTCCCATCTATCACAGGAGCATGCCGAATGTGATGATCTGCAAATGAAAAATCATTATTGGTCAGCATTTGATATTATGTTCTCGATTTCAGGAAGCATGCTTATGCTATACAAGAACAAGTCAGCTACACATGCATATAAACGTGCCAAGCACCTGTCATAAGCTGCATTGCTCGGAGAATATTCATATCAGTCGTCACTGTTATTAACTTGTTCTGAGAAGAATGAAAAATGAAAATCATTGTCAGATAGGAGAGGAATTATACTATTCTGCAGAGAATAAATGGTGCACGAGAGATTAACCTCATCAGTCATGATTTCAGCTACTCTAGTGTTATGAGACGATCTTCCCTGTGCGATAATCTTCCTTAAATAGTCTTCTTGGTCATCCATTCCACCATGAACAACCATTACAATCAGTTTGTGCCATCAAATTGCAGTTTTTTATGGTCAAATATGACAAATTGTTACATCTCGAAACTCAACCAATATAAATTCAATTTGAGAAATCAGTTTACCTCTTTCTGTGATGATTCCTGCTATGTGTTGTTCTCCAGGCTTTAGCACTATTAGTGACCCGACATGATTTTGTGCCATCTGCAAGTTTTTATGCAAAGAGTAATGTTTATGGTTTAGAAATAGTTAGTTTCTTTATCCTCGAAACATTGTAGAAACCTACATTATTTACTGCATCGTAGACAGTGTCATTGCTATGGCAAGAGATCCAAGACCGGGCATTCTCGTCTCCTTTTGTCATCAGGACATCAGCAACTGTTAAATTCTCCAGTCCCTTCTCCGGCATTGAAGGAGAGGAGATGACGCACCCGAAACGTGATAATATATTTTTCATTTCAACTGATTCTCCAACATTTAAATGCTTTTGAATACCAAGCTTGAGTATTTCTCGGCAAGATCTTATTCCTCGGATGAGTCCCTGCATTCTATTCTGTATATAGAAACCATAATCAGTTCATCAATTGTTCGCTTCAATGTTAATGTAGCTTTTATTCAATAAATTTTATCTGATAAATATGATATCATTTAAGTTCAGTTTCATTTTTCTCCCCTTTCAAGACTGTTATTCTGCCATTAATGCGAAAATGTGACTTGCAAGATATGCTATTTGCTTAAAAATGCAAAGAGGTTTGGAAATTAAGTCGTATAAATGACTTTTGTGAGAAATTAGCATACCTTGAAAGGAAGATTAAAGATGTTGAGACAAGAAGAAGCTGTTTGTGAAGCTGAAAAATACTAATTATCCCTGAAAACCCGCAATTTTGAAGGAGAAGACACGAGATTAAATTGTCGGGGAAATCTTTACTTTTTGGATTGCTTTTCCTTGTTAATTCTTTTCTTGAATGTCTGGATGAAGGAAGGGGAATCTATTGTAGATATGTACCTTCTCATGCACGTTGCTTCTCTCTCTGGGCTTTGGCTGTTGAAAGCAAGCACTTAGCAAGGGAATTTTAGGACTGAATGGAATCCAAATGCACTTTCATGGCTTAATTTGGTCGAACGTTAGCAGCAATCAATTTAATATCTAAACAACAGCAAACTCAAGGGAATTTTATAGTTTTTATGGTTCAATGTGATTGCTTTAGCTTAAAGAATGTCGTTGTTATGACTGTATGAACAAAATTTAATGTGTCTTTTTGGTTTTGAGCTGGTTAGATGGTTTAGTTGACTACAGTCCACAAATATATCACGTGGATGGTTTGTAAATATGCCTGTAAGGAAAAGATTCAGGCAAAGCATATATTTGTAATTACCTTTTGAAGGAAAGCAATTGAAAATCATTGTGCTTGCCTATATTATAGCATGGACTGAAGATAAAATGGCCAAAGAGTGAACACAACAAAAACGAGAGATGCTAGTCCTCACAAAGAAGGAAAAGTTATCCAAAGAATCCAAAATTTTGTCCCAAGTAAAGCCTTGCCCTTTAGAGAGGCAAACTGGTAAATTGTGAAGATTGTGAACTTGAATTCGGCACTGCTAACTGTCCCAAAAGCTTTCCAAGGTATCACCTGAAAACTTATTAATACCATATCCTCCCATTTGAATTTAACGTCAACTTTACCATTTACTCAATAAACCAATATCTTCTTTCTTTGTTATACTTTAATATCCTTCTACTAATCATCAATGGCTGACCAGAGGCCATTTGGTCGCTTTCGGTTGCCTTGGCTATCAGCAGTCACTGCACCTCGTCCTGAACCTCAACCCCAAACCGCCCGTCCAACAGTCGAGATTGTGGCTCCTGCACAACCTCAGCGTTCACCATTTCGACCTACAGGTCTAGCCCAAGTAGTACCTCCTCCACCTCCGGCTCAGCCACCATCACCGCCTCGTGCAGTTGCTGAATCTCAGGCAAGAGCTGCCTCCGTGCCACCATCACCATCTCGTGCAACAGCTCAGACAAGGGCTGCCTCCGTGCCAACATCACCATCTCGTGCAACTGCTCAGGCACGGGCTCCCTCTGTGCCACCATCACCATCTCGCACAACAAGAGAAGGCCCAGCTGCCTCCCAAACTCGTTCACCATCTCCTGCAGCTCCACAGCCAAGAGCTACATCAGTGCCCCCATCCCCAACTAGAACCACTGCTCAGCCCCAACCAACACTACTAGCAATCCCACAACGACTATCATCATTTCCACCACCAGCTTCTCAACAAGAACCAAAGCCTGCGGTGTCTTTGTTAGAAGCGGTGGAAAAGGTCAAGCAAGCTGAACAAAGAAAGGGAGATGTGGAAATTAAAAGAGAAGGAAAGCCATCTGGTCCAGCTAAAGAAGACCAAGGCTATACTTTTGAAGAGAAGCAGAAGAAAGAAGATCACAAGACAATGACTGTAGGCTTCAGCGGAGAGCAAATCAAGACTGTAAGTTCAACTCATCGAAAGCCGAGAGACAAATTAACTGAATCTCTTCAAAAGCCTAGCATGTCCAATGGAGAACATGTTCCGTTGCAGAAAGAAATTAAGGATGACATTACCAAGTTTGTTCATAAGCTGGCAATAGGGCAGCTAAAGTATCCCATGGATGAAAAGCCAGTTAGCGTTGTGACGATAGCTGGGGAAAACAGAGGAGCATCCATGCATGTGGGTTCTAAACCTACAAAAAAAGATGGGTCTATACATATTCACCGGGGTTATAAGATCAATCCAGATGACAGCACTGGAGCAACAACTGATGGAGAAGAAAGTGCAAAAGGAAAAAAATCTCAGAATCCAACCAAAGAAGAGCCAGTGAAGAAAGCATTCGTTAACAGCAATACACAGGGTATCAATAACTCCATGGTGTTTGATAGTTCAGTCGATGAGGAAAGTCCTGGGGTTCACCTGATTCTCTCTCATAATGTAGCAGAACCCATCAAGCCAGGTGATAAATCAGAGACTCTGGAGACGCACAAGAATGAATTTGGAATCACCCCTGCTCAGAAGCTTACCTATGACCCCGCTATAAGGCGTAGATGTCTCCGAGGGCTTTTCCTGGAATCAAGTGACTCAGACCCTGATAATCCGGACAAGCCTCGAAGACATGGCTGTCGGTATAGCTGTGGGGTGAAGGGCAAGGACAGGGACATAGGTGTTCTCTGAGCTAAGGATGACTTTGTTGCATCTATCTACCACCTATGTATATGATAATAACAATGATTACAAAATGATAATAAGGATGCAATATCATCCAGAAAGTCAAGCCTTCTATGCATAATGCTTTAGCATATTATGATAATGAACATTTTGTGCACTTTACTTCACAATATTACTACAGGAGAGTAGGATATGTACTAAAGTCATATACGATAAAAAAAATAAATAAATCTCTGTAATTCGAAAAATTGCAAAATGTATATTAGATTTCTGGAACTACATTTCTGCAAATAAATAATTGTCCCAACTTATGTAGGACAAGCATGCACTAGCGAGAATTATGACAAGATGCAACTCCTAGAGTGCTTCCTTTTAAGAAAATATGTACATCAAAATTTTTGGGAAGACTGATTGAATCTGGTCGAAGAGACCAGAAAATAGAATTGTCATTCACAAGCAGGTTTAGTGTCAAAGCTACTCAAGCAAATTGCAAAAGCTTGGAAGGCAGACAGTGGATAGCGATAGTCCATGGTAAAGATGTCTTTCCCAATCTTTCCAAATTGTAGGATAACTCTTTCTTGTTCTTCAGTGGATACATTTTGGTTGGGCTCCACTGATGCAACCAGCTGAAAATTCTTCACAGAGGCTACTGTAACTCGTCCTTTAAAATTTAAACACCAGCATTGCAGTTGCTCATGCCATCTTGGTGCTTTATTTTTCAAAATCAAAGGGTCTTTTTTGCTGAAAGTTGGTTCAGTAGCTTCGGGAAGGCTAGTTGTGCTGACTTCAACAAGTTGCTCCTTTTTTTTTGAAATGGACAATGGAGGGCATAGCTCATCATTGCAGCTTATGAATTCTGTTGGAGTAAGAGCAGTTCCCCCTTCTTGAATTGCAGACACAGGAATTGAGTGAATGGTGCACTGCATTCTTCTTGGGCCTCTTGTTCGAAGGACATTTAGCTCATAAGAAACTGAGGCGACATTATAGTTTCTAGTAGATGCCACTGAAGATGCTGAAACTGAATGTGTTTTTCTGTGTGGCTTACAATTGGATTGCATTGCTGGGTGTGGAGGCTGACTGTCATAAATAGTAAACTTGGTTCCCAATAAATTAGACCTGTGCAGAACTTGCCACTAAGTTTGATACAGGAAGAATGCAATAATACAAAGATCAGAATGCCAAACAGTTAAATGTACCTCAGTTTTCCAACATAGGTATTGCTCGTTCGACAGAAATCACTACCAGTGAGTGATACTCGAAAATCAGTACTTGTTGCCCGTCTAATCTTCTTTGCTGCTAATAGCAGCTTACTCATATCGCCAGACAGAGCTGCAATTAATAACATCATATTACTGGCTGAAGTACATAGTTCACTAGATCTAAGACTTCGATCGTAAATGGGAAACAGAGTTCCAAAATTAGATATGAGAGCTAAAAGTCATCACTTTAAAAAATTGAATCATATTTTCAGAAAATACATTCACAACAATATGACACTGTTCAACTAAGCTGCACAAAATAACAAAATTTAGTAAACTAACAGAATAAAAAATCTAAAACTCTAAACTAAAAAATCTAAAACTAACAGAATAAAAAATAGTAGGAGCGACAGAAAATCTAAAACTCTCTGATGATGTACATAATAAACTAATCAGGTCAAGAACAGAGCCAAGCAAATATGCATCTATTAATTTCAAAGTTCAAGCCAGACCTGAGCAGGCACCATTTTATGCATTTTCCTAGATAACGAAAAATTAAATTAAACCAATAAAAGAAGAAACCAAGACTACAAATATTTACCAGGGCTTAAACCAAGATACAGAAGATATGTTGAGGTTGCCCTTTCCCGTCTAATAAAGCATTGAATAGGAGCATCTCTTGGCCCCGGCTGAAAATTAGAATCAGGAAAAAAAATATTATATATATATATATGTTAGGAGAGCTTGCAAGTCAGCAAAACACAGAACATTTACTAGGTAAAAAAAAAGAGAGAGAGACCTGCTTCAGCGAGATAGGGAAAGTAAGCCAGCCACATTGCTCAGGGATCTTGACGATTTCTTTAGTGATCTTCCTCCAAGACTTACAAACTGAAGCACAAGCTACAACATCTCTACGGGCAGGCCATGAAGTCTCATTGGCTTCAATGCGCTGAATTATGTCATGGAGCAATTCTGGGGGCAAGTTTGCCCAGGCGCTCTGATCAATCACTTCACTTGGCAATTCTGATCCACTTTCAGGAGCTATATGAGCTCGCCCTCTCCGACCTATTCCCTTTCCATTTAATTTTCCAATGGACATGGTGCTAATGTCATCTCTTATCTCTTTAAGCTCATGTACAAATCCCTTCAATGGCATTTTAAATAAACTAAATGGTTTGGCTGCTGAGAAAAAGAAATAAGACACTAATTAGATTATAAACACAACATAAACTCGGTCTTCAAGCAGTATGTCTACAAGTTGTAAACACCATATGCAGATACGTATCAAAGGAAAAGGTTAATCTTAATTTTTCTTTTTCTTGTCTTCCAAGACTGGCTTGGAGATCAGAGATTGAATTTGGAGATTGCGAACAATCCTCGGATTTTGGATCAAAAAACTTGTTTGAAATTGTAAACACCATATGCAGATACGTATCAAAGGAAAAGGTTAATCTTAATTTTTCTTTTTCTTGTCTTCCAAGACTGGCTTGGAGATCAGAGATTGAATTTGGAGATTGCGAACAATCCTCGGATTTTGGATCAAAAAACTTGTTTGAAATTTCTAAGGCAATTTTGAATCATATTTCCTGCATTGCTGAAGGGATTCAGGCTTATATGAACGACCAGTCGCCTAGGATACGGAAAAAATAGACGTTAATTTAAACGGCCTGCGCTCAAATGGAGATGTTCGTCTGTTAATAGTCGCCTCTGCGAATAAATGACAGGCTCACATACACGACACGTTATTGGACATACAGATTACAGAGACCAGAAAAACTGTACGTGATCACGGCCCCAAAAAAGACAAAAAAAAAAAGCCGCGTCACGGCTCAGATGAAAGGACAGGTCCTTAAATTTACCAATACCATCGTTTACTCATACATGTCGCTGACACTTGAAACAAATGATATTACTCTAAAAGATTCACGCGAAGGTGCCTAAATGAATTGGTTCTTATCAGGGAGCACATAAACGACAAGTCGTTGACATTAACAGTCTCGTTTCATAGAAAGATCAAGACCAGTCCTGCTATGAATTAAGACTCATTGAGAGGAAGAAACAACCAGTCATCTGAGAAATTAGAAAAATCAATCATCCTAAGCTTGCTTCAGATGCCATAATAAAACTGAGAAATATGGAAATAAAATGAAAGGAAGAAAAGCAAAAAACAAGAGGAGCTTAACAGGGAGATTGCAAAGAATACCTTCAACAAAGACCTTCGAGGTTCAAAATCATCCAGATCCAGTATTGTGCGGCTATACGCGAGATGAGTTTAAAAAGAAGATAAAAAGCAGAGGCAGATTCAATGTATGCATAGTCAATTAGGAGACAAACTCTTCCAAGACGACAAATTGATTCTCCGGAGAAGTTCGAAGAAATTGGGGATCGCGAAGAGGAATTTCGGTGGCACCACAGTCTCGGGGGAAACAAAAGCTCTCTCCGTAAGAGAGATGGAGAAGGATAATATTAAGAAAAGAAAATTAAAAGGAAATGCCGATAATATTCTGACTTCTTTTGTTGTACCGAGACAGCTGAAGAAGAAGAGGAGGGTGGCTTTGATCTCTTCTGTTAGTGACTACCGGAGCTGAGCCACCGGCGGCCTGATGGTGAGGTTTGAGCTGAGAGCTATTCTCCTCCTCTCCGCACCACCGCCACAGCCACACGATGCTTTGTTTCTTTATGGGATCCCAAATTCTCATCTTTCCCTCTTATTAAAAAAAGTATATTTTCTTTTTTAACTGCCTTTGCTTTTGTCCGTTAATTTTTTGGGTTGTTCTTGTGTGCATTTCGCTTGGATGGAAAATTTCCTCACTTCTACACGTGTCGATTTTCAGTTGAACTCGTGCTTGCTACCTCTTCAGTTGGAATGTCTAGTTGTCACGTGAGACGTACACCATGGATTCTCCATTTAATTTTTCGGAACGATGATGCCTTTAAATTTAAAATTCTTTTAACATAAAAATCATTTCTCTTCTACGTATTCCTACCTCACTTTTTTTGTTAATGCTAAAATGATACAAATTGGTACAAAAAAATTATTTTTATAATTAATTAATAATTATTTAATTAATATCACGGTGACACATAAAATATATCATTATAGGTAATAAATGAACGAATTTAAATTATGTCATTAATGCACGTATCATAAATAAACTAAAAAATATGAATCATAAATAAATCAATGTTCAAATAGATTGGATGAATTCAGACCGATTCATGGATTTAATGTATGTTGATTTATTTTTCATTGGTTCATTCATCCTTATTTTATTTTTTTCATCAAAATTATTTCAAAAATTTCTAAATATTATAATTAAATTATTTTTAAAATTTCGAATCAATCGGAATTCGTTTCGATAGGTTCAGGGTACCGAAATATTTTTTGTTAATTCAAAAATCCTAAATTTTAAAAGTATCCAAAAATTTATTTTCCGCTTTTGAAAATTAATATTCACTATTCTAAGATGTTTCATGTGATCGAAAAAATTTCAAAAGTCCGTGAAATATTTTCAAGCAAATCAAAGTTAATTTGATCATTTTTTCGATCTCGTAACTTATTTTTATTTTTGACTTTTGGATAACTATTTTATCTCAAATTTAACTCAAATTATACCACCAAACTCATTATGAATTATACTTTCTAATTGGAACATAAAATTTTTCTAAATATCGGTGGATTCAGTATGGTATTATTTACTCTTTGTGTCATTATTCACCATCGAAAAAGTACTATTCATGTCAGTAATAGTTTCAAGGCGTTACAGGCATCAATGATGAAAAAGACAGACGATTTTGAGGGAGAGAGAGTGGTAAAGAACTAAACTGAGTGAAAGGAAGGAGGTCTATAATGGTCTCAACACCGGGTCAGCCGTGAACAGTACTTTGCGATGGTAAATAGTACTTTTCGAGCTCGAAAGGACACCCGAAAGTCAAAAATATTTTATTAGACCATCGAAAAGTATTGGTTATGATGAGTCCGGGGTTGAAATTTAAAGTGAAATTAAGGTCAAATCCAAATGTCAAAAATACGAAAAATGTAACGAGTCAATTTTTCTTGTAAGGGAGGTGACTTGATTTTGCATAAATAATTAAAAATAGTAAATGAACTCCAAAAATTGTAAGATTTTACATGTCTACATGAATTTTTATGTAGAATATTTTAGTGATGAGAATTGAATTTTTCAGTGACACCGGTAGTTGTCGAATTGGACAGATAAGTTTGAATTAGACATATAACGGACTCCAATTGAGCCAAAAATTTGTGTTCTAGTTATTTTTTAAGTGATAAGAGTGATAAAATTATTTTTGGAGTGATATGATGGCTGAACGAAAGAGAAATTTGATTGGGCTTTTAGGGGCCTAAAATGGGCCTTTAGAATTAATTGGGCTAAGCCTATTTGTTTGGCCCAATTTTGGGGCCATTAGAGAGGCATATAAAAGCCTAAAATCTGGAGAAAACTCCAAAAATTTGCAGCAGCCTCTTCTCTCCTCTCTTGGCCGAAATCACCTTCTCCCTTTCCTCTCTCTCTTTTGCTTCCTCATCACTCAAAATCTTCCATAAATTTCAACTTAAGAGTTGTAGTTCTATCTCTCTAGATCACCAAAATAGCTTTTGTTGTTTGATTTGAGTAAAGAAAGTGGAGAAAACAAATAAGGAAAGAAAAAGGGGTAAGTTTGAACTTGAGAATTTTAATAATTTAAGTTGATTTTTTAGTATTTTTTCATAGATTTTTTGGTGTAGAATATGATTATGAGCTTGAATTTTTCATTTGAGAACAAGAAAATAAGAAAAACTAAGGTTTATTGGCTGGTCATGGTAGGTGGTGAAGAAGGAGAAAGTTTTTTAAGAGACAAAGGCAAACGAAATGAGGCTTAAGCTTCCTAATTCAATTAAAAATTGTAAATGACTAATTAATCTTTACATTTTCTAAGTTTATGAATTTAATTCAATTATGTAATTAGAGTAAAAATTTGTAAAGTTATTAATTGATGAAATTTTGTTAGGGTAAATGAAATTGGACATTAAAGAAGATGAAATGAAGACTTAAATGGAAGAAAGAAAAATTTTAGGGTTATATACTTTAAGTGTCCGAATTATTTTCTAGGGTAAAATGATGAATTTTTGCATGAAAATAATATATATTAGCCTAAATTAATTATAAAAATAATGTGTATTGTCCATGAATTTTTATTGAATTATTGGAATTTATTTTGAAATTTTAAATCTTATGTAACATATATGTTTATAGTGAAAGTTGTGAAATATGGTGAAATAATTGATTATTTTAGTGAAAAATGATAATAGATAATAAATAATGCATAAATAAATTTTATTGAAATTTATTGAAATTAGTAGGAATTTATTGAAATTTTAATGTTAAAATGTGTTTTGAAAATAATTGAATTATGAGTGAGTAATTGCACAAAAATGTTGAAAAAGATGAATTTATATGAATTTAAATTATAGTCAACGAAAAAAAATAAAAAGTCAACCGATAAATTTTTTGGGAATTAAAAAAATTAATAAAGTAATTATTATTGTGCCCTTAAAATTAGTCTGATAGTAAAAACTAGTTCTGAATATAGTTGGCTAACCATAAGAATACCTTTTACGGCAATGCAAGTCATGGCGACTTGCTTTGCTATGGGTAGGATCATTGATCTCCATAGCTTAAGTGTAATGTAAAAATGAAAAGTACAGTGTTTGAAAATAGTTTCTTGAGAATCATTTTCCTTTTAGTGGGGCCCATGGGGTCTATGTTCTGTGTATCCGGTCTAAGATTTTTCTGTCGGATCTATACTAGGGGCATAATGGAAATAAATTGATAAAGAAGTGAAAAGATAATGAAAAGTAAGATTAAAGAGTGAAAAATGACTAAAATGAAGGAAAAAGAAAATTTAGGGGTAAAATAGTAATTTTTTCCGAAAGGTAATTTAAGAAGCACAACATCATAAGCATCTCTTATGTTTAGCTGTACACCAGTTTATCGTGCAATCACTGTTGAATCAGAAAATATAAATATTTTCAATCCAATAATGCACATAATAATAGTCTATATATAGCTTTAAGGATAATTATATAAATCAAACCAACTACATAATCTTTGAAAAAATATATATTTTTTCTTCGTTGAATCGCCATTTAAGAATGATGTAATATTGGCAAACATCGGGGCACCGGTCTTGGTCCAAATAAATGACAAAAAAAAAACTCTGGACCTAAATAAAAAAAAAATATAAATAAATATATTATATAAGGGAGACTATTTTTATTTTTATTTGTTTTATTTTTTTAGGCGTGCTTTAGATATTGAAAGGAAAAATACGTTATTAGGATTTTAAATTTTTTACGTTTTTCTGCATTAAATTATTGTACAAAAATTACATATTAGATTCTTTTATTTTTGATTTATTTTACATTAAATAATTTTATTTTTGATTTATTTTATATTTAATTTTTATACGGCGAAATTGATAAACGTGAACAATACGTTTTGCCGCATAAAAATTGAATATAAAATAAATTAAAAATAAAAAAATTAATATTTAATTTTTTATAAAATAATTTAATACAAAAAATATGAAAGTTAAGGATCTAAAAATGCATTTTGACATATCGAAATTATTGATATTATATAAGGTAGGGTTGCCAAAAGAATTCTTGACAGGCGAGTCCTTGTCAGAGAAGTCACCAACAAGAGTCGCACCTACACGTGCAACCCACTACTTTTATAATCTCTGTTCTTTAATTGAGACTTTAAAAATTGTTAATTTGTTATCATTATTCATAATCGAATTATTATAGATATTGAGATTAGAAAACTCTTGCCTTTTAATGAATTTTGTATTCACAAAATCAATATGTACGGACACTTAAAATTATTGACTATTTATTTACTATTTTTAGAACTCGTTTATTTTAAGTGTTATTATTTTATTAGTTTAATTTATAAATTCAATTTAAATAAAAAGTTTTTCTAAATTATTGATATTATCATTGTTATCAGATATTACTACCTTGTGAGTTGGTCTCCCGTATTTTGATGAAGAAAATTTTGAATTGATTTAATCTCAAAAAAAAAAAGAATTGATTTAAAAGAAAATTTACGATAGGACGTAGAATTGATGATGGCCATTGCGCTGGAAAACTGTGTCACCTAAACCAGAGGGTCCACGCACCAACCGCCTTCCATGGAGTGCTATCTATATTTCCAAAGGCATCGGACACCCAAATTTTTTTTTAATTATCTTTTTTTTTTCTTTTTTTTTTTCAGGTCCCATTCAGCTTGTTAGATCAATTAGCTCTCCCAAATCAACATTAGTTTTTTTTTTAAATTCTAATTTTTTATTAATTATTCTCTAAAACACTGATTTAATTAAGTCAATGTTGCTTGTCATTCAACTAAGCTTTATATATATATATATCTCACAAGAAATAGAGAAACTGTATATAAATTAGTAATAATAGAAACAGAATAATAGTTCCAATTTTATACAAGTAGGCAAAGAGAAGCAGCCAAAAGAGAAAGAATAGCTCAGATTCTGATTAAATGGGATGGGAATCACTAAACCTAGCATTGCATGAAGCTGTTATATCGTTGGAAGCTTTGCCTAATGGGTATCACTTTAAAGTGGAAAAAGACATCACTAAGAAATTGCCTTGAAGAATATGACTGGGCACCTATATATTTATATATGCTCACAATAATCTTAAAAAAAAAAGAAATTTTGATTGATTGATTAATTTGATGCCACGTTTTAGAGGCATTTGCCAGCTATTTATGTGTTTGTAATGTGTCAAATTTTGTGTCCGTACCTGCCAATTGGAATATGCATGCATGGTTAATTCATTATTATTACCTAAGCTTGCTGGATCCGTACGTCAAAATAATTATGTTTTTCTACTCCCACATCGATATATTTTTCTGTTGTTACTTGTTGTAATTTACTAGCACCAAAGTTGAAATCTTTATCTAGAATCTTGTGTGGACCCATTTCTCTTCTGGTTGTGTTGTAGCCATAAATCGATCAAGTTAATTGGATTAGTTGCACATTGCATGTGTGCTCATGGACCGATTCCGTTATTAGTCCTATTGCCTATTCTGTTATTATTTGCGTTTTGATTTAAAATTGCATATCCATGGATATGTATTGTATGCAAAGACACGCAATATCATAAAAAAAAAAATAATTTGTAGAGACGTGCTAAACTATACTGCATACTATTTGATCGGATAAAAAATAAAAATAAAATATTATTTTATGTCAATTTGTTGCATGCGTGAATAGTAGCAATACTCTAACTTGCAAAAAAAAAAAAAAAAAAGAAGTTTTAGGTTCTTAGCAGCAATCGAGTGCTCGTGAAGTAGTGTCAATATAATTAAATAATTTACGTAATTATGAGACAAAGCAAGGATGGGCTGTAATTTGCTTTTCTCTAAGGTTTAATTTAAAGAAAGAAAAGTGGGCTTTAATTTAATTTTTTGTGAGCATTATTTTAGGCTTTCTGGGACTTGATTGTCAATTTGATCAGGCGTCATATGATGTGGTTTCTATCTTTTCAAAACTCTCTCTTGTTATAATGAGCCCACCTTGATCTGCTTCTGATTCGCCCGCTTATTTCTCTTGCTATCCATTCATTATACTAACTAATTAACGTGTGTTTCTTCGGTGATTGATACGGTTTTATTCATATTAGTATTGTTTTATAGAAAATAATATTTAGAAATGTAATTTTTTTTCATGTTATTGTAATTTATGATTTTGATCTAAAATTTTTAAATTATTGATTTTTTTTTAATTTTAAAAATTATCAATTTAATAAAATTTCATGATTTTCTGAATTTATTTTTACTATTCTAACCTTATAAATTTTATTTTTTAGTATAATTAATTTTTATAATCACCCACCTATAGAGCTGGCAAACTTGATCTAAATCCATGGATCGATTCAAATTTATTCAAAAAAAATTGACCCAAACCCAACCTAATCCATATAAATATCCATTGAGTTAACCCAAAATTGATCCATTTTATTTTTCAACTCAATCCAACTCAACCCAATATTCATTGGGTCAATCTAAAATTAACCCATCTCACTTTTTAATCTATTGGGTCATTAAATATTAATCTAATGGGTGTTTTCAAGATTCAAAGATCTTGATCCATTGAATATCAACCCATTTCTTCTCCTCTCTCTGCCATTTTTGGTGCTCATTTACCTATGAGAAAATTTTTTGTTATAAATTCTACTTCTCTAGAAAATTAGAATTAAAATATTATTGCAAGAAAAGAAAGATTATAGAAGACACGGAGATGCCGTGTCTGCGCATTGAAAGCCTTCCTTCTTTATAATATCAAACTCCCTTTGAGACAAGTTGCAGACTTCTGCTCAGTCTCATCTCCTTCCTCATTTATTTCTTTCTTACCTCTCCATCTTCACCTTTTTGTTCATTTTGTCCTCTTCCAAACCATCTTTCTTTTTCTTTTACTGCTTATCGTTTCACCATCGTTTTCCCTAACTAAATCTCCAGTAGTTTTGTCATAAACAACTTGTATTATTATGAATTTTACGGTAAATTGAAGTTCATTGAGTTTGAAATGATTCTATTAATTTGAAAATTCAACTTTTGAATTGTATTTAATTTTTATATAAAATTTAATTTCAATTTGAATAATTAATTATTTTTAATTGAAATTAAATTTTAATTTGAATAGTTGATTTTCAATTGAAATTGAATTGGGTAAGTCTAAACTATAGTTGGAAACTGCAGGTCAACAAATTGAGATATAAAACTTAGAAAGGAAAGTGATTAAAAGATTATGAATGTACTATATATTTTAAATGATCCAAATTTATGGATCAACCCAAATCAACCTAACTCTTTAATGACCCAATCCATTAATGATCAATCCATTAATGATCCAACTCAAACCCATCCAATCCGTCCATTTGTCACCTCTACCCACCTATCTAATATTAAATAAATATTTACTTCATTATTCTAGAAATATTAATATTTTTTTAATAAAAAATAAAAAATTATCTTAAAATATTAATACAATTTTATAATAAAATTATACAATACTTTACACTTAAGTAAAAGAAAAAATATTATAAAATTACACATTAATATATAATTTTTTTAAATATTATATTGGTAAAATCATGCAATTTCATATTATATTATATTATATTATATTATATTATATTATATTATATTATATTATATTATATTATATTATATTATATTATATAGCACATTAATGAATCATATACTACTATCATCCAAACGAAACTTAGTAATATCTATCACCTTATAACATTTTGGAAGGGATTTACAAAACAATCAATAGTCAAACTTGCGCCTTTTACTTTTGCAATTTTTTTTTACGAGGCTATACTCATAATTTATGAAATCCTCAACCGAAACACATTAAAATAGATAGAATGGCAAGAATCATTATTTTATTAATGAGAAGTGTTGAATTTAAATTTTAAATATAAAATATATTTAAATATTTTAAAATTTTTATAAATCTATACGGTATGATTACGGATTAATAAAAATAATTTTTTATGAACATATTCGACATAAATCCTATAAAATATCAAAATGAATGGATTTTGGATACCAAATCGATTGTCATAAAAGATGAAATCATTGCAAATGTATCAGGCTTAACTTTAAGTTGTGAGGCCCAAGTTGGCGAGTTGCGCCTGGGCAGTACTAATCATTAGCCCAACTTATTACAGCTAAGCAGCATCACTAAAATTAATTAAGAAATTATTAAATGATGAAACTTTTCTCTCTTTTTTTTTTCTTTTCTTTTTTCCGATAATAAAGAAACATTTCTAATTTTATTGTTCTAATAAAAACACATCAAAATACTTAGTTCCGAAAGTAAGAAACTTTTCTCTTTTTTTTTTCTTTTCTTTTTTCCGATAATAAAGAAACATTTCTAATTTTATTGTTCTAATAAAAACACATCAAAATACTTCGTTCCGAGAGTAAGAAACATATCTCTCAGTTGAGTTTTGGTTGAAATTGAACTGCAAAAGAATTTATAATTTGAATTTCAATTTTTTTTTAATGAATGTAAATTATGTAATTATTATGAACGGTTGGGTCAGGTTTGTGGGATTCAGAAATTGACAGGGCTATTTTCATAATTAAAAAACTATTTGAGGTCAAATACGAATAGAATAGGCTTGACCCGGTCCATCTCCAAAAATTGCAGGCCCATGGAAATTTAATGATAAGAAGACAAAGGTGGGAATGCTGGAGATATTGTTAATATATATTATCTTCAAATGGGCCCACGCCATTGGATATTACCCCCACTAAGGAAACAAAAATAATAATAAAAAAAGTTACAATTATTTAAGTCTTAAAGGAGCTATTAATATCTGATAAATAAATAATTTTATTTTTAATATTTAAATTAATGTAATTTTATATTTTATATTTTAAAATTTTAAAAATTTGCTGTCTTATGTCATCAAATGCATTAATATAAAAAATAATATTGTATCACTCGAAACATAAAAAATAATATTATATTTTTTATTAAAGATTAAAAATAAATTTAACCGTTATTTATCTATATAACATCACATAGGAAAATGAGTCAACCTCAATTTATGATATTTGATGTTACGAGTCATTTTTTTTTAATTAAAAATTTTCAATTTAAATTTTGAGTGCAGAAATTTTTTTATTTTCTTTATTATATATCAGATATCAATTTAAATTAATAAATTATAAATATCTGATGATAATATATTTGTATGTATAAAAAAAGAAAAGAAAAGAAAAGAAAAATCCCTCATCCCACCATAGGAAATAAATCTGTGTGCTTAGACAACAGTTTTGCAAAGCTTATTGCAATCATGGACCCAACTTTACATTAAATTATTATAAATTAATTCATCTCAATAGTTTTCTGGAGCTTATCGCAATCATGGATCCTACTTTAAATTAAATTGAAAAATAATTTTAAACTAAAAAAGATAAATAGGCCACTTTGTCTGTACTCAATTGATTATCTTTTATTGCAAAGAAATTGATTTGCATCATACGGGATAAGAACAAGAAAAAAAACAGTAGAAGATAAGACCCACCAACTTTGATCGTTATAGCATATAAAGGCGAGCGGCTTATTTACACTTCTAAGTTTTCAGCAATTAAGGGAAACTAGAAAAAATGGGATCTTTGATGTCTGGTTGGGACTCACCTGTCCTCGATCCTAAATCAGGTAATTAACCATCTTTCTTATCTGTTTCAACTTATTTTATTTCATTTTTTTTTTCTAATAAGCAAGTGGTTTTGCCAGTGAAATTTAGGAGGAATAGGTCTTTAACTAAGGAAGGGATTGACTCTTACTGGAAATCAAAGAAGAAAGTGGAAGAGGAACATCTGAAAGCAATTTCCAGGCCATCTGATGATAATCAGGTTTAATTTTTTTGCATAATTTTAATTTTATTGATTATAATCATGTTTTAATTATGTGATCATGTGTGACAGGAAAGCAAATTTGATGAGGAGTATATTTTGAAGAGATCAAGTTCCTTGCCTGAGAGTAACACTAAAGGCACCATGGACATGCATACTGAACTAAGCTTAGAGGAATTCATCAAGAAGAATGGATGGTAACTATGCTTCAAACCTTATTTTATTCTATTATGTTTCACATTGAAAATTGATATAAAATAATAATTGTATAGTATTACATTTATTTTGAGTTAATAATAAGTCATATGAAAAATTTATTTTCATTTTGATAAAATATAATTAAAAGCAATTATGGATGCAGGTGGAAAAGCAGCAATTGGGCATTCTTGAACGAACCACCAGTGCTTGAACGGGCATCCAACAGTTACGCTGCTCAATTCCACATTGCCAATCTTGCAAATCCAAAAGCCAATAATACTGGAATTAGTGCTTCTTAATATTGGTTGTGCTTCGTATATTTGTCTATATTAGTATTAAATTAAGTGTGTTAGCTAAGTAATGCACTACGATGTCCTAGAAAATCCATGTTTGATCTAGATTTAAGGGAGCTAATATGGAGAGATGGTACGTATTTTTGTATTATTTGGGTGTGATAATATGGGACAGTTTCGTAATTTTCTAGTGCCGGTTGTGCATATTAACTGTTAATTTGTCTGGAATGATCATTAAGTGATGGCTTTATATTGTTTAACCATGGAAAAATAGAATTATCGCTTAGATCTTCAATTATCATATGTCGTGGAAAGAAATTGGCTGTCCATCTTTGAGGCAAATTGGATTTGTCTAGACTTGGTTATTTTTTCAACTCATGAATTGAGCTAAATGGTATATTATAAAATATATTTTATTTTTGCTCATGGACTGATTGGGCCTTGACAATTCAATCCTAGCTACACAAAACTCTGGGCCTTGTGAAATGGGGCTAATGTTGCAAGATTAATTTGTAACTTTAAAAGCCCACATTGCCAATTCAAAAGTATTCTAAACCAAAATTACAGACATTTTTTTTACCATTTAAATCTCATTTATATTCACGAGTTGATAATGAGTAACTGGGATGAGAATAATTAATAATGAAGACCTTAATCCTAATTTTATCAAGAAATCCTAAAATCATGACAATTTTTTTTCATCTATGATTAAAAATCTTTACATTTTATTTTGTAAAAATAAAAGGGAATTATATGAAGGTAATTACTGTTGCTTTCGCTTTACATAAGATGAAGACATCTTATCCTAAAAATGAATAATGGACACTCATGCCCACATCTTTATTTTCTAATTTCTACTATGATTTTTATCTGCCACTGCCTACTTACTTTTTATTGATTACCAAATAAAGTTAAATTTTACTATTAAAATCAAATAACTTAGATTAACTCTTACTTCTGTTTTTATTAAAAAAATAATGATTTTTTTTTTTTGCAAATTACAAGTTCAAGGCTATAAAACTAGTTTTAATAGTATAAAATAACTTTTTTCTGGCTATAATTATTTCAGAGTAAATTAATAGTAAAAAAGAAATAAGTCAAAGAGGAAATAGATGTACTTAGACAGTATTTTGAGAGAGAGGGAATGGGATGAATAATGATTTCCAAAAATTTGGTTGTTGATTAATTCGTAAGAAAATTATGGTTGGAAACAGAATAAAATGAAAACTACCAAAAACAATAAGTGCTAAATGGACCATACAACAACCACCGCGGAAACTTAGAAGCTACTAATTAACCACCATCGCACCAAACATACTCTTACAAAGTAGACACAATATTTTCACTCAAACTTAATGTGTTTATAAAAATATTATTTAAATTTAATTTGATATATTTATATTATTTATGATTTTATAATTTTGTATTATATATTTTATAGATTATTTTATTTTTTTAATAAAAAATTAAAAAATAAAAAATTCATTGAGTTGTGACGCGAACTACTCTTTCAACAAATTAAGCATCTTGAAATTCCATTCTTTTGAAAAAGGTTGAAATGTTGCTCTTCACCTACTTCATATGTTAATTTGATGTTTTATTTATATAAAAAATTCTGGTGGGAATGCAAATAATTATTATTAATTAATGCTTCAAATTACGATGTAAAATTGAAATTTAAATGGTACTAAACAAAGCAAAATGTGACCGTTGAACAAATAACTCAAAACTAGACCAATAGACCTTTCTCCGTTTTGCTTCATTCAGTTTCTTTTACCAAACCGAAGTCAAATTAGTTAGGTGTTTTTGGAGCAATCTGTCTTATATTATGTACAGTGCATGTTTATTTGTTAAAAAATTCATTAATGAAATCGATAATACACTATTGATACATTATTAATGTTGTTTGTAACTAAGTAAAATCTGAGTAGCTTTAGAGTTGAGATTTATGGGCCGCGGTTGGGCTGATCCTTCGGGATCCCACATCGCTTGATTGTGGCTTGGTGTGTGAGTATATCAGCGTGGATAGTGGTCGGTCCAATCAGCAATTGTCTGGATCGTGTTGCTACTATAGTAAGTCTGATAAATTTATTCATAAAAGAAATTATAAAGTAAAAAAGAAAAAAAAATCTACCCATTTTTGTAATTTTCCATTATTCCATCCCAAATGCTGCCAATAAATAGTTCACGACTTCAAAAGGACGTGCACTTGTTTCCAACCCTTTAATTAACTGACTCTGTTTGGTCTTTAAGAAAGAAGAGTTCGATGGCTGAGAAGAGCAAGATCCTAATAGTCGGAGGGACTGGTTACATCGGAAAATTCATTGTAGAAGCGAGCACAAAGGCTGGCCACCCCACTTTTGCGCTGGTTAGAGAGAGAACAATCTCCGATCCTGTTAAAGGAAAACTCGTTGAAAATTTCAAGAACTTAGGCGTCACGTTGTTACATGTAAGACCATCAATTAATTAAAATATTTTAATTACTGGCTGAGAATTAATTAATTAAGTTATGATATTGTTCCATGTATATATGCAGGGAGATCTTTACAACCATGAGAGTTTAGCGAGTGCCATTAAGCAAGTAGATGTGGTGATATCCACACTTGGTGCCCTGCAATTAGCTGATCAGACCAAGCTTATTGCCGCCATTAAAGAAGCTGGTCACATTAAGGTACTATTCTCTTCTCTTTCTCTCTTCCATATTCAATTACTTACCACCTCTGCTGAATTGTGAATTGTCATAGTACATTTCTACTACATTGAAAAATGAAAATATAGTCTATTCTTGGATATAAACTGCTATACTTTGAAAAAGATTAATGTTTGGTAATTCCAGAAATCTTAATATGGGGAATAAAATGCAAGGAAAGGAAAGAAAATATTTTAACCCTTTCTTTTCTGCTTCTAATCACTTATTTTAAGTGAAATGAAAATTCTTTTACAACAGTAAAGTATGTTGAACATTATAATTAAAATTTAATCTTTATTTTCCTTAAAACTTTATTCTCTGAGACTCAAATTTTTTACCATCTTTCCACAAGGTTAACGGCAGTCATGGACTTTGGCTTTTATACCATAAATACAATTGTGTGATCACTTAGTGTAGATTCACCATTAATCTAAAATAAACCAAGTCATTTGTACACCTGCCATCATCCTAAAAATCAATTTACCTATAATTATAAGTCATTAGTATATATTTGTTAATGATGCTCTTCAACAAGAACTTCCCTTAAACGTAAAGAATCTAAATTCTGAGAGAAGAAGAATTTAGCTAGAAGTTTCTTATTGTCGGTCCTTGTTCCGCACTATAATTAAGTTGTCGCCTCACCAGTCACCACTAACGTTGCAGTCGTGCCATACGCCCACTTTCCCACCCTGAAGTCCAAGCAGAGTAATAACGAAATTGAAGTTTCGTACTGTGGGGGTCCCTCCTTAGGGCAGTTAACAACAGTTTATTCTTGTTTATTTTTTTTACATTTTTTTTTTCTTTAAGACCAATTCGATTAAGCTGGATTTACAGCCGATAAATTCATAAAAAGCCATTTCTAAATATTTATGATTCATTTCTAAAATTCAAATCCCATAATTAAAGAAGAAGGGACTCTACCATTATTCCATTTTATCAATATTTAATCTATCAAAAAAACAAATATTAACTTATGAAGATGTTAAGTGAATATAGTAATTTAGATAGTAATATGTAAAATTTAAGTTAATGGAAATGAATGGGGATGACGCAGAGATTCTTGCCATCAGAGTTTGGGAATGACGTGGATCATGTAAATGCTGTTGAGCCAGCAAAAACGGCATTTGCAATCAAGGCCCAAATTCGGCGAGCAATTGAAGCTGAAGGCATCCCTTACACATATGTGCCCTCCAACTTCTTTGCTTCATTTATCATTCCTATTTTGCTAGCTCCTGGAGCAGACAAAGTCAATATCTTAGGTGATGGCAGTGTCAAAGGTAATTAATTACTTTAACCTAATTAATCCCATTATTAAATTTCTCAATTACGTATGATGCCTTAAAAATTTGGAAATTATGTCAGCAATTTTTAACAAAGAAGAAGACATTGCAACCTACACCATCAGAGCTGTAGATGATCCAAGAACCTTGAACAAGACCCTTGTCATTAGGCCACCTAAAAACATTTACACACTCAATGAACTTGTTGCGCTCAAAGAGAAGAAGATAGGCAAAACTCTCCAGAAAACCTGCCTTTCGGAAGACCAACTTCTTAAAGACATTGAAGGTGAATTCCAGCTTTTGAAATTCTTTTTTTTTAATGAGCATATATAAGGGAAATTCATATTAAAGTTTTAATGTTATATGCAGCGGCTCCTATTCCATTCAATGTTGGACTGGCAATCAATCACTCAGTGTTTATTAAGGGAGATCAAACAAACTTTGAGCTTGACCCATCAAAGGAAGTGGAGGCTTCTCAGCTATATCCTGATGTCAAATACACTGCTGTTGAAGAATTACTTTGATTCTGAGGGATTAAAATCTGCTGCTTTATTGCTACTTATTGTATTTTAATGGTATCCATGTAATATTTTATTTGGGTGAAGGGTTTGAAAGAAATCTAATAAATAAAACTGCATCTTCTTCCTGTCCATTTTCCTTCTTGGGTTACCATTTTTTTGGCACAGTTGTGGCTACTAATGATTTGTTTTGGTATTAAAGATGTCATATAGTGAGATTGGAACCAGCCATGAGAGGAATAATTCTATGCTGTGTGTGAACATTGATTGTATTATTTGGCCAACCGGATTCTATATTTATGAATCATTGATTTGCTCTTCCCTCCATTAACTTGATCATTATTATTATCAAATTATTTAATTATAGTCTAAAAAGTGAAGCTGTCGGTGACCAATATTGCAAATTAATTCTTGTATAAAAAAAAATTAAAAAAATTCACATCTATCTATAAGGCAAGCATCAAGCTGCCTTTCCAATTCTATAGGGATGACTTTGAAATAAAAAGGAATATTTGGCTGAAAATTGCATACAAGATTAAACCTGATTTGCGTATTAAACGACTATTTTAATGAAACAAATTGTTGATTGTATTCATATATATATATATATATATATATATATTGATACATAATTACATATACATCTTTCACCGAAAATTAGGATTAAGGCCCCAAAGGGTCGTATAAATTACAATAAAACAATTCTAAATTAAAGAACCTCTGGAGCCTTGATCACATGCAGCTTCAGAATTCAAGAATGTACCTTATATTTGAGCAAGAACCAGTCTCATCTCTTCTCAAACATCCTTCTCAAACCAGACCATCTATTCTTCAAACCATATTCTGGTACCGGAGCAGGTGCCGGCGAATCCGCCGGCACAGAAGCCATAATTTCTCGTCGGACTTGCTTCTCTGCGTATCCCATCATTCTCCTAGCATTCACTATTCCTCCACTTTCATGATCAGCTGCAAAATTTGGCGCAAAAGAAGAAAACCAAATTCTTTTTCATCGGTTTGATGATGGAAACCTAGTTGAGATAAAACTTAAAAGACAAGGATGAAACATTATTACTCACCATGAGTTTTTGAAGATTCAGAGAGGATAATAAGAGTAGGAGTTAGAATTGTAAGCACAGCCCAGAAGAAGAATATGACTATGAAAGTTCTTTCTGTCATTTGTTGAAGGAGAATGAGAGAATTTGGCAGTGAATTAGGAGTTGAATAGAGTACATGTATGCATGAATATTTGTTTGTTATGAGAAAGTGAAGGAAAGAAAGGAAGATGAAGAACTTGTAGGCATTAGCTGGCCATGTTTAAGAAACGTTATTATTATTAAATGCCTTATGAAGTACTCAACTTGTTTTATTTTGTCTCTCCACAGAAAAGTCAATTTGCAACATTATATATTTTACATATGAGATGTTTGTTGTTCAGTAGTTGTAGAGTTGTTATACCTTCATATATGATTAGACATCAACCATCTGTCATAATATATATATATATATATATATATATATATATATATCGTTACAAGAAAGCATGATAATTAATTATAATAATGTAACTACAAGAAATTGAATATGAGAAATCATCTACTTTTAATTAAGTGTGACTATCGAGGCAATTTGTCATACATAATTATATATTGAGCCTGCATTAGTTATAGCAAAGCTTGTGTTTATTTTCCTTGGCATGAAGCAAACCGTGTTTGATAATGGTTGCGACTTCAATTATCTGAAAATTGACTGTTTCAAGATGAACCTTTCCACATGCATAGTGGCTATTGGGTGGTCCATTGGGTCTGGCATAAACCATAATAGCCCTGGCCTGTGGACCATATCTTTCGCTAAAAATTCTCCTGTTATTTAAGGGATTTAATTAAAGCTCCGAATTTGTTATTTGCAGAGTAACCTCAAAGCAAATAGAAGGATTTATTAAGAGGTGAAGCTTTTATTGCTTTTAGTGCTTTCGTCACATTGAAGCTCATTGGTGCCAGAAAAAGATACGGAAAGATAATAATTTGTAAAGGATGCTATCTCTATTGAAAAAAAGAAATTCTATCTCCCAAATGAATTGGTACAAGTCCAACCATATCAAAGTAATTAAGAGAATTCTTACTTTAACCTTATTAGGAAGAAATTTAGATTTTAAAATGTATTTGCCATGAAAATCTTATGTTAATTTCTTTGGTAGTTGAGCACTAAATCAAAGACTTTGAAAAATGACAGAGGAGTTAGTGAAAGTTGCAATTATTACTCTGGTGTGACCATGCACCAGTATGCATGCATATGCACCATCAAATTATAATTTAATATTATTTTATTTTTCATCTAACGGTCTGCATTTGATATAACTGTGCACCACACCCGGAAATTGTAAATAAAAAATTTTTACTAAAAAAATGGACTATTTAATGATAAAGAATGTCCAACCACCATATACAGTATCTTAAGCAGATACTGCGCGCCTGTAGCTCTCACTCGGGTCATATAAAAGAGGAGTTGCTTTCTTTCTGTACAAATGACAGCTCAGACATCTTCAAACACAAAACAGAACATGGTGGCTCATCGTCTAGAGAATTTAATTCTTTTTTCTTAATAATGGAGGACAACTTGAATATCAGAAGTAGTAAAAAATGCCTGAATTTGATGGCATGCAAGTAACAACTGCTAATTAAAACCAAAAAGGAAAGAAAAAAAAATTGAATCTTCAAGCTGTACTGAATTTGCACGTTTCTGAGAATAAGAAATGCAATTGACCCAAACCCTATAAGCTAGATGTTTGCAAAGCTGCACTGGTTTTCGCGAAACTTCAGCCCATGACGCCACTGCTACTACTGCCAGCTGAGTTTTTCCCATCATACCTCTGCCAATAAAGAAAATACAAATCAATATGTTTTAAGCCAGAGATCAATAAACTGCCAACCAAAAGGTGTAGTAGCTGAAAATTTGAGAACAGCGAGCTTAGACACAAGATAGGAGGAAAGGAACAGTTCTTGCTTGAACTTTTCAAAATGCTCACCTGCTTTCCAACACTGAATGGAATGTATTTGTACTTAATCATATGCATAATTTGGCGCTTCATTGTCAGCACAAACAGAACCACCCAATAGAAGAGTAGTATAGGCCAGAAGACAGGGACATCAAACATGGAAAAAAATGTCATTAGAAAGGCTATAGAGAACGCCTTGGTGATGGAATACCTGCAACCAGAGCCAATAAGACAATTCAGTTTCTACTCCAGCATTCACAGACATACAAAAATGGTAACCGCATGCACGGGTTCAATGCAGATAGCTGCGAGTATCTGCTCAGATAGTTCAACAAATTCCCACTTGCCACTCAAGCTAAACTATAGCATTATCTTAAGCTACATAATCATGAAGTTAGCTCATTGAATTAGGATTTCATAGTCTTTAAGTTTAGTTAGAAGTGACAAATGCTAAGCTCACTTACCAAGCAAGTGTTCAAGAGAGAAGGACAGTTGAGAATATATAAAAAAACATGTTCTCCAAGTTTTGCAGCACGAGAAACACATCAGTCTACAATTACAGCCTTACCAATCCCAAATCTTATCCTCTCATTTGACAATCTATGCTATGGGAAAAAATGCTGTTCTCTCTCTAATTATAACCAATTAGAACTTTAACTTCGGCATCCATTGGAGAATCATACCCAAATATAATTTAACATAACGAAGCAAAATAAGGAAAATAATTCTCTCAGGCTAAGAATGCAAGAGCGACTTTATCAATTTACCAGAATTTAAACTCAGGAAGGCGGCGGATGAAAGGCTTGAACTCATCTGAGTCCTTCGTAGGCAAAGAAGCCCCATCCATAACTTCAAGTTCAGGATCAACCTTAGGCGAAAGAAATCCAATCAACAAATTCAAGAGATAGATCCCAAGGCCATATGAGACAACATAAAAGCCTTGAACATAATAAACTCGCAACACATAAATTGCTGCAGCCCCAAGAGTTCCCAGCCACCTTTCAGTCGGGTGAGGTGTTGATCGATCCAAATAGAACTGGAATATCCTCGAGAAATCATTTCTCCACTTGGCAAAAGGCGCCACAACGGAGGCAACGTCATCCTCAGGTCCTTCCATGAATTATTATGAGCTACTTCTGTAAATATTTAGACCAAACCCAACTCAATATGAGACCAAGGAATTCCAAACAAAATTTGAATTTTCACTGCCAATCTCATTGAAGAAAAGATTTCAATTACGGCTCCATTCCAAGGGGAAATTGCAACATATGATTCGAAAAACCAAGCATTATCGCCAGTTTCTTATTTTAACAACCAAAAAAAATAATCATAGGTAGTTGTCCACAATTTTTTTCTTAAAATATCTACTGATAAGCATGGATCGCAGAAAACCAACTTATTATCAACATATGGGAAGGGAAAAGAGAATAAAGGATTGGGAATTGAAATTGGGATTTCTATTGCCTAATTTAAGAGCATATTATGTTCCTAATATGGAATCAAATATCAGTGATCACTGATCAGTATAATGAACGAAGCAAAGAAAACAAGTGCTTACCTTTCAATTAACGTCGCAGTCTAGGGTTGGTAAAAGGAAAATACCGATCCGATAAGTGTATAATAATGGCGCAAGCGATTTTCGTTTCAAGAATTGTTGCAGTTTAACTCAGCCTGTTTCAGGGTAAAATTCCCATGGGTGAGCCAAAAAAAAATTCTAAAACTGCAAAATCGATCTGAAATTAAATCAATTTTTACGATTAATTATTTTAATAAATTTAATTATAATTTTTAATTTTTATATTTTTAATTAATAATTATATTTTAATTTTTTAAATATTGATTAATCAATAATTTATAATTAATATATATATATATATATATTATTTTTTATTTTTATATCTTTAATTTTTTTCTATTTTTTACCAAAATTTATATTTAATAATACTTTACAATATATTTAAATTATATTTTTATTTTTACACCTTAATTTTTTATATTTTTTTATAAAATTTATATAATATTTTAAATTAAATTTATATTATGTCATTATTTTTAATTATATAATAATATTTATATATAATATCTAATTAATTTTTATATATATTATTTTTTATCACATATTATTTTTCATATTTTTTTAATATTATTTAATTATATTTTAAAGTTTATGTTATAACAGTTAATATTATCCAAAATTTTATTTGACTTAAAATTAAATATGTTAGTTTTCAAAAAATATTAAATATATTTTATAATATTAGCTATTAATTTTTAAAATATAAATTTTGGCTAGTAAATTTTATTTTTTTCGTAATTTTTATATTAAATTACTTTATTTGTTTGAAATTCAATTAAATTTTATCTAATTTTTTTTAATTTTATATTATAAATTTTAATAATTAATTGAAAATTTTTAATTAATCAAATTAAAATTAATTAATTAATTAATCAAATAAAATAAATTAATTAATAGTTAATGATTTAAAAAAAATTAATATTAATAGACTAATTATTTTTTTTTACTCAGTCTACTCTGATTCTTAAAAATTTCTACAATGCTCGGTGCGCCACACTTGTTCCTTGCCTTGGTGACGTGTCATCGCTTCTCCGGTGCAACCTTCCATTGCCGTTTTGATGGCTTGCTCCTAATTATTTAGGGGGATGTGATACAGAGCGCACTTATTTTAACAATCAAATTGATGGATAGATGGCTGAGTGAAAAAATAGAAGATGCAGTTAACCATAAAGTTAAATTAAAATTAAATCAATTTTTATATTTAATCAATTTGATGAACTCAATTATAATTTTTAATTTTTATATTTTTAGTTAAAAGTTACGATTTAAATTTTTAAATATCGATTAATATGTTCATATATATATATATATTAATTTTTTTTAGTTTTATTTAAAATTTACATAAAATAATATTTTAAAATATATTTAAATTATATTTTTATTTTTATAACTTAACTTTTTATATTTTTCTATAAAATTTACAATACTTTAAATTAAATTTATATTATGTTATTTTATGTGATTATATATTAATATTTATATATAACAACCGATTAACTTTTATATATCTTATTTTTTATTATATATTAATATTCATATTTTATTTAATAGTATTTAATTACATTTTCTTATATTTTAGAGTTTGTATTATAACATTTAATATTATTCAAAATTTTATTTGACTTAAAATCAAATATAATAATTTTTAATAAATATCAAATCTATTTTATAATATTAGTTATTAATTTATAGAACATGAATTTTGGATAGTAAATTATTTTTATTTTGTAATTTGTATATTAAATTACTTTACATATTTGAAATTTAATTGAACTTTGTCTAATTTTTTTATATAATTTTATGTTATAAATTTTAAAGGTGAACCGAAAAATATTGATTAATCAAATCAAAAAATCGAAACCGATTGGCTGGTTAACCGAATATAATAGACTGGTTAGTAATTAGTAATTTTAAAAAATTGATATCAATGGATTGATTAATTTTTTTATTCATGTATTGGTTAACCAGTCCATGTTTATCTCTAGATGTATCGCATAAAATTATTTATATATTAAATGAATATGATCCAAAATTCAACTAAATATCTGAATTGCACTTCACCTAAAAAAAATAAATATTTGCATCATAATATTTTGCATAAATTTTTTTTAAATGGATTTCAAGTTTTGTTTTAAATTTGATGGATAGATGGCTGAGTGAAAAAAATAGAAGATGTTGTTAACCATAAAGTTAAATCAAAATTGAATTAATTTTTATATTTAATCGATTCGATGAACTCGATTATAATTTTTAATTTTTATATTTTTAGTTAAAAATTACGGTTTAAATTTTTAAATATTGGTTAACTTGTTCATATATATATATATATATAAATTTTTTTTAGTTCTCTCTAAAATTTTCATAAAATAATATTTTAACATATATTTAAATTATATTTCTATTTTTATAACTTAACTTTTTATATTTTTCTATAAAATTTACAATACTTTAAACTAAATTTATATTATGTCATTCTCTTTGATTATATATTAATATTTATATATAACACCCGATTAACTTTTATATATATTATTTTTTTATTATATATTGGTATTCATATTTTATTTAATAGTATTTAATTACATTTTCTTATATTTTAGAGTTTGTGTTATAACATTTAATATTATTCAAAATTTTATTTGACTTAAAATCAAATATAATAATTTTCAATAAATATCAAATCTATTTTATAATATTAGTTATTAATTTATAGAACATGAATTTTGGATAGTAAATTATTTTTATTTTGTAATTTTTATATTAAATTACTTTACACATTTAAAATTTAATTGAACTTTGTCTAATTTTTTTATATAATTTTATGTTATAAATTTTAAAGGTTAACCAAAAAATATTGATTAATCAAATCAAAACCGATTGACTGGTTAACCGAATATAACAGACTGGTTAGCAGTTAGTAATTTTAAAAAATTGATATTAATGAATTGGTTAATTTTTTTATTCATGTATTGATTAACCAGTCTATGCTTATCTCTAAATGTACCACATAAAATTATTTATATATTAAATGAATATGATCCAAAATTCAACTAAATATCTGAATTGCACTTCACCTGAAAAAAATAAATATTTGCATCATAATTGTAACACCCTTATCAGAACAGTATTTTTCGATGCGAAACTTAGCGGTAAACGGTAAAATTTTTTTTTCAAACTTCAATTATTGTCAAATAATTTTGATACAATTTAATATTTTATTTAATTTACGAAATTTCGGCAGTACAATGGCTAGAACTTACTAGCCTCCTGAAAAATTCAAATAATCCACACAGCCTCTCAGAGGCACAACAAATCATATATCAATAATAGTCATTTACAACTCTTTAACTGACATTATCAGAACAACAACAATATTTATTATTTAACAAAAAGTACCTTTAATACAGTTCAATCCTGTACTCTCACTGTCTAAGTATATACATGCCATAAATACTAAAAATAAAAGTACAACTAACTTTCTTCATCTTCGCATTTTGCTTCTCCGTGTATCAAGCTCCATCAATACTTCAAAACCTGCACGCAGTAAATACTACGTGCTGAGCACTAGAAATGCTCAGTGATGACTACTAATCCTAGAATTTTTCAATTTCAACATAATTATATAAATTGTACAAACTTCTATTCTTATTTATCAGAAATTTTCTTTTAATCTCTTTCACACTATTTTCATTGTTTACCAACATTTTTTTTTATAACCGTTTTACTTTGTTCATATACTTTTCAATTGACTTTACATTACTTTCCTTGTGGTTCGATTACAAATTGACTTTTCCTTTTACGTTTCTTACTTCTATTTTTACTTATCTTTTGTCTTATACTTTTGCATCACTTGACGTAGTTGTCATTTTATTTAACGAATTACATGAATACTCATGTCTTTAATGGTAAGTTTCTTGTTCCTAGTTCCTAGTTCCATTAGGTAATTCAAACACAATTTTCACTATCTATTCTTTTAATTCATTTTAATCTTTTTCATAATTCGCACGAGAAATTTCAAGGCTTAAAATCTTTATTGCAAAGTGATGTAAGTAGTTTGGATCACTCTGCAAACAAATCTTTATTTTCTTTTCTTTTTAAATGAACATTTTTCATTTTAACTAAACAATCGTTTTGTCTTTTGATCATTTTACTTTTCATTTAATCTTTACTTCCAGAATTTATTATTTAGTCATAATTTTACACTTAAATACAGTATTGTCATGTTTGACTCTAAATACATAATTAGCACTATTTTTCGAACTCTTTATTTTCTTAAAATAATAATTGGTACACAAATTACAAATTCAATCTCATGGATATTTTCATAAACATTTTATTTTTATAACCATTTTCTTATCATTATTACTTATTAAATACAACATTTGGGAACAATTTCGATTTTATCTCAAAATTTTCATTTTCTTTCAATCAAGTTCTTTGTCATTTATAACATTTACATTTAATTACTTTTACACTTCCGATTTATTCTTTTCAATATGCCCCTAATGCAATATGACAGGACTCTCAAAAAGGATATACGGAACATGGACCAAAGGTCCCACTAAACAGATAGAGAAATGATCTCGAAAGATCAAGTCTCACAGAACAGAAAACAGATGCACTTTCACTTTTACTTTACACTGAAGCTATGGAGATCAAAGATCCTACTCATAGCTAAGCAAGTCGTCATGACTTGCACCGCGGTATAAGGTGTCCCTATGGCTAGCCAATTATAACCTGAATAAGAATATCATTACCTGACTATTGCTAAGGGTAAAAACAGTCAAAAACTTTCTTAAGGATTTTCAAACTTCAATAATTTTAATTTCTTTTATTTTGCTTAAAACAATGCATTTTGTCAATCGCACTCTTTTTAGTGCTATCGACTATACAATAACTTTTTCTTTTCGTTTCCTTTTTCTTTCCAATCACTTTTGTGTGAATTATTTGTCAATAATTCACTATAAAAAATTTAATTAATTATTTTCTCGATATATTTTTTTTCATATTTTGTGAATTAAGTCAGGATAATTTACTCTTTTCTTTCTTGGCACTTATTGAATTATTTCTTTATAATTCAAAAAAATATTTTTACAGTCATTTTATTCATTTTTTGACTCTTAGTCAATCTCTTACTCTTTTCGGTCTGAATTTGCGATTATTTGAAAATTGTAATATTTTATACGGGTTGCGAATTATTTATTTTACTTCACCATTTTATTCGAATTATGAATTATTTTGTAATCCTTGGGGTACTGTTCATTTCTACGGTTACTATTCACTCATACGATTACTATTCACTCATACGATTACTATTCACAAATCATTTACTATGGTTAATTTATTCACTATACTTTTTATTTTTTGCAAATTTATCACTTAATCTCTTCTTTTTTCTTATACAAAATGTACATTAAATTACATTAAATTATCAGCTTTTAATTATTTATTGGATTATTTTGCAATAATTCAATATTTCAATTAAGCATATTCCCTATTTATTTTCTAACTTAATTCATATATCACATAAATTTCGTAAAAATTTATGTGAACATTGCTTTTCAATTATTGTCATATTTTCTTATTTCATGAATTATTTTAATATAATTCCTCATATACCATACACTTAACAATTCTCTAAATTTCCATAAATTTCATTAAAAATTCATGGCAATTTATTTTATGCTTATTATCATTATATAACATGATCAACAAAAATTCTCTACTTTATCAATTACATTATTCAATACATATTCCAAAATAATCATATAAATTTCTATAAATTCCATAACAATTTATGGATATATATTATTTCATCTTCTATCAATTAGGACATAATTTCATTAATTTATAAAACAATAATTCATTTCTTTAACAAGAAAATTTTTTATTCACAAAGAAAATTTCTTAATAAATTTCCTTAACCCAATTTATACACTATATTAAGCTTAATTAAAATTTAATTGAACAATAATAACACTAATTTCAATATTAATCAATAATTCAATATTTTTTCTTAATAAATTTAAAGGAAAAATTCAATAAATTAAGGAAAATTAAATGATTTCGTAGTCACATACTATAACAGTCGAATTCGTTTCAATTTGCTTCATAATTTGCTTGCCGGAGCGTCGCCGGAGGCTCGTCGGAATCTCGCCGGTGACAATCCAACACTGCCACCTTGTAGATCGGAATCCCCTCTTTCATTTTTCCGGTGATCACGCGTCCAAATTATTCCTTGGTTGGCCGGAATCTTTACTTAAATAACCCGCCAAACCCATTTCCGATCTACCGATCGTCGGCGTTTGAGGAGCGATGAAATACACCGGAAGACTCGCCTCGTCGCCGGGAGTTGATCGGTGGTGGCGGTGTCCTCATCCGATGCCTTGATTCGCCGGAACGAACAAAAAATCCATTTAAACTAAAACTAGAAAAATTCGACGATCGGACCACCACAACGGAGGCCGGATGCCGGTGAGAGGAAGAGGGCGCGCCGCTCATCGCCGTCGCGGTGGTAGCCGGCATGAGGGGCGGTCGGTGGTTGCCGATCGGTTCTCTTTCTTTTTCTTTTTTTCTTTTTCTTTCTTCTTCCTTGGTTCGCCGCTGCAACTTCTTCCTCTTTTTTTTTCTTTTTCTTTACATTTGGTCCACGATTTTTCTTTGTTTATTTCTTTATTTTGCCTTTGTTTGATTGTGGCCACTAGGCCACACAAATTTACCGACATTCATTTTCTTTTTTCCTTTTTTTTATTTTTCTTTTCATATATTTATTTATATATATTTATTTATCCATAATTTTACTATTTTGGTCCCTAAAACTTTTGCTATTACTTTCAAAGCTCCTATTCATATTAAATTTAATTCTATAATTTTTATCACATCAAAAATAGGTGGGACATAAATTTTTAACTTAATCGAAGCCCGTTATCAGTCCGATTTAAATTTATCAGTCCAATCTAAAAATACTAGTGTTATAAAAAAATTTATTTTTTGCAGCCAAAATAATCTATATATTATTTTAGGCTTAATTGTAATTTTTGGTAATTTTTGAAGTCCGTTTACTATTTTTAAATATTTATACAAAGTTTAGTCAATTTTCCAATAATAAAAATTGACCCGCTACCTTTTTCATATTTTTGACTTTTTGCGATCCATTTGACCTCGGTTTTACTTCAAATTTCAACCCCGGACTCACCACGATCAATATTTTTCGATGGTTCAATAAAATATTTTTTTACTTTCGTGTGCACTTTTCAGCCCCGAAAAATACTATTCACTGTCGGAAAATACTGTAAATGGCTAATCCGGTGTTAAGGCCATTACAATAATATTTTGCATAATTTTTTTTAAATGGATTTCAAGTTTTGTTTTAAATTTGAAAAATAACAAATACAAATAGATTTCATTAAAGAATGCCTTTTAAAATTTGAATTTTAATGTTTAAATTCAAACTTTATTACTTCAATTCAATACTATTAGTCATGCTTTGAGGTTGTTAAGTTCTAATTTGGAGATATTTCAATGGTAAATTGATTTCAATATAGTGAAATGAAATATTTTAAATTTGAATATCAGTTAAGTAAAATATTTATAAGTTCTACTTGAACATAATTCCAAAAATCTAATTTTATGTAATCAATATAAATTTATTTCCAGTCCATTATTTAAAGTTTTCAACTTTAGCAATTTTTCTATCAATTAATATTATTGCAAAGTGTTTAGATTTTAAAACTCAAGTAAATTTAATTAAAAATATAAAAATCCGGTTGCCTAAAAATAACAAAGGAGAAAATATTTAAAACAACTGTTATTGATAATACTAGAAAAATTGTATATAGTAAGGCCAAGAGGCTGTGACTAAAGGCCCATAAAGGCCTTCTCAAAGCCAGTTGGATGGACATGGAGAACGAGGCCATTCGATCAGACGTAACATCTTTCTGATATGATGTGACTGTTTGACACACATCATTGTCAAATCGTCCTTACCTAAACAAAAGGTCATACTTGTCCAGAGTAGAACAACTATTTAGAAGTACTGTTTAAGCTTATTTGAGTTCTATACATAGTAGATTGATTTCCATAAAATACAGAATCCTTTCTCAAAATGTATGTATACTCTCTCTGTAAGAGTTTTTCTTCCAATTGTTAACTTAGACATCGGGTTGATAACCCTTGAACAACCGGACCAGCACCTTTTGCAAATTTTATCTTATATAGTCCAATCGAAATTAACTCTCTAACCTTTCGAAGCTCTCCATTTTCTTTGTACAGGGATCCGCCTCTTCTTTATAAAATTTTATGATTTATTATTCGATGTTTTCGTTGAGAGACGATGGCTAAGAAAAATCATTCACTTCCCATAGCTCTAAGAGAAATATGGATCCAAAATCATGGAGAGAAAGCTAATAAGCAGGAATTCCATGAAAGTTTTCAAGATTATATGAGAAATGCATGGAGGAAGGAAATAAAATTTGGGACTAAAAGAAAGCAAAAAGTTATGTACCGGATCCAAAAGGAAGCAAAACGTCTTCCTTTTAAGACATTGCAAAACTGACACTAGAGACTTCCAGAACTAACCTACTGGAAAAAAACCTAAAGGGAGAAATGATTGTCCCTTCTCTTGCTTCCAGAAAAGCCAACCGAAAAGCAAGAGAAGCCTTAGACAGAGTCTCATCTCCCTTTCCCGTCCGACATCCTATTATATGAAAAAAGAAAAAATGCAAAGCAACATGCACTCCCATATGCTTCAAGGAGAGAAAGCAGCACATAAAGAAAAAATTAGAATAAGTTTTTCCCAGTAATTTTCAACGAAGCATAAAAAAGGAAACCGATAAAATACGATCGGATTGAAAGAAAGAGAGAAACTCAAATAGGTATACTCTCACCCAATCGGAATAAAACCTCAAGAAAAGGAAGTTGAATTGGAAAAAGAAGCACAAAATCTGAAAAAAATAAAATAGTTCACCCCAAATCCAAAAGAAAATGAAACGTCTTTATTTTGAGACATTATATGGGCATTACCATGATGAAGGTAGGAAGATAATATAAGGCGCCCCCTTTCCTCATCTCAACATCAAGAGAAGAAGGAAGCATTAAAGGAGAAAAAGATACAAAGGATCCTATTGAAACACTTGTAAGCCATCCCGTGGATGAAGACAACTAGAGCATAAGTCATCACCTAAAAATTAAAGGTTAAGAAGGTCCTAAAAATTAAAGGTGAAGAAGGCTCTAAAGGTATCTCTTTAAAAACAATAAAAAAAGAAACCAAAATACAAAGATAATTAGGCAAACAAGGAGCAATTAGCACGCTACAATTAAAGATAAACTCAGTCAAGGAAATTCCATCGATATACAAACTATTCCGATCAAAAGATCGATAAAAGGTATATTTATCCCGATCGAAAGATCGACGGAATGTATATTTATTCTGATCCAAAGATCGATAAAATATATATTTATCCCGATCGAGAGATCGACGAAATGTATATTTATCCTTATCAAAAGATCGATCAAATATATATTTATCTCAATTGAGAAATTGATGAAATGTATATTTATCTTGATCGAAAGATCGATGGAATGTATATTTATCCCGATCCAAGGATCGGTGAAAGTATGATGAAAATGTGTAATTATCTTAAAGTATATGGTGTTCGCTTGATAAATTTTTTGATAAGAATGTGTAATTATCTTGATCGATGTTACAGTAGGTGACATTTTGGTAGGAAATCACCCAACTGTTTATTCATCTTTCTAAAATGACCACGTATAGAAAGGCAAAAAATAATCAGAAGGCTCCATGAGAAAAACTCGAAGGAGTTAAGAAAAGATAAATAGAAATTCAAGGAGGATAAATGCTAGCAGCAAAGCTCAAAAATCGAAATGGTAAAAGAGCGATTAATTAGCACTAATTTTTAAGAAACATGGTCAAACATGACGATTCAGGAAAGAAACAATAAGGTTAAGATAGAGTAGATAATTATGATCAATGAAGTTAGCCTGATCAAAATGATAGTCTAATTATCAACATCAAGGAATAATATAATTACAGATCAAAGCAGCTAGCCCGATCGAAGTGACTACCCCGATCAAAGCAAGTTTATTGAACAATAAAGATAAGTCTAGATCATAATATCTTTCATTTTCATTATTTTTGGCAATATGCCACAAGATAAATAGAAAATAATAGGATAAAATTACACAAAGATAGAATTGATTCAACCTTCAAAATTATAGAGTCAATAATATAGGAGATACCAAGCTTTTCTAACAAAAAAAAAAGGAAAAAGAAGGAGCAATGAATCCATAGCTCCGCTACAGCAAAACCACCTCTAATTTTAAAAATTTATTCCATCAGAAAAATGAAGAGGCAAATACAAGGATGTATCCACCACTATGCGAAGTCCAGGCTTAAGAGAATAAAGTAGCAAATGAGGGTGAAAAATGCATGACTTGTTGTCGTAGGCCATGCACTAATAGGAAAGCACCTAGTAATCCATTTATCTTCCTAAAATGGAAAGAAAAATAAGAAAAATAATTAGGCGATTTCATGAGAAAAATGCCAAGAAAAAGAAAAAAGTGGGGGAAAAGACAACTTCAGAAAAGAAATCTCAGAAAATTGCAAGGAAAAGGAAAGAGAAGACATGCATACTTATAGTATTTTTCATCTCTACAAATCTAACTAAGAAAGGCCACGTAGCTCCGCTATTTAATGAAAGAGTAAAAAGTGCAATAATTAAAGCTCAAAAGATGAAGCAATAAAAACCAAGTGCCCTTTTTGAGTCATCACTTCTGAAGCGACGTGAAAAAAGAAACGACGCGACGATCTAAATGACCAATATCAAATAAATAATAAAAACCGGTCGACAATGCCTCTAGGTAATTTTTTGACTTCGTAAACAGATAACTTATGGAAATTGTAAAATGCAACAGGAAAAGCAAAATGATTGAAGCACTGAGAAGCCTAAGTTAAGAAAAGGCCATACAACTTTGAAACAACAAAAGCATCAAACAAACAGGTTATTATAACAAATTTTGAAAATGATTCATGTTTATAAAATTGTTTGCAGGATAAGAATTTTTTTTAATATTTCAATCAACGTAATCTCCTGATCGATATAATTAAAACGTTAATCTCGATCGACGTAATATCCGGATTGAAGTAATTAAAATATTAGTTTTGATCGACGGAATATTTTGATCGAAGTAATTAAAATATTAATTTCGATTAACATAATATCTCGATTGAAGTAATTAAAGTGTTAGTCTCGATCAACTTATTATTCCGATTGAAATAATTAAAATATTAATTTTGATCGACATAATATTCCGATTGAAGTAATTAAAATGTTAATCTCAATCGATATAATATTTTGATCGAAATAATTAAAGCATTAATTTCGATTGACGTAATATTCTGATCGAAATAATTAAAACGTTAATCTCGATCGATGAAATTAAATAGTTATTCTCTTGATCAACATAATATCTCGATTAAAGTAAACTTCTGATTCCTCAATCAATGTAACATCCCGAAACAAAAGAGATTCAAATTTCTATCCTTCGACTAATGACTCACTTGTCCAATTAATGATCGGTGTAAATAAGTTTATAATCTCAAAAACTAAAGGACCCACCACTAACCAAGAAATGGCCAAGTAGCCGTCATAGAGACGTCGAAATCCAAAATCTTCGATCTTTTATAAAAGAATTATCGAACAGTTTGAAGGAGGATAAATGATAATAATAAAAAAAATTTATATAGTAAGGCCCAATTGCTAGCTTAGATATAGGAGTGCTAACGCTCGGACAACTGGACCAATGCCTTTTGCAGATTTTATCTTCCATAGTCTAATCGAAATAATCTCTCAAACCTTTAAAGGCTCTCCATTTTCCCTATCTAGGCACTCAACTCTTCTTTATAAAATTTTATAATTTATTAGTTATGTTATATAGCATAAAGTGAGTGACCAATTTTTTTTATAAAATTTAATTTATTTTAACTATTGAATTATTAAGCGCCTATATTTATTAAATTTATAAACAAATCAATAAAAATTTTATTTAATTATTTATTTAATAAATTTAAAATTTAGGTTTTATTTGGAACAAATGAATTGCAATTGTGGAATTCATTTGTAAATGAATTATTATACTTGGAATAAAATAATTAATGTATAGAATTGAGAATGAATTCCTTAATTTTATACTTGGAATAAATGAATAAAAAAATTTATTTCTAATTTATTTACTTAAATATCCTTAACTTCAATTCAATACATATAAAAAAGCCAATAATATCTATAAAAATTATACCAAATAAAACACTAACTATTCTAATTCATGATTAATTAAACAATAAATCAATCAATATGAATAAATTTATTAAATTAGGGTTTTTCTAATTGTATACAAAAAATTTAATTTACAAAATCTAAAAAAAAATACTAACCAGATAAATTTGATTAAAAAATTAAAAAATAAAAAAGTAAAAATCATTAAAAATATATATTTAATTGAGAAATTGACTAAGAATGATGAAAGATACGTTTTATATATATATATATATATATATATATATATATATATATATATATATATATATATATATAAGGGTATTATAGTATTTTAATATTTGGCTTCTTAAAAATATGAAATTTATTTATAAATTTTACCTATTTTGATAGAATTTGATGAACGTATAACAAATTTTATAAAATTTAATTTGTAAAATTTAATTTTTTTTTATATTTCAAATATAAATATTTAAAATTACAAATGAATTTCAGTCCAAGCAAGTACTTAGAGAAAACGCTTAAAAGAATTTAGAGGTTGAATATGTAAAAACACATAGGTATGTAATGGAAACTTTTGAAGATCACAACATGGCTCTGTCACTGAAATCAATTATCCAATCAAGTTTACTCTTTATTTATTTTTATTTTAACAGCAAAGCAAATGTAGAATTCTTTGGCAAATCAATCTACTTGAGGACCCCATTTTGCCCCCTCCATCCGTGGGATATTCTACCCTATGCCCTCGGGCTACAGCGTCTGCTGCTTCTTACTCGTCAATGTCGTCATTAAGCCGAGGCTTTTATCTTTCTAATTTAATTTCTAGCTTCTACTGAGCTCATCTCCCTTCCCTCGAATCTCACATACACCACCACATAACCTCCAGTCAAACAGTTGGAACTGCATGGGGACCCTTGGCCGAGCAATATACACCGTTGGATTTTGGATTCGCGAGTCCGGCCAGGCGCTTGATCTTCTCGGTTGCCGCCTCCAAGGCAATTCCTACTTCCAAGAACAACGTAAGCCCCTCCTTTCTCTAAACCCTAGATCCTACCTTTGTCCTTTCTTCAAATTTGTCTCTCCGTAGCTATCAATTCGACTGCTGCTTAGTTTGGTGAAATGGCAGTCGACTTTGTTATTTTCGCAATCTTAGTTGAGCTTGTCCCTGTTGATTAGGCGGTCTTTGCCACATTTTTTTTTGAATTTGAATTTTTTGGCTGACATTTTAATTTTTGGGCAATTTCTTTGTATTGGTAAAGCGTTCAACCAATTCTGTATCGGTTTCTTCTTTCCGTGATTTTGAAATATGCTATGCTCGCTGTCGTTTGAAGAAAAGTTCATAGCTTCTGTTTCATCTTTGTTCGCCTCTGTGGTCGGGAATGCTCCGAATTTCGTTTCTCGTCTCCTAAAATATGCCAGTGGCTTAACAGGAAGTTTAAAACTCTTTTACGAGCTTGTAGTTTCTCATTTCTTTCCCAATTAGAGGTGTCTGTACAGTGGTCCTTTGGGGGGCATTCCAGCCGTAGAACTGGTCCCAATGTACAGTGAGATGGGAGATTTTTAGAGGATCTCAATTTGCTTGTCCTGCTGGATGAACATGGGATGGTTAATTTGTCACTGATGACATTTTGAGTGCGTATATTATATGTTATGTATGCTAGGGTGTAAAACAAGCCAAATTAAATGTTAAAGGATCAGATGGACAGTGAAATGTGGTAGCAATTATTGTCTGCTGTGTGGGAATCAAAATTATTTGGTCTTCACCTTTCTTTAACTGCCAAATAACTAACCTCTTTAGCACAAACTTCTGAGAGCCTGTAATACTGGTAGAGGCGTTATCTACTGGACCAGAGAATCAACTGGTATAGTAAGAAATCATCAGGAAAAAGACTGCAGAGTTAGGTGCGCATGATATCCCTTTTCAGCAACAGTTTATTTTGTTAGGCAAGAAAGAGGTAGGGTTCTCTTCTAAGTTGCCATTGCCAATGTGAGCACGTGTTTAGAAAGATGAAGAATGTTATTTTGTTAGATTGCGGGAGTTAGTGTACAGATAGCAGCTGTAACAGTCATGTTTAGATCCTAGAGTTAATTGATCATTGTTTCTCTCTTGCGGTCTCTTTGAGTAGGTTGTGCATTTTTTTTTTCTTCAGCAGTGATTATAATGCTGAGGTATTGGTTTTCTGGGAACCCAATTTGAGTGAGCCTTTTTTTTTTTTTGTGAAATACATTCTTTGGTTATTAACCCGAAAAAGAAATTTGTTTGTTGTGGGATTCTTAAAGTATATAGGATCCAGATAGGTCAATTTTGGAGGTCAGTGCTCAGCTGCACATGGTTACGTTCAGGACACCTGAAGTTCCTTGGAAAATTATTATTAGTGGAAAATTGATGATAGAGTTCTCCAGATCCTTGGTATCGTCTGAAGCATTTCTAAGCTCTGCTACCTGCTTTCAATTAATCATGTTTCTCAATTACGTCTTACCTTATCTGATGTATTGCTGCGCATCATCTGCTTCCATGTCTATTTATGTTCCTCAATGGTGCAGTGTGTACCTGGAACTTAGAAGTGGCATAATGACCATTAAATATTAATGGTTTTGGCTGTCCTTGCAGTTTAGGGATATAATTTGGTTTAAATTGTTCTACCTTGTGCGCATCCATTTTCTAATTCTGTTGTTTTGTAGTATCTAGACATCGCACCCTCATGAACATATTTGATAAAGCTCCAGCGGTTGATAAGGATGCATTTGTGGCCCCCAGTGCCTCTATCATTGGCGATGTTCAAGTTGGAAGAGAATCATCTATTTGGTATGGATGTGTTTTAAGAGGTATGGCTTAGCATACAGTATAATGCCTTTGAATTTGTATATCAATTGGAATTGGATAGATAGAAGAGAAAATAAAAATAAAAATTTCGCAGAAGAGTCTAAATCAATCACTGCACATGATGAATTTTGAATCTTTGGTTCCATATTTTATGGGTTATTCTCTGGTGTAGCTAATTTTTCAATTAATTTATAGCATGTATGTTAAAGCTATAAGTTTGTCAAATTCTACATGTTCAACTGGAATGAAATCTATAAAATCCTTTTGCAGTTTCTTTATGAAAGTATTTTTGTAATAATCTTGTGTATCCTTTGTGGATAGGTGATGTCAACGGCATTAGTGTTGGAGCTGGAACTAATATACAAGACAATTCCCTAGTGCATGTGGCAAAATCTAATATAAGTGGCAAAGTGCTGCCAACTATAATTGGGGACAATGTCACTGTAGGTGAGCAATGGCAGTGCTCTATGTTTGTTGTTAATCAACTTCAAGTGTCAACCATTTTACCTTTTTGGCATTAAAATTTGAACTGGACAGGTCATAGTGCTGTTTTACATGGCTGCACTGTTGAGGACGAGGCTTTTGTGGGAATGGGAGCAACACTTCTTGATGGTGTTTTTGTTGAGAAACATGCCATGGTTGCTGCTGGAGCCCTTGTGAGACAGAATACTAGGATCCCTGCTGGAGAGGTATAGCTAGTTGAACTCTCCTCTTACTTCTTACTTGCCACTGGAGAATATTGATGTGCTTGTTTTTTAATGTTTATCTTTGATGATCGTTCATCACAGAAAATGCAACATGTATGAAGCACACAAGTACCCATAATGTAAATTTGAAATTGTTAAACATCAGAGCGAAACAATATTGAACTTTGCAAGTGGCAAACAAGCAAACAGGTGCTGAATGCCTTTGCTTGCACTCCTTAAGTGGATATTTTATCCAGTGATATGAATTATGAACAGAATTTGGTAGGCAAATGATTCAGTAATTTGCTTTGGCGATGGATGTGAGACAGGCACATCAATAATAGGAACACTTTTTTTATTTTTTGGCATAAAACATGGTAATGGGGTTCATACTTCAGCAATTGATCCTGACCATCCCCACTTACTCAAATGATATATTTGTGGAGCTGTAACTGCGTCCTGAGTCATGAAATTGCTATAGTTACAGATGAGATGCCAGTTCTACCACACCACTTCTCTTTATTTTCCTTTTTCCTACGTTGGAAACCCCTTCTTTGTGCTGTATTAGTGAAATGGTTCGGGTTATATTCAAAAGGAACAAACTTGAATTTGAACTATGATTCCAATAACAACTATAAAAGGCACTTCAGTTTTGTTTCTCTAATAGGCCATTCCTTGTTTAACTGATGAATGATAGAAATAGATAAGTTGACTTTTCCTCCATGACTAGCGCTGCTTCTTGGATGTTGCTTAATAAACATCTAAACGTTTACATGATCTGGAGAATTTCAGCTTACAGTTCCTGGAAATATATGCAGGTGTGGGGTGGCAATCCGGCAAAGTTTTTGAGAAGGCTAACTGATGAAGAAATAGTCTTTATTTCAGAGTCAGCAACCAATTATTCCAATCTTGCCCGGGTACATGCTGCTGAGAATGCCAAGCCTTTTGATGAGATTGAGTTTGAAAAGATGCTTCGCAAGAAGTTTGCTCGCCGTGATGAAGAGTATGACTCAATGCTGGGTGTTGTTCGGGAAACTCCTCCTGAACTTATTCTTCCAGATAATGTTCTGCCAGATAAAGCACCCAAGGAAAAATGAGGTTTTGAAGGAATTGTTTCATAAAATTCAAATCCTCATATTTGACTTGGAAGGAATATTTGTTGTCTTATGCAAATACATAAAGAGGGAATCGCTTTCTTTCCAATAATACCAGATGTGCTTAGGGTAGAAAAATGGCATTACACTACCTGTGGATGTTCAGATGCTCTGTTTTCTTCCATGGGAGAACTAGTGTCACAAGCAAGCCAAAGGTTTCTGATATCAGTATGATTTTGTTTTTCACGCTTCTGACATCAACTCATATTGCAAGGATGACATGACCGATTAGTTTATCTTGGCCGTGCAACTTCTGCATTTATTCTAATTATGTAATCCAATGAACTGAAGGAAGATGTTTCTGTATTTTGTAATGGAACCAGAAAGCTGGGAAACTATAGAAAGCTACGAAACCATCTGCATTTCTGGATGGATAGAATAAATAATGTCTGGTTAAATCTATGATATGCAGGAGGCAAAGATATTGCTGTATTCTGTAGATGTGTCATTCAGTCATTGTTTCTGCCACAGGGAACTTGCTGGCAATTACCTGAACACTTTTGGAAAATTTTATAAGCGTGTCAATAAATCCTTAAGAATTTTGTACTTAGCTGGAAGTACAAAACGAAAGACAGATCCAGAGAAGCAGTTAAAATGTTTGAATTGTGGTTTTTATTTAGCACATTGCAGGATTGGGTTTATGTGGTAAGTTTTTGTCGCCTAGGATTGGTAGCGATGAGACTCCTCGTCGTCATAATCGTCGTTGTCGGGGCGATCGGCAATTCTGCATCATTATTTTCGGTTGTCGGGAAACTTGCGTGCCATTTATACGAATGAAGTGGAAAGTGAGTCTTATGGACGATGCATTGGCCTTTTATGGTTTATTAGTCACATTTAGACCCACTCTAAACTGAAATTGAAAATTTTGTACGAAGGTAACTAATTTCTGATGCGAAATATGCATCGCTTGTCACCCCAAAATCTTATATAACAGCGTAAATTTCTTTACTCCTTGTTCTTTGTAATACTAACAATTGGAAATAACTATTGAAATGGGAACTTCACCCGGCAACACCCTGCCTCAAAATTTTATCATTTACGCTTCACCCTGCACCAAAGAGCCAATGATGGAACAAAGAATTCATAGCCGTCACTTGTTTCTCAAACGGATTGTCGCATACTCTACCAGAACTGTAAACGACATCAGGTGTGACAGTTATTAATATCTACGACGTGTCGTGCCACTTGTTAAACAAAAGACTTTTTCATTAGGAGTTAGGATGCTCAAAAGTTAAGAGAGAGAATTCCAGCTGTCCAAACGCTTGTCGTTTGATTGCAGTTTAGTAACATCAAAAGTCCATTTTGCCCTCCCAAGTCTCTTGGATTTTGTAAACATACCCCCACATGGCACTTTTTATTTTTTTTCCCCCTCTTTTTCTAGCTGCCTGCTACATTTCTATCAGCGTGTAGAGACCACACGACAGAGCAACAAGCCGATCGGGAAGAAAAAGGAAGAAGATGGGGACCCTAGGGAGAGCAATATACTCCGTCGGGTTCTGGATTCGTGAAACCGGCCAGGCTCTTGATCGTCTCGGCTGCCGCCTCCAGGGCTACTACTACTTCCAAGAGCAGTGTAAGCTTCCCATTTATCAAAACCCTAGATCGCTCCCAAAATCCCTTACCTCTTTATTATAGTAGCTGATTTCATTTCTTTCCTTTTAATTTGCTGCTGAATTCTATCATCGTTATGAATGCCATTGAACTACATCTTTTGTGGACTGCTCTCTCTTTATGTTTCAATGCCTTACCATCATTGACGTTTACGCGGAAATTAAATTTATCGCTTATCCAATAAGTTTATTGGTGTGTCAGCTTTATTTATTTATTTATTTTTGTACTCAATCCAATTTCTGGCGCTCAGCAGCTCTCCGAGTCTATTAATGTTCCTCAATTTTGCATTACCTAAACCAATAGTTTTAGCTAACGGTATTAGTTTCTTTGGGTTTATTCATGTCTCTTAGTGTTGATTACGCTTTGAATTTTATAATGTAGCTTCTTGTTTTCAAGATTCAGATTTATAATTAGGACTGTTCAAATTTGCATCCAGTTGTTTCCTAATTTTGTTTTCTCTTCTAGTGTCTAGACATCGAACTCTCATGAACGTATTTGATAAAGTTCCTGTGGTTGATAAGGACGCATTTGTGGCTCCTAGTGCCTCTGTTATTGGGGATGTTCAAGTGGGCAGAGCATCATCAATTTGGTATGGATGCGTTGTGAGAGGTAAGCTTGTTTGAGACTTCTTGTACATTTGAATTATATATCTACCTTTTTCTTTATCATTGTACTTGGCTTGGAGCCAAAATAATTTGTATAGATTACTTTTTTATGTTAATTTGTGGAGAAATCATAGTTCCATTTTCTTTTCGTATGGAAAATAACATCTTAGGTTTGAATCTTGTGCTTTGAATATTTTTATACAACATGCTTGCTTTGATGATTGGAGTGTGCAAGGTTTTTATATTGTCTCTTCAGTAATTTATTTGACTGACATAGGGGTTTCACTTGTGGATAGGCGATGTCAACAACATAAGCATTGGATCTGGAACTAATATACAAGATAACTCCCTTGTTCATGTTGCTAAATCTAATCTGAGTGGGAAGGTGCTGCCAACCATAATCGGGGACAATGTTACTGTAGGTGAGGAATATGATGGTGGTCATATATTTCATGTTTACAAATCTCATGTAGGTTTCAACTATAATGGTGGTTATGATTTAGAGTTTTCACTGGGCAGGCCATAGTGCTGTTCTACATGGTTGTACTGTTGAGGATGAGGCTTTTGTTGGTATGGGAGCCACACTCCTTGACGGTGTTGTTGTGGAGAAACATGCCATGGTTGCTGCTGGTGCCCTTGTAAGACAGAACACAAAGATCCCTGCTGGAGAGGTACATCTGCAAACACTTCCTCTTTCTCTCTGCAGAGGATATCACGTCTTTTGATATATATTTTTATTGTGGGTTTTTGGATTATATGCTTCAAACTTGTTCCATTAAGATGTATCTTTATATTCATTTGGGCTGTGCTTTCGGACCATGCGTTTTAAGTACTCGTAGATGTGGAAAACTGAACAAATTTAAAGCAAACATGTATTTAGTTCGAATGGTAAGCAAATACCTAGTTGGGCAATGTCATTGTTTGGTCTGCTTTCATGATTATTGATGCAATCTGTTAAGAAGGACCCGATTAACCAGGTCGGTATTCTCTCTGCTTGGCTTCCAAAACTCTTGAGATTATTGTGCTTAAGGTCTGGCAATGTGGGAATTGCAATTCTTTGTACATGATCCTGATTCATGCAATCATGTATCTATTCTGGGATGACGTCCAGATCATTAAATTGCTCAGGTTTCCATTGTGTATGAATTGTCCTGACTGGGTAGAAAGTATGCCATTCTGCTTTCACTAATTTATTTTTTAATTATTATTGTCCTCTTTCTTTCCTTTTCTAATTTTTCCTTTTTTGTTTATATAAGCTTCACAAGAGCAGTAATTTACGTTATGTGCTTCTATAATGATTTTATTTTACTAATTAACCTCTTTGTGGTAAAAAAGGTAAGCAAAAGCTACTTCGTTTTCCTCCTTGATTAGATGATTTCTGTTTGTGTATGTTATCTAGAATATGTTCCCTGTTTCTGCCACTTCTCCTTTGCCTTGGTTTTCTAAAATTGTGAAACATAAAGCATAAAATACCCGCTCAAGTAATTGTAACATATGCAGGTCTGGGGAGGCAATCCAGCAAAGTTTGTAAGAAAGCTAACTGATGAAGAGATAGCCTTTATATCTCAGTCAGCTGCCAATTATTCCAATCTTGCTCAGGTTCATGCTGCTGAGAATGCTAAACCTTTTGATGAAATTGAGTTTGAGAAGGTTCTTCGCAAGAAATTTGCTCGTCGTGATGAAGAGTATGACTCAATGTTGGGTGTTGTTCGTGAAACTCCCCCTGAACTTATTCTTCCAGATAATATTCTACCGGATAAGGCACCGAAGGCTGTTTGAGGTTTTTTTTGGGGGTATTGTCTCTTCAAATTAAAAGCTTGAGATTTAATTTGCAAGAAGTATTGTTGTTACAGGGACAGATTATTTCTTTCCCAATAATACCAAACATGTTTAGGGCAGAATTAGGGCTCCTTTTTAGCTTTTGGCTCTGCTCAACTGGTAGTTGTTCAGACTCAATTTTCTTCCATGGGATAAGTTAATGCCATAAAGCAGAATTTATTTTCAGGCTTATCCGACTGCTGTACCTAATATATTCGATTCTTTTATATGATTTGGTGATCAATACTTCTGATATCAAGCCTTGTTGGTGTTACTTTTCGGTTCTTATAAACAGTAGCTTTTGCATCTATTGTTATTTGCTTGTCCTTTGAGTATGACCAAGCTGTTATGAATGTTTGAGTAGAATGGCAAAATATGCAAGTCTAATTGATGATACTATTTGAGGAGAGACTGTATTATTAATAATTGTACATTCATGCGAGGCAAAAATGTCAGAGCTGATGCATGTATTCTTGACCTTATCCTTGGGGTATTTATGTTGAGCTGAATCAAAGGAATGGAAAGGTAAATCAAAAGATGAGTTGCCATAGTACAAAATACGTTGTTGCAAGTGCAATTTGGTTTGGAGGTCAGATGCAATCAAGCAACTTGTATTCAGTGCTGATGTTTGCTTTTCCAAAGCATGGCTGAAAATATGCGAAGTAAATGGCCGACTGTACACTTCCTTTTCTAATATTGTAATGGCCATGGATATATTTTCCGCATTAGCTTTTATGTTTTGTCATTCACAAAGCATGCTCCTGATACATTATTTATTAACCAGGGCTGCGTTTCTGGATTGAGTTCAAGTTCCAGTTGGATTCCTTGCAACCAGGATTATTAGATATGGATAATGGAAATATGTACGTTTTCTGTTAACCATAACAATCGACATTGAGGACGTGCTACTAACTTCGGCCATCTTACCTAATATCTTGACGAATAATGAGCATGATAAAAGGGCTGCTGATTAGGTTCTTCCATTATGGTAGGTTGAAACTATGGAAAGTGGGTTGCCTTAAGGTTGAAGGCAGATGTCATATGGCTGAATCAAATTGCATCATGATCGACATTAAATATTTCTCCATGTTCATAGAAAGAGGCAATTTTTTTTCCTTGTCCTATGGCTTCTTAACAGTGTTTTATGACCTGAATCTGTTGGTCAGCCATTGCCCGTAATACAATTTTTCGGAAATAAAAATGAACGCTTTGATTGGTCAACTAGGAAAAGTGGAATTCTTGTATAAGCTTATTGGATGCTCACCCATGTGCTAAAAGTTGAAGTCGAACCCTAGCCGTGAATATGATAGAGACACAAGTAATTTAAAATTGAGGATGATTAGATTCTTTTAGCAATTATTGCTTGGCGCTTGGAATCTGAAAAGGTCAATGCCCCAATATATTTCCCCGTGATTTAAGTGAAGGTGTTCTGCAATTGAGGACAAAATGGGTCGTCCGACTAATCAAATCCGAATTTCTAATATGATTCGTACCCTTCTATTCAATTCTCTTTTTTCCATTGTTATTTGCTCTTTTCGCCAGCTTTATCGTGATATGATATGCTCCTAATCCATTTGCTTGATGGAGCAAATAGGGCTCCATGGGGTAAGTTAACCGTACTGAATTACAAATGCATTTTTTTTTTCCAATTCTTAGCATGTATAATTCAACATTAGGAAGTCATGGGCTGCATATGTAACTTTTATTTTAGTATTATAAAAGAAATAGGTGAGGGCTAAGAATTTATAGTGGCTACTGACCAGTGGGGTAGCATACACTTTACACTGTCCACGAAAGTTTAATAAGCAGAGGGGATAATGCAAAATTATTTTGATTAGTATATTGGAAAAACAAGAACAAGTGGTGCATAGGGAAGCAAATAATGAGTCTAAGGAGCACAATGAGGTAAAGGGGCACTGAACTTTTAAAAGCGGCGAAAATCATGGGCCGGAAAATACGTTTTAGAGATTTGGATGGTGAGAAATAAGTTGGAATAAAGAAAAGCTACATTATTTATTTTTGCTTTATTTACTGCCTGATTGTTTGCTTGCTTTTCATTTTTCATGGAAGTCTACGGCTATGCTTCGATGAAGATCTGGAAATTTTATACTTTGCAAAGTATCCTAAGATTTGCTTTTCATTATTTTATATTACTTTAAAAGAATGTATAATTTGTTTTTCTATCTTTTATATATTTTAGTATTGTGGGGGATGTTTTGTACATTATTTGTTTTGTTTGGTTGATTTTGGATAAGTCGGCAAACATGTCGCTATCTTCTGGAGACATTTTCATAATTCTCGGAAGAGCAAAAAGATTCAATGCCTGTTTGATTGATTCGTTAGAAGGGCCTAAGATTCAACAAACTATACATATCTTGGTTGAATAAAGAAACTATGAAGCAGAATCAGGAGTCGCACATGTTGGATTGGATGGATGCACTAAATAAAATAATTGTGATTTTACTGAGAAGATAATGTAGAAAAACCATTTATTAACATGGTCATGCCTTTAATCTTTCTTCATTTGTCCATCGTCAACAGCTGAAATATCCTTTTACAAACATGCAGATTTTGTCATGATTATAAAAATTAATGCGCTCTAACATTTCTCCAATCACTTGTGAATTTTGCCCAACCAAGAATAATGCCGATGGGTCAAATAGTTATTTATTTGTTTCCGAAAGAGGAAGCTACTTTATTTGTAGAACACTCAAACTTTAAGATAATCCACTTAATATACCAAAATTAGCTCCACAATCAATTTGTTTTTCAATGACTTAATTATTGTCTGACTATAATAATAATCCTACTCGTTACTCAACCTAATTGATTGAAAGAGCTTCTATTCCCAAAGGTAACGGTCTTTTATTGCACACCTAATTTCGTGCAATTACTTAATTCAATAAATTTTATTCTTTTTCTCTCAGTTTTAATTCAAATTTCAGAGTTGGAACCAAACCGCAATTACTAAAATTTAATTGAATCCTCCAACTCTAATTGGAGTGGTATTTTCGTAATTTCCATGAACTTAGGGGCCATATATTTGTAAAAATACTAAACATACTCCAACTAGGCTCCAGCTGGTGGGACCATCACCGGAGTTTGGGTTCGGATTTCTGTTTATAAATACAAAGAGAAGAGGTTAAGGCGAGAGGGCAAGCTAAGGCAGAGAGGAGTCGGGAATATAAAAAAGGGGGGAAAAGAGCACATTGCACTTTAATTAGCGTCAAATATGGGAGCTGAAGCCTTGCCCAGGAATCCTGATTTTGCCCCTTCTGGTCCTCTCATACTGGGTCTCCAGCCGGCGGCTCTCATAGACCATATGGCTCGGGTTGATTGGTCTTTGCTCGATCAAATTCCCGGTGACCGTGGTGGCTCCATACCTGTAATTGAGCTTTTGCTAAAGTTTCTTTTCTGATTCCAATTACCACTTTTTCGCTTGTCTTTGCTTTGTGGGTATAGCTGAATTTTGCATTGTTTTTCCGAAATTCTACTCTCTTTTTTTTTTTAACCGTGTTTTCGTCATGGTTCACATTTTATCAAGATCACTTCTTTTCTTAGCTTTGTGTGTTCTTTTAGCTTTAGTTATTTATTTATTTATTTGTATTTGCTCATGAATCATAGCCATTTGCTATCACTTTAATTGCTGGTCAAATGTGGGCTCGAATCACTGAGCTTTAATGATAACAAGTGAGTCTCTGTTTGTGCACTTTCAGTCTAAAATAAATTGGTTTGATATTCTTTTATTGACCTGCTGGATTTGTACCGGTTACTTCAAATCTTTTGCCTTATTTTTCATAAGTGGACACGGTTGTCCTGATCCTTTTTTTGGTAACTTTTTATAGTTGTCTTTTTCCTCCTCATTTTAAACTTTTTAGCTCTGTTTCTGCTATTGCATGAATATTTTGATTTTCCGTTTGTAGGATTATTCATTACTTTTTTATTTATTAAATTGAAAAGAATTTGGCAAATATTTCGGACTATGTAGGTTACTATTGATGAACTTGAACACATATTAAGAGAGGTGAAAACACATATGCTCACTTCCCCTGATGGCACATCTCCTATAATGACAATTGCTGGGGGCAGCGTGGCTAATACCATCAGAGGACTTAGCGCAGGCTTTGGAATCTCTTGTGGGATCATTGGGGCCTGTGGGGAAGATGAGCAAGGCAGATTGTTTGCGAGTAATATGAGCATTAGTGGGGTGAACATATCGCGATTGAGGAAGAAGAAGGGATCAACTGGTCAGGTGATCTTCGTCTTCTAGAGCTTCTCTTTAATTTTGAAAGTTTTGAATATTCTGTTTTTGTGCTTCAATCTCAACTTCTGAAAGTTTGTTAGTAACTGGTCTGCCACAGTGTGTTTGCCTGGTTGATGCATTGGGCAATCGTACAATGCGGCACTGCCTATCTAGTGCAGTGAAAGTTCAGGTTCGTGCTTCATGGTCTTTTGTTTACCTACCATGGATGTTCATCTTTGCCGAAGAATTCCTAAGCCTAGTTATATAGATGACCCTTTTAAATATTTCTATCACTTGTGTTCTTTTCAGGCTGATGAACTGACCAATGAGGATTTTAAGGGATCCAAGGTTAGGTAGCTTTATGGATTATTCTATCTCTTTTTCTTTCTTTCTTTCTGTTTTTTTTTTTTTTGCTTTCTTGTTTACTTCCAAAACCTAATCAGATTATGACTATGCTGTTGCAATGGCAAATCAATGCGATTTTTGTTGCAGAAAGATGTATTTTCATATGTAAATTGCTTGTCAGATAACCAATATCAGTTTGGGCAATTGTTATTTGTCTCAGGCATTAAGATATTAAGCTTCTAATCTTTTTCTGCAGTGGTTGGTAATGAGATATGCAAGTTTTAATATACAAGTTATTAAAGCAGCTATTCGGATTGCAAAGCAAGAGGGCCTTTGTGTCTCACTGGATTTGGCCAGTTTTGAGGTATATATTGTTTTTCAATCTTATTTTTGTTGTTTTATGTCATATGACTTTACTGGCCCCAGTTTTGTTTCCACACATAAAATTATTTGAAAACTTAAGCCACCAACCACTTTAGTTGCTCGATATTTTTGTGGAAACAACTTTTATCTATATTATTGAAAACCAAAGTATTATTGTGGTTGATATGTATCTCAAAATGTTTTCATGTAATTCATGTCAGCAAGAAGAATGGTGTTTGCATTTGGCATTAAAATGTCCCTTATTTATTTTTTCCTCTGATTGCAGTATTAAGAATTTCCAAACCCCAATTTATTGGTATATAATTCACATGCTTTTACAATGGCCAGATGGTTCGGAACTTTAGATTACCTCTCCTTCAGTTACTGGAGTCAGGGGATGTAGACCTCTGTTTTGCTAATGAGGACGAAGCAATGGAGCTTCTGAGGTGATATTTTTGAGCTGTGTTGTTGATTTAACATGCTGAACAAGTTGTTCTAGAGGTTCAGATGTTCATCTCACTATATTTCCTAAGCTGTCCTTACTAATCCTGTTGAAATGCTTATAGAGGTGAACAAAATGCCGATCCTGATGCAGCACTTGAATTCTTGGGGCAATACTGCAAATGGGCAGTAGTGACCTTAGGTCCTAATGGGTGCATTGCAAAGCATGGAAAAGAGGTTAGCGCTTCCCTTAAATTTTAATCATTTTCTGCATGCTTGAAGGTGAAATGATCACAACTCTGGTTCCCAGAAGAGATATATCCTTACGTACCCTAAAAAATTCTTGTATGCTTTCCGTCTTCATTTAGATGTATCTTCGTGTTCAGGATAGTTTTTTCCGTCTTCATTTAGATGTATTTTTGTGTTCAGGATAGTTTTACACTTACTCTTGTATGATGTTTTTGCTTTGCAACCTTAGTGTCTACCATTGTCATTATATGAAAAATTGCTGGCCATGTCAGATTGTCCGGGTTACAGCCATTGGGGAAGCACAGGCAACTGATGCCACCGGAGCAGGGGACCTCTTTGCCAGTGGGTTTTTGTATGGACTGTTCAAGGGATTATCTCTGGAGCAATGTTGCAAAGCGGGTGCATGTAGTGGTGGATCTGTTGTTCGTGCTCTTGGGGGTGAGGTGACTCCAGAGAACCGGCAATGGATGTATAAACAGATGCAGATTAAGGGCCTTCCCATTCCTGACATCTGCAATTGATGTCATGCCACATCAAAATAGGAAGATTTTGCATCTCTAATGGGGAATCAACGCATCTGTGGTTGCATTTTTGGGCTAATTCTATGAGTATAACCTATTTGTCTGTTGAAACACGGCAAGCTATTGATTGTTGAGTCGCTAAGAGGGCTCGTTTTTGTGAGACCTGATCGACTCTTATCTTTTCTGGCGCATATGTAATGAACTAGTTGCCAGAGAGAAAATTTAAATTTACTTGTATATCAAATGGCAGTCTACATTATTAAAAAAGGTTGCTTTTTCTATGCACTTGCATATAAAATGCTTAACTGAAATATGCTTACATGGATTTAGTAGGAGAATTTTACAACTCCAGGCTGTTTGCTATCAACAACTCAGCGTGTTACCAGTCAATGTTAAACGGCTTCTTAGGATAAAATACTCGACCTATGCTCAGTTTTTCGGAATTTTTTTTTTTTTTTTTGTACCTCTGATAAAATTTTGGATGATTGTTCCCAATACCATTCATATCTGACATCCAAAATCCTGAGATCCAGTAGTTTAAGGCAAAGAAAAAGAAAATGTTCTGGTCTTAAAAATCTGCAATGGAAAAATTCATACGGTGTGAGCGTTAGTAGAATTCAATAATAAACACGTCAAATAGGTTGTTACGAATTGAAATTGCCAAAAGCAAAAGCCAAAAAGCTCACGACTTAAAATGCAAAAATGCTGTGATTCGTAGAGCATCTAATGACTATGCCGTGTACGTCAACCCTCAGACGATGGGCCGGACATTTCCGGTCCCACAATGCGCCTATGTTGTTTCGACTGTATCAATTTAACAGGCTCTTGTATTGGCCACTCTTGCTCCCTGTTAGTGAGCAAATTTCAATCCAAACCAAAAAATCGAATTAAATTAATAAATTTTTTTATTCGATTCTATTTTAATTTTAAATTTTGGAAAAATTTGATTTTTTTTTATTTTGGTTCAATTTTTGAAAAAAAAACTGCAAAAAAATCAAACCGATTAAAATTCTATATAATTATGTATTTTTTGAATTTTAATTGAATAATTATTATTATATGTAAATTATCTTATTTTGAGTTGCAAATTATATGAGTATATTTATTAATTATTAATTATTATTTTTTTAGGTGATAATTTGAAATTTTAATGATTGAATTGAAAATCGATTGAATGAAAAAATTTATTTAATAATTTTTATTATATTATTTATTATATATTTTTAAATTTTATCTTTAACTTAAACTTTTATTTTATACAATTTAGATGTTTTTACTGTAGTATATTATAATTTATAATTTTATATAATTTTTAAACATAAATTTTTAAAAAATAGTTTTAATTTTTAATTTTTCGATTAACCGAACTGACCGAAAAATTTAATTTGATTAGTATTTAATTATTTAAATAGTTCAATTCGATTAATTAAAATTTTAAAATTTCGATTTTTGATTATTTCGATTTGTTGCACACCCCTACCCCCTGTTATTCCATTGTCCCAACCATACACTCACTGCATCCCATTGAAAAACCATCAAAGAGTTCAGTGACATGCTTTTCAAACACCAACTTAAACTTTAAGTTTACATCTTTCGAGAAGCTATCACAAAAATGTCTGCACCAATGAGGGAAATATAAATTCCATAAGTAAAATTCAAGAAACTGATGCATTCCACAGTGCCAATCGTTTTCATCTAAATGCAAACACATTTGAGAACATAAACTACACTAGGAGAGAGAAGCAGCTTTGGTTTCTTGAATCCTCAGATATCCATTGGAGCCACGCCCTGGTCAGCAACAGCACCCTGGTCAGCACCTGAGCCTTCCCCCCCAGCAGCAGCAGCATCAGTTTCAGGTTCGGTGGCAGGTCCCTCTGGCTCTCCAACAATTTCAAATGCATCAATTAACTGCTGAACAGTTTCCTGATCTAGTATATGGAATGCCTCTCCAACTCCAACTACAGCAACTGTGCAGATGGAGCTCTTGAGAGTTTCTCCTTGTAAGGTTTCCCTCACAGCTATAAGAGCATCTTTGATCAAATCTTCCCGTGAAGAGTCCATGAAGTTCTCAAATTTGCGTTCCAAGTATGTCTTTGCAGCTTGTGAGCGAGACCCAATAGCAAAAGCCTGGTATTCAAAGTAGTTCCCACTAGGACAATTGTAGTACAGATGTGCTCCAGATTCATCCAAACCAGCTACCAGAAGACCCACACCAAAAGGCCGTTTCCAAGAGCGTTGGGTACAGACCTGCCATTTACATGTGTTAAAACTACATCAGCTCCTGGCGAATGTAAAACTCATAGTACAAAATCAGAATCGAAAAATAACACTAACAAGCATGCAACTGCATCTTAATGCAGGGCACTTGCTAGAGAGGTGAACATATTCTATCGATCATTCAGTAATCAGATGTTCAAAAAAATTCTAGAAAAATAAGTGGCAAATATTCAGAGAATTGACATGTAGGGAATGGGAAGGCAGGAAAACACATTTAATGAAGCTGAACAGACTGCAACATTGTGCTAAAAAATGCACCATTTCAGAGAAACTCTTAATCTAGAAAAGCATTTTATAATGTGATTAGCTACTGGACATTAAAAGTGCACACTCACTTCAAAGCAAAAGATAGTAACTGTGGTTTTTCATTTTAATGCATCAGACGAGCAGACCTTAACCGTGTACTCACATATATGGTCAAAATAACACCGTAATATCTATAGAAACATAGTCTAGTGAGAGTAAGAATGAACTAAACAAATATGAAATAAAGATTAATAAGCGAGAGAGAGAGAGAGAGAGAGAGAGAGAGGGATGCACCACTAATTTGACTACCTGCACTGTGAACAAAGAACATAAATAAGAAGTTAAAAATGGTATTTGGTCTAAGCTGGTTCATTTTCTAGTTATTCATTGATATATCATGAAATACATACATATGGATTGAAAAGAGCTGCATATATCATGTCATCATGTAATTGGAATGTGGAAATAGAAATTAAACAATGTGGCAGGAACAATTTCCGCATTAAGAACCCTCCCAGATAACCTTTTTCTCTTACATGGCATATCTCAAGTTTAAGTTTAAGTCAGACAGACCATGATTTATTTAAAGTAGACCATTCTGCATGTGTATATAGAAATACTATTTAAATCAACTCAAAGCATGTTCGCATTAGAATGCATTCATAGAAAAAGATCTGCAAGAAAAGAAAAAGGGGCACAATGCATCAATAAACAGGCTTGACCAAGAATTGAAAACAAGGTAAAAGTAATAGTGTTTTATATATGTCCGGCTCTCAAAACCCTTTATACATATGCATGAAATTACACACTGACCTTATTCATCATCTCTGCTGATCGCAACCAAATAAAGTATGAAAATTCAAAAGCAAACGGATTATGAAAATAAGCAAAAAATTTTGATTTTGACTCCTTGAAACTCACATTCTTGGGAATAAAAATAAATAAATAAATATCCCTGCTCTTAAATGTGAAGAGCTGGTGATATATGGTTGGGGCAAATGAAGTTAATGTTGCTTTATGCTATTAGAACAAGGGATTCTCACTCAATGATCAAAACTCTACAATTGCTGCAACTGACTAAAAAGAGGCAAGAGTTCAGTACAAACAATCTACTGTCTTTCTTGATTGAATTCATTAATCTAAGGGTATAAAAAACCTACAAAAGCTACAATCTTACTGTTCCAATCATGAAATGCCACTACCAACAACAATGAACACGGAAGCTGCTTGAATTTTCAGTAAGCTTCTTGAGTAATTAGCAATATTTGAAGGGCAAGCAAGAACAAAGAAGCTAAATCACATAGTGCCTGATAATTTGGAATTTTTATGAACGTTGCCAACAGCTTCTGAGACTATACAAAAGGTTTAGTGAACTCAAAACTGAAGGCAGTGTAAGGATAAAAAGTAAACTTTCTAGCACACAGCATCTAGATTCTAACAGCTCAAGCGAACTCAACTTAGTAAACAAGATATCAAGCAAACAACCACATTACTAAATAGCAGCTTAAGTGAAAATAAGTGCAAAACACAGCTCAAAGGAACCCCATATTCGGAAAAATACCAAGAGGAGAGACCAAAGTAAGAGGAAATACCCACAACCAACAGTAAACCTAACTGATCAAACTATAATCAGAACAACTCAATTCTCACGATCTGAAAACATTAACCAATCAATATTCCACAAAAATCATCAAAACAAACATGTAAATGAAAAATCCAAACAGTAGGGTTTATAATTCATTAAACCTGAGCCTTATCTGCGAGTTGAACGACAAGCCGGCCAACCGGAAGGGGCGACTCATAGGTGAAGCTATAGTTAATGCATTCGGATCGCATATACCGTGAAAGAACACGACCGTCGGCTGTGAGGCCAGCGATAGCGACACCGATGTGGTCATCGACTTTGAAGATCTTCTTTTGATGGGAGGAGAGCTCGGAGTTAGCCTTATTGACGCAGGCGAGGACGACGTGGGTCTTGGATCGGAGCCCAATTGCTGCTGAGCCTTGCTTTACCGCTTCCATTGCATACTCGACCTGATAAAGGCGACCGGCGGGGCTCCATGTGGTAACATCAGTGTCGTATTGATTCCTAAACATTTTCTGCTTTCAGTCGGAATAGAAACGTCGCCGTTTAAGAGTAACCAACACACTCAGTCTCTCTTGTGAAAATTGTTGTTAGAGGCAGAGAGGGTGGATGTTTTGAAAAGGCATCAACAATGGTGCTTCTTTCTTTTTCTTCAAGTTTAGAATTCAGTGACTTCTTGCACAGGACAGAGCCGCGGTTGCTCTATTCAAGTCGGGTATAATGATCCACTTTTTGTGTTGGATTTTAAATGGGTTTTAAATTTTGGCCCAATTTGTAGCGGCCCATAAATTCCAACAGGCTCAACTTCAGGAATTAGCCCTTGGGCTTAGATTTGATATGCATAAAAACTTGTATAGTTTTTTGTCACTTTTTTCTTAATAGGAGTAATTGTATTTTTTACCCATTAACTATTCATAAATGGTGATTTAGCGCTTAATTTTTTTTGTTGATTGTTTACCTAAATCATTTTAAATAGTACAATTTTGTCAAAATTTCATATAGCAATCAATCACGGAGTTATATACTGTCCCTAAAATGACATGTGTCACTTTAGGAGGTGAAAATATCAATTTCAATAAATTTAGAAATAAAGATTACCTATTTTAAAGATTATATAAGAGAAAGTCTTCAATTTCAAATAGTTTAAGAATAAATTTGATTAAAAATTAAAAATAAAAAATTGCAAATGCTTCAGAAAAAATAAATTATTATTTTTATATGTACATTTAGTATTTAAAATTTATTGATTTGATTAATTTAAATTAGCATGAAATAAAATATTAAATGGGATAATTTTTTTTTGTCTAAATAGTTAAAATTGTTCTATACCAAACATTCAAATTTTACACAGGGAAAAAGAAACTCTTAATATGCAAACGTCCAATTTTGATCTCTTTAAATTGTGGTTGTAAAAACAGACGATAAATTATTTAGAAGCAGCTTTGGCCATAGTACTTGAAAATGAACAGTGGATTAGGAATTGCAAAAGCTGAGTGATCCAAGTTGGTAGTGACCAATTAAGTCCTTTATAGAAAGAAAGGAAGAACAAGCAAAAGAAAAAGGCAGATCCATACCATACCATAAAAAGTTACTTCACCTTCTTGTTACCGTTGGCATGAAACCAAAGATTATCTATGTAACACCCTATACCCGGTCAAAGAGAAGACTCGGATACCGGATGTCACAATCGGGTTTAAGCAATTTAGCGCATAAAAATAATCTTTTAATAAAAGTACTATTTATTTTATAAAAATTTTGGCAGAGTATTCCCTAAAATTTAAGTTGCTCCCTGAAAACAAATTCATCCAAAACACTTCTATTTGTTCTCATCCTACCGTTCATTCTCCAGTCAAACTCTAACACACAATTAATGCCCTTCCTCCAGCAAATCATAAACCAGCAAATATTAAACCATACATATTCCTTAATTTATAATACTTTTACTTTAGATACAAAACCAAGTTGTTCAAAACTATTTACATCATATTACATGTCCTTAAGTTAAGTACAAACCCAAAAACAAGTACTAGAAAAACCGTAAAAGAAACTATAGTGTATCCACCTCAAAATCCTTCTGTATACGATCCAAATTTTGGTGCAGATTCACCTACGGCTTTCCTTCCAAAAACTTCTTTAACCTACGGGCGGAAAGAAAACCACGCGCTAAGTATATTGCTTAGTGGTGTTCAAGCAATTCTATTTTTCCACATTATATATATACAGATAAATTAAGTAAATCATATACATCTACATACTTAAATTTCTTAAACAATGCACATTTTAACCAATCAAGCATTGACATATGGTAAAAGAACCTGATGAATGCAATTTAAACAAATATATACCTATGGTTACTATTTATTAACTAAATCAAATGTCAGACTAAACTTTGCGATTTGTATTTGCCCCAAGTAAATCCAGCAGAATCGCACCGAGCTGGATGAACGGGATATAATCGGGGGATTCAGTTCTCGGAACCATCCAATCCCCATTAACAATTTCTTATTCCGCATATGCAATTTTTCTATTACTTACATACATTTCTATATACACACACACATATATATACATGCAGTTGTGGATTCAGCTCTCGGAGCCATCCAATCCACAACTCCATTAAATTACATACACCGGATTCAGCTCTTGGAGCCATCCAATCCGATGTTACATATTAAGGCGCCACATTACAATTTCCCTAATTGGCATGCCAATCTATCCAATTTCTCCAATTCCTATCTGGCTTTACTAAGGGCAAATGAGAAATTTTCATAACAAATATACTTTACTTATTTAATTTAGATAATTTCAAGATATCTTCAATTATCAACTTAATATGCATCACCAACTATGATTCCAGTAGAGCTTTTTGCACAATAACCATATTAAACTATAATTTTTGTGCATAATACATGCTTATTAATTTTTGCTTTATAAATCACATTTATATCATAACTTTACTTAATCTTAAACTCAATTTACATAACTTTAAACATAAGAGAATTAACAATAATTAAATCCATCCAAAACATAAATTCACTAACATACATATTGCATAAATTTAAAGGAAAAATAAATTTGCTTGAACACTTACTTGGTATTTGATTTCCTCTCAAAATTTCAGCCTTTAGGACCTTAATTCACCATCAAATTCCTTATCTTTCCCTATTTTCTCCATCTACTCCATTTCCTCTCTCTACAAAAATTCATAATCCACAAAAATTCCTCAATTCAACCTCCAAATAATAATTTATAGCAAAATCCAATAATTATATAACCAAAATTTCACTTAATTACCAACAATTTAATTTTTTCCCAATTAATCCAAACCCTAAATATAAAATACATCATCTCTACTTAAATTAATCACCAAAAATTTATAATTAGTAGTAAATAAATGCTTACCCAACTAAAGAGAAAGAAAAGCAACCAAAGAGAGAAAGATTTGGTGGAGGAGAAACCAAGCAAGGGGCTGCCACGCAAGGAAGAGGAAGAGAAAAGAAGAAGAAAAGAAGAAGAAGGAAGGGGAGAAGGAGGAGGCGACGGCGGCGCCGGTGAGGGAGCCGGCGGTGGTGGCCGGACCAAGTAAAAGAAGAAGAAGAAGAAGAAGAAGAAGAAGAAGAAGAAGAGGAGGAGGAGAGGGGCTGCTGTCGGGTTCAAGGGACCAAGAAAAAGGAATTTATTCCTTAAAAAATCAAAGAAAAGACAATGGCCAAAACTACATAGTTTTGGTCAAATGTCTATTTTAGTCTCCCAAGTTTGTTCTATTAGCAAAACGACCCCAAAACTTTCTAAATTCATTTCAATTACACCTAAAATTATTAAATGAAAAATTGGGGTGTTACAATTCCTCCCCTCTAAAAATAAAATTTCGTCCTCGAAATTTATCTGAAGAAAACAACTCTGGATAATTCTTCTTCATTGTGTCCTCTGGTTCCCAGGTAGCTTCTTCTACCTTGTGATTCCTCCATAGGACTTTTATCAATGGCACCGACTTATATCTCAATTGCTTGGTTTCTCTGGCTAGGATTTGCACTGGTTTCTCTTCATAAGTTAAATCCGGCTGAACTTCGATATCTTTCAATGATACAATATGCGATGGATCAGATCGATATCTTCTTAACATCGACACGTGGAAGACATTATGAATTCTTTCTAATTCTCGCGGTAAATCTAGCCTATAGGCTACTGGTCCTACTCGTTCAATGATTTCAAAAGGACCAATAAACCTTGGAGCTAATTTACCCTTTTTACCAAATCGAAGCACCTTCTTCCACGGAGAAACCTTCAAGAAGACTTTATCACCCACTGCATATTCAATGTCTCTCCTCTTCAAATCTGCATATGATTTTTGACGATCAGAGGCGGCTTTTAATCTTTCTTTGATGATCTTCACTTTATCTTCTGTTTCCTTTATGAGATCTGGGCCTACTAGTTTGCTTTCTCTGAGTTCTGTCCAACATAACGGTGTCCTACACTTCCTGCCATAAAGTGCTTCATAGGGTGCCATCTGTATACTAACTTGATAGCTGTTGTTATATGCGAATTCGATCAATGGAAGGTATCTATCCCAACTTCCTTCAAAGTCAATAATGCAGCTTCTCAGCATATCTTCTAATACTTGGATTACTCTTTCAGATTGACCGTCTGTTTGGGGATGGAATGCTGTACTAAATTTGCACGTGGTACCCAGTGATTCCTGAAGCTTCTTCCAAAATGTTGAAGTGAATTTCGGATCCCGATCAGATATGATAGAGGATGGAACACCGTGTAACCGTACTATCTCGTTGATATACAATTCTGCTAATCTGGAAAGTTGATAGTCGGTTCGGACAGGTAGAAAATGAGCTGACTTAGTCAATTTGTCCACAATCACCCATATAGCATTATACCGTTTCCTAGTTTGCGGCAACCCAACTACAAAATCCATTGTAATTCGATCCCATTTCCACTCTGGTATAGCTATAGGTTGAAGCAACCCCACTGGAACTTGATGTTCTGCCTTAACCTGTTGACATGTTAGGCATCTAGAGACATATTCTGCAATATCTCTCTTCATACCTGGCCACCAATAATGTGTCTTTAGGTCTTGATACATCTTTGTGCTTCCTGGATGCATGGCATATGAGCTGCCATGAGCTTCTTTCATAATGTTCTGCTTCAATTCCTCTACATTAGGGACACAAATTCTATCTTTGAAGTACAAACAACCATCATCTTTGATTACATAATCATTGTCTTTCCCTTCTCGAATCTGTGCAACAATGGAGGTTAACTTTTCATCTTGTGCTTGGATTTCCTTAATCTGCTGCCCCAAAGTAGGTCTTAGTCTCAATTCGGCCATAAGAGCACCATTACTAGCTACAGACAATTCGACATTCATAGCCCTTAAAGCTGAAGAGAAAACATTTAAGATTGTTATCTACATTTACTTTACGGAAAACAAAGTACATTTAATAACTTAATTTCAATCATTTAAGTCGTACCTGACAATGATTTCCTACTAAGGGCATCTGCTACCACATTAGCTTTACCTGGACTGTAATCAATGATGCAATCATAATCTTTTATCAACTCCATCCACCTCCTTTGCCTTAGATTCAATTCTTTTTGGGTAGGCAAGTACTTAAGACTTTTATGATCCGTATAGATGTAACATTTTTCTCCATATAAATAATGCCTCCAAATCTTCAAGGCAAAGACTATGGCTGCTAACTCAAGGTCATGGGTCGGATAATTCCTTTCATGGGGCTTAAGTTGCCTAGATGCATAAGCAACTACCTTTCCCTCTTGCATAAGTACAAAGCCAAGTCCATTATGAGAAGCATCACTATAAATTACAAAGTCTTTACCGGGCTTTGGTTGTGTAAGGACAGGTGCTTCAGTCAACATAGCTTTTAACTTTTCAAAACTTTCTTGACATCTGTCATTCCATACAAACTTTACATCTTTTTGAAGCAGTTTAGTCAAAGGTGCTGCAATAATGGAAAATCCCCGTACAAATCTTCTATAGTATCCAGCCAACCCTAAGAAACTTCTGACTTCTGTAACATTCTTAGGTGGTTTCCACTCTAGGATTGCTTCTATCTTCTTAGGATCAACTCTAATCCCATAAGCTGATATCACATGACCAAGGAAAGAAACTTTATCAAGCCAGAATTCACATTTGCTAAATTTAGCATAAAGCTGCTTCTCCCTTAAAGTCTACAGGACAATTCTTAAATGCTCATTATGCTCTGCCCAATCCTTTGAATAAATCAAGATATCATCAATGAAAACGACAACAAACTGATCCAGATAAGGATGAAATATGCGATTCATGAGATCCATAAACGCTGCTGGGGCATTTGTGAGCCCAAAAGGCATCACTAGAAATTCATAATGCCCATATCGAGTTCGAAAAGCTGTTTTAGGCACGTCTGCTTCTCTTACCCCCAGTTGATAATATCCTGACTTCAAATCAATCTTGGAGAAAACACCTGCCCCAGAAAGCTGATCAAACAAGTCGTCTATTCTAGGCAATGGATATTTATTTTTCACCGTCACCTTGTTTAATTGCCTGTAGTCTATGCAGAGTCTGAGAGTTCCGTCCTTCTTTTTGACAAACAAAACCGGTGCACCCCAAGGAGACACACTCGGACGTATAAAACCTTTTTCAAGCAGTTCTTGCAGCTGGATCTTCAGTTCCTTGAGTTCCGTAGGCGCCATTCGATATGGTGCAATCGAAATTGGTGCAGTACCAGGCATTAAATCAATGGCAAAATCCACTTCTCTTTCTGGAGGTAACCCTGGTAACTCGTCAGGAAAAACATCCTGGAATTCACACACGGTCGGTATGTCTTGAATTTTAGGTTTGTCTTCCTTAGCTTCAAGCACACAGGCTAAATAAGCTGTACACCCTTTTCTAACAAGCTTTTTTGCTGCTGTGGCTGATATAACATTAGAAAGAAGGTTTAATTTCTCACCCACAACGGTAATCTCACCATTATCAGGTGTCCTAAGAGTTATTCTCTTTGAATGACAATCTACTATTGCATGATGCCTAAATAACCAATCCATACCGAGAATTACATCAAATTCACGGAAAGGTAACCCAATCAAATCCCCCAAAAATTCATAACCTTGAAATTTAATCGGACAGTTCTGGTAAACTTTATTTACCACAATGCTATGACCCAAAGGATTAGTTACCAGAATTTCATGATCAAGAGAATCAACATGCAATCTTTTATCATTAGGCAGAGGAATACATATGTATGAATGTGTGGATCCCGGATCAATCAAAGCATGAACAGACATATCAAAAATAGAAAAAGTACCAGCAATCACATCAGAAGCATCCACATCATCCCGAGCCCGCATGGCATAAGCACGTACTGATGTGCGGGTGTCAGGTCTCTCAACTGATTCTGACAAGGCTCTCTGACCACCAGAATAGAACCGGGTCCTCTGCCTCTACCTCTTCCTCTGGAAGTGCCTTGAGCTGACCTTTCTGGCTGATTAGTTGCTGAAGGCTGCCTGCCTGGGCAATCTTTCTGAAAATGCTCCATAGATCCACATCTTAAACAGGCTCCCATCTTTTTCCAGCACTGGCCCCTATGAATTTTCCCACAATACTCACATGGTGGAATCTCCCCTCTACCTGATCCTCCTGCAGCACTGGCCATGGAGGAGGCTGGCTGACCTGACCTGGAAGTCGATCTTTGACCCTGTCCTGACTGACGGGAGAATGTCTGAGATGATGTTTGAATCTGGGATCCTGACCCTTTCTGCTTTTTACTTGCCGAGGAGGACGAACCAGCTTGACCCTAACCTCTTTTCTGTTGACCTCTACTTCTCCATTTTTGTTCCTCTAAATTAGCTTTTTCAATCCTCAAAGCTGCCTTTACCAGGTCACCATAAACTCTGATAGGTGTTATTGCCAGCAATTTCTTAATCTCATGGTGGAGACCTGCTTCAAATCTCTGACATCTATCAGCCATGGTAGGAATAAACGGCTTCGCATAGGCACTCAATCTATCAAACTCTTTCTCATACTCTGCCACTGATCTAGATCCCTGTTTCAGACGGAGGAATGCATCTCTCATTTCTTCCATGTAGGCATCCCCCACATATTTATCCCTGAACTGAGTTACAAAATACTCCCAATTAAGATCCTCGGGTGATCTAAATCTTTTTGTGGATTCCCACCACTGATATGCGGAGCCTTGCAGTAACCCATCTGCACAATCTAATCTTTCTTCAGGTGTGAGATGCAAAAGGTCAAAAATCCTCTTAATCTTAATTAACCAGAATTCAGCATCTGATGCAGTAACTGATGACTCTCCCTTGAATTCCTCTGCTCCCAATTTCTTTGCATTCTCCAGTATAATTCTTTGAGAAGGTAGGGGAGGCTGAGGCTGTGGCTGAACAGGTGGTGCAGCAGCTAATTGCTGTTTCATGAGCTTCATCATTGTTGTAAAGAAATCCGTCGGATTTGGCATTTGCGGAATTGTTGAAGGTGGTACCGGTGGAGCTGGCTGCTGCTCTTCACCCCTGTCTACATCACTAGCCGACGCATGGCTTTCTATTTCCTCAGTGCTTCCCCTTGAACTCGATTCCATTCTTCAATCTATAACAATAACAATAACAATTCCATATCAGAAGCACAACACATTCACATATAGATATTCCTCTTAGCACACATTCCAATTCTTTTCTTCTCTTTTTAATCACTTAATTACTAGTCCAGAATCGCCTAAATCGAGCTCTGATACCACTAAATGTAACACCCTATACCCGGTCAAAGAGAAGACTCGGATACCGGATGTCACAATCGGGTTTAAGCAATTTAGCGCATAAAAATAATCCTTTAATAAAAGTACTATTCATTTTATAAAAATTTTGGTAGAATATCCCCTAAAATTTAAGTTGCTCCCTGAAAACAAATTCATCCAAAACACTTCTATTTGTTCTCATCCTACCGTTCATTCTCCAGTCAAACTCTAACACACAATTAATGCCCTTCCTCCAGCAAATCATAAACCAGCAAATATTAAACCATACATATTCCTTAATTTACAATACTTTTACTTTAGATACAAAACCAAGTTCAAAACTATTTACATCATATTACATGTCCTTAAGTTAAGTACAAACCCAAAAACAAGTACTAGAAAAACCGTAAAAGAAACTATAGTGTATCCACCTCAAAATCCTTCTGTATACGATCCAAATTTTGGTGCAGATTCACCTACGGCTTTCCTTCCAAAAACTTCTTTAACCTACGCGCGGAAAGAAAATCACGCGCTAAGCATATTGCTTAGTGGTGTTCAAGCAATTCTATTTTTCCACATTATATATATACAGATAAATTAAGTAAATCATATACATCTACATACTTAAATTTCTTAAACAATGCACATTTTAACCAATCAAGCATTGACATATGGTAAAAGAACCTGATGAATGCAATTTAAATAAATATATACCTATGGTTACTATTTATTAACTAAATCAAATGTCAGACTAAACTTTGCGATTTGTATTTGCCCCAAGTAAATCCAGCAGAATCGCACCGAGCTGGATGAACGGGATATAATCGGGGGATTCAGTTCTCGGAACCATCCAATCCCCATTAACAATTTCTTATTCCGCATATGCAATTTTTCTATTACTTACATACATTTCTATATACACACACATATATATATACATGCAGTTGTGGATTCAGCTCTCGGAGCCATCCAATCCACAACTCCATTAAATTACATACACCGGATTCAGCTCTCGGAGCCATCCAATCCGATGTTACATATTAAGGCGCCACATTACAATTTCCCTAATTGGCATGCCAATCTATCCAATTTCTCCAATTCCTATCTGGCTTTACTAAGGGCAAATGAGAAATTTTCATAACAAATATACTTTACTTATTTAATTTAGATAATTTCAAGATATCTTCAATTATCAACTTAATATGCATCACCAACTATGATTCCAGTAGAGCTTTTTGCACAATAACCATATTAAACTATAATTTTTGTGCATAATACATGCTTATTAATTTTTGCTTTATAAATCACATTTATATCATAACTTTACTTAATCTTAAACTCAATTTACATAACTTTAAACATAAGAGAATTAACAATAATTAAATCCATCCAAAACATAAATTCACTAACATACATATTGCATAAATTTAAAGGAAAAATAAATTTGCTTGAACACTTACTTGGTATTTGATTTCCTCTCAAAATTTCAGCCTTTAGGACCTTAATTCACCATCAAATTCCTTATCTTTCCCTATTTTCTCCATCTACTCCATTTCCTCTCTCTACAAAAATTCATAATCCACAAAAATTCCTCAATTCAACCTCCAAATAATAATTTATAGCAAAATCCAATAATTATATAACCAAAATTTCACTTAATTACCAACAATTTAATTTTTCCCCAATTAATCCAAACCCTAAATATAAAATACATCATCTCTACTTAAATTAATCACCAAAAATTTATAATTAGTAGTAAATAAATGCTTACCCAACTAAAGAGAAAGAAAAGCAACCAAAGAGAGAAAGATTTGGTGGAGGAGAAACCAAGCAAGGGGCTGCCACGCAAGGAAGAGGAAGAGAAAAGAAGAAGAAAAGAAGAAGAAGGAAGGGGAGAAGGAGGAGGCGACGGCGGCGCCGGTGAGGGAGCCGGCGGTGGTGGCCGGACCAAGTAAAAGAAGAAGAAGAAGAAGAAGAAGAAGAAGAAGAAGAAGAGGAGGAGGAGGAGGAGAGGGGCTGCTGTCGGGTTCAAGGGACCAAGAAAAAGGAATTTATTCCTTAAAAAATCAAAGAAAAGACAATGGCCAAAACTACATAATTTTGGTCAAATGTCTATTTTAGTTCTCTAAATTTGTTCTATTAGCAAAATGATCCCAAAACTTTCTAAATTCATTTCAATTACACCTAAAATTATTAAATGAAAAATTGGGGTGTTACAATCTACTTTCGCATCTAGTTGGTTGCACATGATTTCACAACACACCTCACCCTCCATTATTTCCTAATAGTGAAAAATAGATATAACTTTTTGTTATATAATTATGACAAAATATATGAAGAGGGTAAAAAGCAAATCATAATTATAGGGTTTGATTAAATGATGATTGAAGTCAACTTAGTTTTAAAAATGAAGGTTTGGGTCAAAACTGTAATGGAGTTTGTGAGGGTGGTGGTTTGAAAGTTATGGGGATGGAGTTGGACCACAGACTATGTTTTGGAGAACAACTGGTTCTTAATGTCACTTGGTGGGCTCATCCTAACTTCCAATTGCTGCTGTCCCATGTGAAGGAAGCGGCTCAGTATGCAATGATGCAACTTCCGGAACTATCTATAATTTCTATTCTAACCAATAAATAACATGTACATGCTCTAATTCTATTTCAATATCATCAATAATAGTGTAATATTATTAATTAATTTTTTTTAAATTATTTAATTGGTCGCTTGAACTGTGTGCGATAATATTGCCGCCCGTCTGCTGGCTTTTCCGCGACTTTTTATTTTAACGATTGATTTGCTAACATCCACGCAACGCAATTAAAGTGGCCTTCCGCGTAACACCATGCAACGTTCGTCTCGAAAACGCCCCTCACATTTTGCACATATGCCCAAACTACCCCTATATCGGTACGGCTTTTTTTTTTTAATCCATCACGGAAGGGGGCTCCCCTCCTACTTTGCCCGCCTACGGTACGATTATGCATAAAAAATTCTTTTCGTTTTCGGTTAAAATTAATTTTTTTAAAAAAATTAATTATAACTAAAATATAATTTTTATAATTAATTATAATTAAAATATAATATTTAATAATTAAAAAAATTAAATTCATTTACAAATTATATTAATATAAATTTTTAAAATTAACAAAATTATAATTAAATATAATTTTAAATTTAATTATATAAATATAATTACTAAATTTTGGATCAAAATTCTAAAATAAAAAATATTTTTTTCCGTCATACCTCCACACTTTTTGGAAATTTTTTGTTCCATTAGGAACTATTACCTATTGGAGATGAAAATTCTCTACCTCACGATCATGCTTACTGTTAACTGATATGTATCAATTTAATAATATATTAATATTCTTATATATATATATATATATATATATTAACCATCACTTTTTTTATTTTTGATGTCTTTCTTAAAAAAATTACCAATACACTATTAATTTAATTTATAAAATTTATTCCAATTTTGGGAATAAGGTCATTATTGGTGCCAACTTGGCTAGCCCGAAAGCGACGGAGGACAAAACGAAACTGTTGATTTCAATGCATTCTCTCTCGTCCACTTCACCGTCTCCGCCGGTCATCCATTCTCAGTCATCTGCCAGTCCATCGTCAACGTTGAAATCGTACAGACATTTATTCTATGCCCCACCATTTTTTTAATCTCAATTTGTCGTCTCTCATTTTCTCGGGTTGCTTTTCTTCTTCTTCTCTCATTCTTTCCCTTCCCGTGTGTGACTGCAGAAGTTTTCTTTTCTCTGCAGAGAAAGCTGTCAGGGAAGAAAGAAAGGAGAAGCGAGAAATCAAACGCTCAAACCCTAAGTAATTTCTCTTCATTCTTTTTTAATGGAGTATCAACAAGCTTCTTCTGCTACTACTGTCTCCAAAAAGCTCTCTAATGGTGGAGGCTTAACTGGAAAGCACATATACGACGGCGTATTCGATAGTCCTTTAAAGCCTGGGTCTCGAATGGAGGATTACAGAGAGATATTTGGTGGCTCTGCTACTTGTTCGATTCCGATTCTTGATTTCCCGGAGTTGAAGGAGAGGAACATTTCGATGATGGAGGCACGAAGCAAAAAGCCAGATTACTCGACGATTTTTGGCGGTTTTGAAGAGGCGGATTTTGCTGTGCCTTATGAGGAACTGTTTTCGAAACCTAAAAGAGTGAAAAATTCGTTTCAACAAGCTCGGTAATTGGTTCATATGGTTTAGCAATCTATTCGTCTATTCACATCTGTTATTGGTATTTTTAGTTGAAGAAAACTGTAGTTTAAGTTGTCAAGAGAAGAGGAGACTTTAAAACTTGAAGCCGCTCATGCATTTATCAGCAAAATGAGGATTTTTGGTAACGACAATGATGTTGATTTATGGCTTAAATGCTCAAACTTTTACAGTTTGTTTGGTTAGTTAACTTCTAACATGTTCATTCCAAATATTTTTGCTTCATTTTTTCAGTTGGAAAAGGGGCAAAAAAAAGTTTTAAAATGTTCGCTAAAATGAGTTTTTTGGTTGGTTTTGCACAGGGCCTCTTCTGGGTTTTACCGGAGGGACAAAGCATTTCTTTTTATTATAGAATGCAGTACCTTTTATTTGGACCGGTTGTTTTAAGCCTTGCCAAAAGACTTAATTGATGGTCTTTACTTCCGCAATTTGGTGTATATATGCGACCTTGAAAAAAGATTAGAACTTTGCTTTCTTCTCCTCATATTATCATTGGTTTTTTTGTCTACCGAAAATTGTATTTGCCTTGGTAGAATACTGACCAGAGAGAATGTTTTATTTCAATTGTGCAGGATTCCAGCTAAAGCAAGGAGCCGCCCAGAAGGGCCAAAAGATTCTAATTTTGCACAAGAGAAACGAGGCCCATCACCTGAAGTATCATTCCAGTCGTTTGATGAAGTTAAACAGTTCAACGTATCATATAATAAAAGTCATCTGGGAAGCAAAAATGGGACAAATGGAGCTACTCATATAGCTCAGCTCCACGCTGTTCCTGGTTATACTTGTTTGATTGATGAAGCGGCTCCCCAGCAAGTGACCGATGATGGTGGCAAGCCAGTCCAAACAGCATCAAATGATGTTCTTCCGAATGCTGTTGTTTGTGAGGGGATAAAGGCAAGCAAACCTGTCCGGAAAGTTGTATCTGGACCACAGCCCAGAGCTTCCACCAGGAACACTTCTAACAGCTCTATGAGTAATCCTGAGATTCAGAAAAAATCTAGGACTAAATCCTTCTCAAATGATATATCATTTGATACATTTGACATTGGCCTTGGAACACAACCATCTACAATGTCACCTTCTAATATTGGTAATGATAAGGGTAACTTTAGTTCAATTAATTCAAAGGGGGTTTTTGGAAACAAACATTCCAAAGATGCTGCTGGCAGTTATTCACCACCCTGCCTTGATGACGAAGTAGATACTAATTCAGCTGCAGCTGCCTCTGCGGCTGCTGTGAGGAAAGCAATACAGGAGGCTCAATTAAAGATTAAAATAGCAAAAGAATTGATGGAGAGGAGGAAGCAAGGCCTTCAGAGTCGTGCAAAATCCAGCACTAATGATGGCTTGAAAGCCGTGAAAAGGGAGATGAAAGTTACAGAAAAAGCAAACAGATCGAAAGGGGGGGCTGAGAAAATGCATCTGACAGATTGCTCTCCAAAGCAGGTTTTCAATGGTCTAGCAGAGCACAGTGCGATAAGATCAACGCGGGACTTCACAAATGAGAAAAATGCCACGGGAGAAAGACTTAGCACAGCAGCCAAATGTGCTCAAGTGGATTCTAGGCTAGAAGCAAAAAGTGGAAAAGCCACAAAAGGGTTTTCTGAACCTGCTGGTATTGTCAGAGACAAGGAAACAACCTTGGAGGTCAACCAGGAAATCAATGTTAAGAAAATGAAACCATCAGTTAATGAAAATGAATGCAAGGAGAAGATGACAGAAGTAGGAAATGTCAATAAGTCAATGAAAAGTGAGAAGAAATTAGAAGTATCGGAGGTCTCTGAGGAGGAAAAGGTCCAGATGCAACTAAATTCAGCAGAAGCAGCATTTCAGTGGGATATTTACAGACACAGTACCAAGTTAGTTGAACAGCATTATCAGCTAGAAGAAAGTGATTTGAAGGTTAGAGTTGCTTATGAGCATGATGAAGTTCCTCAAATACCTGATGTGACCTTTGAACAGGAAGAATATAAAAGCATTGTGAGACAGCTGTGTGAACCAGAAGAAACTGCAAAGTTTGCAGTCCAAGATTTGGAGGCAAATGAAGATATAGAAGAAAGTAGAGTGGGTCAAGATCGGCTAGAAAATGAGAAGAGACAAAGGGAAGCAGACAATCAAGATGAAATAGAGAATCAATTACATGAAGTTCCAGTGAGAGAAAAGAATGAGGAGGGACCAGATGAAGTTCATAGTAAAGGAAACATTATGGGACAGAAAGAAGATTTGGATGGGGCAGAATGTGCAGAGAAACAACCAGAGCATTGTGTCCAGGAAGAAAATGAGAAGAGACAGAATGCTGTCCCCAAGCCAGATCATGCTGAAATTTTGGTTCAAGTTCATACAGAAGAAGTAATTGGTGCGAAACTTAATTGCTTTCAGGAAAAAGAGGAAAGTGAGAAGAGGCAGATAGAGAATTGTGAGACAAAAAGCAATGGGAAGCTGGAAGAGGCCAAAGAGAATGAGGGGGTGCTTAAAGAACACTATCTGCTAAGTGAAACTGAGAGACACGACAATTATGAAGATGCAGAGTCTGAGAGGATACAAACAGAGATTCATCTGGGGTCAGAGGATGAAAGCAACGTGGAAGTGACTCAGGGGACATTCAGGTACCAAGTGAACAACCTTAAAACACAGAATCATGCATATGAGCTGGATGAAAATAAGAAGGCAGGCAAAGCTGATGAAGCTCATGGAGAAAAAGAAATCGATGAAGGTGTAGAGGTTGCAGTTTTAACGAATGAGAGGGCAATTGACAGCTCCTCCCCTGAAGAGACTGGAGAAGGGACAAAATTAGTTGCAGAGGCAGATGACCAGTTGGAAGAAGAGAATATTGAAACTGGTGATATAGAGGAAGGTACCATTGGGCTTGATGGGAGTAAGAAGCAGATAGCAGATCTATATTCAGGTGAAACTGACTTGAACTTGGATCACAAGCACAATAAGTATCATGTGACCGGATATGAGAGATTCTGTGAACTGAAAAACCATTCTGAGGAAGTAACTTCTCAGTCTGAGGGAAATGACAAGTATGTCAGTGACTCGGAAATTGGCTTCAATAACGAACATAGAGAGAGTAGTTTATCCTCTGATGAGGAAAGACAACTAGGTAAAAGGATGGAGACTGAGATGCTGTGTGACCCAGAAAAGCAGGTTGACGAAGTTTATCATGTGAGAAAATTTAATCAGGACATGGAGGAGCCTGAAGTTGCTATTAATCATGAAGAAGATGACGCTTTCTTTGAATCTTCTTCTCAGGAAAAATGGGTGAATGCCAAGAATGGTATTCAGGCAAGTCAGGGGCCTCATATTTTTGAAAGGGAAGAAAAGAACATGGAAGTATCTCAGGAGGAAGGTGAAGAAAAGAAGGTGCAAGTATCTCAGGAAGAGAGAACAAACAGGAGCCTTGACAAAGGGGAGGAGAATTATCAAGAAACTCAGACAGTTGAAAAGAAGCAAACTAACGATAATTTGCAAAAAGAAGCGAAGTTGGGAAAAGAAAATCATGAAAGAATGGAGGAGGCAAAAAGCAGAGAAATGGAAAAAGAAAAGGAAAGAATAGCTGTTGAAAGAGCAATTCGAGAAGCTCGCGAAAGGGCTTTTGCTGAAGCCCGAGAAAGGGCTGCTGCAGAGAGAGCAGCTGCAGGAGCTCATCAAAAGATAATGGCAGAAGCCCGTGGAAAGTTAGAGAAGGTCTGTTCTGAAGCTAATGGTAAGTCAGCATCTGAGAAGGTGTCTGTCGAAGCCAAACTGAAGGCTGAGCGTGCTGCAGTAGAGAGAGCAACTGCAGAGGCAAGGGAACGAGCACTTGAAAAAGCATTGTCTGAAAAAGCTTATTTTAAGTCAAGAAGTCAGGCTGAAAAATCTGCAACTGAGAAGTTCTCTGGTGCTTCTAAAGATTTGGGAATCAAATCTAGTGTGAGTTACTTTACTGTATGTTTTTGTTATTTTTCTTGCTATGATTGTGTTACCTTTATGTGATATTAATATTTGATTTTTATTCAGGATCAACACAGTAAAGGTTCAGGTCCTTCCAGCAGTTCCAGATATCAGAGCTTTTCAAATAATGATGGTATGCAATACTGTAAAAGAAACGTAATCATATTTCCAGAGACATTTGTATCTGTTAACTTTGTGCCTGCTTATGAATAATACACATATTTTGCTTCACAGTCCCCTTATCAACAGAGCAATTTTCTGCTGCTAATGGGGAATCAGCTGAAAGGTTCAAAGCTACATTTGAAAGGAATCAACGGACAGCAGAACGTGCAGTATGCTTCTATCATTTCATTTGAATACAGAAACATAATTTTTCTGATTTTTAACAGGCATGCTTCTTTTGAGTTCACTTTCAGGCAAAAGCTCTTGCTGAGAAGAATTTGCGTGATCTTCTTGCCCAGAAAGAACAAGCAGAGAGAAACGTAATTATCTATTCAGCAAATAATTTAGTACTTTTGCAATAGTGACAATGTGTGGATGTTTCTTAATGTCCTGGAATGAAATTTATCGACAGAGATTAGCAGAAGTTTTGGATGCTGATGTCAAACGGTGGTCAAGTGGAAAGGAGAGGAATTTGCGTGCACTACTCTCAACACTGCAATATGTGCGTAAAAATTTTCCTCCTTCATAAATCTGTCTCGATTCGACAATGCTAGATCAGTTTGTCGTAGCTTACCTCATCAGGTCTGGATTTCAGATGGAATCTGGTTTTATGCAACTAGACTATGACCAGATCTTTTTTTCAGATAGATTATTATGTCTTTGGTACGAAATCCGTTCAATTTGTGATAATCTCGTTTTATGAGGATAAAACAGCTGCATAAGAAAAATTCTGCTTTGAACCGTGCATAAACAGCTTAGTTTTGCTTTAATGCATAACTAATGACATCAAAGACATTTTTGAGTTCCTTTAGAGCATCATAATGCAGCCAAGTAAAACTTGCTATACAATTTATTCTTCTGGATTTAGTTCAGAAGTCTACTGTTAGACTGTCATTCTCGGTTTTGTTATCTTTCTTGTTACATGCTGCATTAGAAATATTACCAGCGGCAGTGCATTTGGTACAGATACAGATGTGCTTGCTTGCTATCTCTTCATAACCGGCTTTTTTCATATACTTGCAGATCCTTGGCTCAGATAGTGGTTGGCAGCCAATTCCTCTCACGGATCTTGTATCAACCGCTGCTGTTAAGAAAGCTTACCGTAAAGCCACTCTTTTTGTTCATCCCGACAAATTGCAGCAAAGGGGTGCAAGCATACAGCAGAAGTACACTTGTGAGAAAGTTTTTGATCTTTTGAAGGTGCGTTCCTCTCTTTTGCCTTTTATGAGAATTGCTACACGGCTGAGAATGGATTTGTTTAGGCTCGATTGGTTTATTTAGTTATCTTTTAATTTTTTGTGGAATGTTGAGACTCAACTAAATTGAGGGAGAAAAGCTGCCAACTGTAGCATATCTAGGAAAGAGTAATTGTTTAACATGGTGGAATGCAACTTAACGGCAAATGGAACTCAAGATTGATAACGTTATCTATATCTATATTCTTGTTGGGTGATCTCCCTACCTATTCTTTCTCTTCAGGAAGCTTGGAACAAATTCAGTTCGGAAGAACGGTAGACTCTGTTGAGACTTCCACTCTTCGGCATACTTGATGTAATTGCTGCTCGTTCACAATTTGATTTCACAAAGTCAAATGTACAAATAGGATATTTATTGTAGCATTCTTTCTATGTAATTTCTGAAGACGGTGGTGGGAACTACCACTATTTATATTTTAATGCGCATATAGGGAAATTCAATTAGCGGCATCTTCAAATACAATAAAAAAATACACTACTAAAGACTTTTAAACTGACAATCGTAGTTTCAAAAGAAAAAATTGAAAGAAAAAAGACAATTGTAACGCAACCGGCAGACAATCGAGTTCAAACCTGGAATGAGTTCTTGCGCCAGTACAGCTAATAACCATAAAACTCTTCATCTCTCACAACTTAACTGAAATTGTAAACTAATTTGTTTTTTTTTTCAAATAGATAAAAATTCAGCGAAAAAACGAAAGTTGGTGATTGCTGGTTCTCATTTAGGCGATTCAGGTGAGGGATACTAGCTCAAAGACCAAGCACATGAAGCATTATAGCATTTTGCGCATGCATGCGGTTCTCAGCCTGTAGAAAGACAATCGAGTTTGGGGCTTCGATGACACCATCTGTGACCTCCACGCCCCTCTCTGCTGGTAAACAATGCATAAAAAATGCTTTAGGACCAGCTAGTTTCATTAGTTCTTCATCCACCTGTAACATGTAAAACACCCAAGTAAGAACCAGATATTGACAGTGTGTCCATCAAAACTCGTTCTAGATAGATTCACATGAGGATTTTGGAAGCTACTTATTTCCATATGAAAAGGGATGGCAGGTTGGCAAATTAAACAATGAATTGATCATAATCAATTATTTTGCAGAAGCTAAGCTTTCTGATATTCAGTCATTATGGTAATTGGAAAATCCATGAGATATCAAGACGTTAACAAAAACCAGAAAGCTAATAAAATCCAATCAAAAGCATTGTGTCACAGAAATAAACAGATTCTTGTTGTTCAACATAAGCTAGCAAAAATAATTTTCTTCATCTTCCGTTTTTCTTGAAAATATAGTGGAATGTGGTCAATTTCCGTGAATTGCAACACAACTCAACATATTATTGTGGGTTTCCCAGTTATTACAAATGCAAAAGTGTCAAAATAAGAACCAAACAGTACTAAATACCTCCATGCTTCTCAACAGAACCCAAAGATTTAACTACATTATTCAAATGATAAACGTAATTTACACCAAAGGCAGAAAACCAACTAATCCTTAAACAGATCCAAAAAAAAAAAAATGGTATATAAAACTTAGCATATGGCATTTACCTTGATTAAAAATGTAAGGATATTTACTTGAATAGAAACCTAAGGTCAAACTAATTGCATTGAGCACCCATGACCGTCTTAGTTTCCTTTAGCACAAAACAGGTGATGCTCAAGGTATTGCAGTAAATCAATAGCACAAATGGGAATGGTGAATTATGTGAAGATTAACAAATTCCTATTTGATGAGCTTGTGTCTGTTATAATCAATACATATATGAAAGGAACAGTACATGTACCTGAAACCCTTGGAATACTTTACGGCGGTGGGCAGCCTCTTCTTTCTGGCCCATACTTGCCCACACATCTGAGTATACAACATCAGCTCCTCTAACAGCTTCCTTTGGATCATTTGTGATCTCAATCTTGCTGATTCCAGCCTGCTGTGCCTTCTCAACTGCTTTTGCATCTGGTTCAAAACCTTTAGGGCAGGTACAAACAAAGTGGAAAGGAATAACAGCCGCCAGCAGCAACCAGGAGTGCACAATGTTATTCCCATCCCCAACATATACAACCTGAAGTTCGGAAGAGGGTTTGGAACCACATATAGGAATTGTACACTTTCATAGTCTATGAAAACAGTGAATGGCAGCACAGTGAACTAACCTTGGTTCCATCCAATTGACCAATGTGTTCAATTATTGTGAGGGCATCAGCCATTATTTGACAAGGGTGGTTGTAGTCCGTCAGGCCATTGATAACAGGTACAGTTGCATACTTTGCAAGATCAATAATATCCTGCAAACATACAGAATATGTGAAAAGCTAGCTCAACGAAACTTAAAAAGCATATGCTAATGTGATTTAAAAAGACTCCAACCACAAGATTATTGCAGTTTTATAAGATTTCACATCTTTCTCAACCTTCAAGCACATCAGTAACAGAAGTCACCCCAATGATCACATAAAACTTGATCTTGCATGAATCCACAGAATTGATGCTAACAAAAGCATGCAAATAACATATGCATAAACATATAGAGAAACATAACTAAATCATCAGAAGGAATTATATTTACACAAGAAACTCACCAGCGTACCTGATGAGCAAAAACACGTGCCATAATGATATCATTATAACGGGACAAAACGCGGGCAACATCACGAGTTTCTTCTCGTTTGCCCATCTGGATGTCATCAGGTCCTAAATATATTGCATGTCCTCCAAGCAAGAAGAACCCAGTCTCAAATGAAACCCGGGTCCTCATGGAAGGCTTAGCAAAGATCATTGCCATGGTCTTTCCTTTAAATGGCAGGAATGACCTGTCACCAGATTTCAACCGTGACTTAACCTCTGCAGCCCGGTCCAAGATCTTTATGATGGTGGCTTTGTCAAAATCATTAATGTGAAGAAAATCCTTAAGCTCGGTTTTTGCTGCACAATATCCATCAAAACATAAAAGCGCTCAGCTTTAAGTTCATGTAGTAATAGCACAAACAGGTCCACTGAGAAGAGTACAAAGGGCTTTAATTACTTATTTAACCTTTTGAACAAGCAATGACAAACAGATTACTAATAGAAAGAATCCCACCTACTCTAGAGACATTTCTTCATTGTTCAAAACTCAACAATCAAGACCATCAATTTCAACTTCTCAAAGAAGAAATTGGCCCAAAAATGATAAAACGTAGCTAAAGCGCGAAAATTTTTTACGCCTACATCGTCAATAAGGCTAACATTTCTTCATTTGGAGCATTTCCGTAGGTACAAACCAATTTCAAATACTAACAGCGCGCGAAAATTCGACAGCAAAGCCGCACTATTCTTATCGACGGATGCCTAAAACCCTAATCTGACATCATTTCATTCAAACAAGGAAGCATATCGATCAATAGTCGTGATAAAACCATAAAATTCGCTTATGTGGGGATCAGCAAAGAAACTTTAGAGAAATTCGAAATAGGGAGACGGACCTGTGCCATTGACGGAAGAGGAAGCAGAAGAGGTAGCAGAGGAAGTTTGGCACGATATTCTTCCACGAACCGCCTGAGGAGACACCGATGCACAGGAGAATCGGGAAGGCCGCGAGAGAAGATTGGTGGAGAAAGCAGAGGAAGACGAATGTAGAAAGTGTTTGTTTGAGGGAAGTGTGCAGGGACAGGAAATCGCCGCCATTGTTTTTGCAATATTGGATCGTAGCAGTTGCAGTGAGTTGAGTGATGCAGCGACCAGTAGATGTAATTTGGTTTATGTGATTTAGGAGGGGGGTGGGGGTTATAGAGGGCCGAGATTACGAAAATATCCTCAGCCGAGTATTGAAACGGCGCGTTTCATTGTGATGTCTTATGACTCTCACTATCGGTGACTCAGATTTCGGTGTGGAGTTTCAGTTTGATGTGGCTCTTGTCTGCCACATATACATTCTGTCATTGGAGATTAAAAGGAAATTTCTAATTATATTGATGGTCCCTCTTTTGAGCATTCCACGAGAGTCCATACATTTTAGGCCAACTCATATTTATCTAAAAATATATAGATTAACCGAATCGATTTTAAATTGATTAGATTTGAACCAATATTTTGAAATAAATTTGGATGAAATTTACGTAACATATCAATTTTACGATACATATATAGATATCATACATTTCTTTTGCGGCCCATACAAACACACATGAGACTGCATTATTATTAAATAAATTAAGAGCAACATCGATTCAAAACCTGGAGCAACATCGGTTCAATTTAACTATATAGATTTGATATATTTTTAGAACAATTGTTAAAGAAGAAAATCCTTGACTTGTGTTTCTAGGTAGCCGCCACGTGAACCTGAGCAGGAGAGACGACTTCTTTTGCTTCACCTGCCTCGTCAGAAAGAGGAATCAATCTCTTTGCTCGGCATGTTTCCACAGCTCCCACCAACATATCTTCCAACGTATGTTTGAACTCAAATCCCAACTCCCTCAGCTTTTGTGAAGAGAATATGAAATTCTTTTTGTCTTCCTCCATGCCTTTTATACTAATTATCAGTACAAATAATTGATTAGTCTAAATTATTGAAAATTAATGACCAATTAAATAAGAAAATGTTTGTTAATTACCTGTCAGCAATATTATACTCTGGGTATTTTTCTCTTAAAAATCCTGCAACTTCATGAATGGTGGCATCGTGCGAAGAGCAAATGTAACGACCCTTGGCTTTTGGATTTTCAAACACAAATATGTGAGCATTGCACAGATCATCTAAGTGCACATAATGCCCTTGCTTTATTATCGCATATGGGCCTCATTTCCTGATCCAGAACAAGTAAATGGAAATTAACAACAATTTAATTCTAATTAGCAATAATTCGTACATTTTACTTTAGTTATTGCTTCATAAATAATAAATTAATTATGGGAGACTTGATTACCTGTGATTAAAGAAAGTGCGGATCTTTAAATAATGCACTATTTATATACAAGATAATATATACTCAATTTTTTTCAGTTATATGTTATTCTTCCACAAACATTGAATATATATTATATATTTATGCAATAAAAAACTAAAAGAAAAGTAATTGGATTTTGATTATATCTTATATGGGATTTGAATGTTCTATTTATCGACTTTTTTTTGTGGGATTTCTTTTGTTGAAAATTGAAATGATGGATATGTTTACAATTGGTCAACCCACAAACATTGAATATATATTTTATTATTATGGCTAGGTCTTTGCTCAAGGTAACAAAAAAAAAATATCTTTGTTAAAAAATAACAGGGATGTTTATCAGCATGTTTAAGTGATATTTTATCATTAATTTGGTTCATGGAAAATTAATGAAACAAATTTAGTGATAATACTCTTAAAAATTCAAATTGAAAATCCAAAAGTTTCAAAAGATCCATGAAAGCCTCATCAACTAGATCGTCAAATACGGGAATCGAGGCTGTCCGATCGGATGTGTAATGGCTCAAATATCGAATTAGTCGGAAATAGTATTCCAACTATAAATAGCGATACCGAGATGAATAGTATCTTCCGAAATAAAAAAATATTTTATGTGATCATTGAAAAGTACTAGTTGCAATTCATCTAAGGTAAAATTTGGAATCAAAATGAGATCAAATAAATCTTCAAAAGTTAAAAATAAAAAAATTTCATGATTTTGAAGAATTTTCACATCTACATTAAATGAGATGTAGAATCATATGATAATCAAAAATTAATTTTTTGAAGATTTTAAAAAATCAGATTATCGGACTGGTAAAAGTGAACCAAATCTGAAAACAATCTCTTATTGACTCAAAAATATTTATGGAGCCTAATGAATATATTTTGAGAAGTATGGAAGTATTTTATGAAGGTTTGAACTCAAAAAATACAAGAAAAATAGAGATTTCGGTTCAAATAGTAACCGATTGACCGCGAATTTGTTTGAGACTTTAAAAATAGTAAATGATCTCTAAAAATTTTTAGTTGGATTCTAATTAGTATTTGAAATTATTTGGTAGTGAAAAAATAATTTTACGATAACACTGAAAAATTGCTAACCGGATCAATTTAAGTGAATCAGATCGAAAACGGACTCCGACTGAGTTAAAAATTTTTATGAAAGGTTAATTTATCATGTTAATAATTATGAAATTTATTTTGAGTGAATTTGAGTTTGGAAAGCGATAAATAATTTACAGTACATTAAACGGGTCTAAAAACCAAATTGGACCCAAACTAGGCTCAACCACTTTGGTTAAACGAAGCCTAGCCATATAAGTAGCCTAAATATCTATAAATTTGATCTAGAGACTTCACCTAGTTGCTCCCTCTCTCCCCGTTTCTTCTTCTTGACCGAATTGGCTATCTCTTCCTTCATGAGTTTTCTTGATTTCTCTCTCTAAGCTTTCCACTAAATCAAACCTTCCAAACAAAGTTTAGCTCCTCTTTCCACTTATGATAGCCTCTAGTTTCTTGTGAAAGTGAAAAAAGTGAAAAAATGGATGGAGAAGGTTATGGATCAAAAGTGAGGTAAGAAAAATTAAGGTTTTATTTCAAATTAAAGGCATATATTGATGGATTTAGGCATGTAAATTTTATTTATGATGATAGAATCAATTATTGAAGGATGATTTTTGTAGAATTTGCATGGGTATTTTCGACCACTGTTGGAGAAGAATGAAAATGATGGAATTTCATAAATTTAATTAAGGTGATGAAAATAGAGATTTAAGTATGAAAGATAAGGAATTAAGGTAAGTGGATACAATATCCCTTGATTTTCATGAATTTTGTGTAGTGGTATGATTATGTAAATTATGTATATAATTCATGTTAAATTGAAATAGGCCTTATAAATTATTTAGGGGAGTTAGAATTGATGATTTGAATACCTTAAATAAGGAGGAAGAAAGTGTATGGTATGGACAATATGGAAGCCGAATTAGGTACTAAGAGATACTAGGGTATATTTGATGATTTAATGGAAATTAAAAGCATAAACATGTTAACTAAGGTTATAGATATGTGAATTAAGTATATAATTAGATAAATGAAGTTATAAGAAAGCTTGATATCTAATAATAAAGGAAAAAGAATATTGAAGAGTAGAGAAATTGAATAGGCCAAATGAAGAATCAAAAGAAAATGAATTATAATCAATTGATAAATGTAAATACGATCTATTGGACTTATTTGAGTACATTTTTAAGTTGTTTATATATTATATGTATATATTATTTGTTAAAAGATAATTTAGTGTTCATTGAAAAGTAAATATCGAAAATAAGTTAATTAATGTATTAGATAATGAAATTAGTGATAAGGAAGGAAAGGATTAATTTAGGGTGAAAATTTTAGTTTGGCCGACTAGTATACTAGAATTTAATATAATACCTTTTTAATGTTTAAGGGTATACAAGCATATAGATATATTAGCTAGTATATAATTTAATGGAATAATTGATTAAATGAAGAATAGTGGGATATAATACTTTAAAACGAAATTGTAATAATGGTTATGTAATTTACTAACCTAAATACGATATGAAATAGTAAGTGAATATGAATTATGAATAATCTTAAAATGTGAATGCATAATTTGGAATGAAAATTGGATAATAAAGGTTAAATGGATGTGTAAGAGAAATCAAAGTATATTTTATGTATTTTTAATATTTAATGTCATAAAATAACCATGAGGTGAAATATCATATCAATGAATTTCATTAGAATTTATGAAAATTATTTGAATATTTTAAGAAGAAAATTAATTTATGTATAAAGTGAACTTCTTGGATTATTGTGAAATAATTCATAAATTGAGTAGAAATGATGAATTATAGTGATATAATTCATAAACTGCACAAAAGTGATGGCAGAATTGACTAACTGATGTAATAAATTAAAAAAGCTACTGAAAACATAAAAATCCAAAAAGTAATTTTGAAAATAATTGAATTTTGCCTTTAGTAATGGTTAGACGATCAAAATCTAGTTCATGATATAATTGACTTGCCATAGGGATGCCCATACTGCAGTGCAAGTTATGGCGACTTGTTTTACTATGGTAAGATCGTAATGATCTCCCATAGTATCTGTATTATCTGCTCTGCTATATTCTGTTCTGTGATAAATGATCCTTTGAAATTATTTTTCAGTCTATACTGTGGATTCGTGGGGTTCAAGTCCCGTATATCTAATCTGAAGATTTCTATCAAGATTGTACTAGGGATATAATCGTAAAAGTGATTGAAAAATGCAAAAAGTAAAGTGAAAAATGAAGATTTGAATGAAAAAATATCTAATTGAAAAGAAATAAAAAGTTCAAGGGTAAAACGGTAATTCTCCCAAATATTGAGATTAATGAGTAAAATGATAAAGAAATGAATGAAAAGGATAAAACGGTAAAGTAGTGAATAAACAGCCTGAAAATGAACTTTTAAAGGACTAAAATGAAATTATGTATGAAAAAGTTAAAATAAAGATTAATTGGTAATTTGAATGCCAATTAATGAATTTAGAGAGAAAATGAATGAACTAGTGGCAAATTTGTAATTAAAGTGTAAAAAAGACGAATTCGTAATTAAATGAAAAATTAAGGACTAAATTAAAAGTGTACCGAAATAATGGTATTAATTTATATTGAATGTGAAGTACATTGATAATTATAAATAGGATGTAAAAATGACAATTTTGTAATTAATTGAAAATAATTGATACTAAAATGTAAAGTGGCAAGAAAATGATATATTAAGAATTAAAATTACAATTTGTATATTGAATAGTATATAAGTACATAAATGAGTTCAAATGGTGATATTATAGCAATTAATTGAAATTGAAGGGCAATATTGTACTTCAATAAAAGATAAGTATAAAAATGATGAAATAAGATAATGAGTAGTTTAAGTGGTTCCACCAATATAACTGATAACCACAAAAATAATATTTTTTCAAAATCTAGACAGTCAGCCCACTACACCTAACAGGATCCATCCATTAGCGGATGAACCCAAAGTGTGAGTTACAAAACAAGGGAAGGGCCACGTCATGTCCGACCAGATTGATGGAACAACACATCAATCAATCCACTGATACAAGACAAAGCCCATGCCCCTCATCTATTCCTTCTCATTTCGTCGCTCACCTGCTCTGACAGCCAGTTATCACATTGCCAGCACTCAAGCACATCCCTCCTTCTTCCTATAAACAGCCCAATGCACAGTGGCTGCAGGTATTGAACATCTGAGTCTCTCTCTCTAGAAAGCAACTAACTTAAGTTTCGGAATATTAACGTCTGGTCAGATGGGACACACTTTTTTAGAGGACCCAGCCATCCGATCGGGAGCTACAACTGCTGACTCTCCTTTCTCAGATAAAGACATTATATGCTTTATCATTTGGTGCTTTCGTTGAGAGGCATAGCAGATTTGAGATATAATGAGCATTCAGCTTTTCGATAATATGATCGAGGCAGCAACAACTAATGCAGATCTAGTCCCTCAGGGAGAAGAGAGAGATCTCCCAAATCTCCAGCCAGAGGAAACCTTCTTTCAGAATTTGACGATACCATTCTAGGCAGCCGGAGAATACCTTCATTACCGTCAGGGATGTGCGTGCTATTCTTAATGAATTCACTAAGAGCATCGTCCAAATAATTTAAAAGAAAAAAATGCCCAGAGCTTCTAAAAGAGATCACGAAATAGACTTCATGGACGAAAACTTTAGAAGAAGAAGAAACATGAGAATCTTCATCAACGAGCCACGAGCCCATGACAGTGGGAGAATGGAAGTCAGAACCCCGAAAAGGTATGACAAAAAAAGGGACGATATCTGCAGGTAGAGACTCTACCTACTTCCCCAGCAGGTCTTCCATATCATCCATCGGAGACGACCTGTCTTTTATGTGCACATCCAACCGCAGGCACTCTAGAAGATCCAAAGAGAAGTTTGCCTCCACGGCCATGAGTAGGGAAGATAAATGGTTCAAGCAAAAATTCAAGTAGTTTGGCTTGACAGAGCCCAAAAAAGGCATGTTTAAGGAAAATACTTGCAACAACACAGCTTCTCATTCTGCAGGGAAATAACGGGGTCTGAGCTACCTTCTAGGTGGAGAGATGTAGTGATATAGTTAGCTTCATGAAGATATCAGATTGTTTCGATCGGTTCATCTTTCCAAGATCCTTGTTGTTCACGCCAGGCTCTGGTGTCAACCATTTATTTTAACATTCGATTCTAACTCTTTTGGTATTTATAGTGGATCGCTCTTTCAGTGGTCATCTTTTGGCCATATATTTGGAATTGATGAAGCCCAATTCGTCAAGACCTCAAAATGAGTTTTAATCGGGATAATGATAATTTTCATCAATCTTTCAATCATGATAGCCATCGTGATCTTGTTGACCTTACGATTTTTGTATTCTTATTGCTTTCAATTGGAGATCAATGAAGGGGCATCTTTTTAAGGGGACTAGTCTAGGCTTTGCTGCCTAGATGTCTTCATCGATAGATGTAGCTTGGCTTTTCTGCTTTCTGAATTTGATCATCAGGGGAAGCTTTTAAGGGGCTTCTTTGCCTTCTTTCTTCTTTTCTGTCTGATGTCTCTCCAGTTATCTTCATCACATGATGCTGGGTAGGATACTATTCCTTTTTGGAGTTTTCTTCTTCGATTTGACTTTTTCCTCAAAATCAATCAATTTTGCAGAACAAGTGCCATTACGCATGGAGGAAGGTAGACTTTCCCCCACTGTTCCAATAAAAAGATATTTTCAGGATAATCCTTTAGCTCTAGCATCAAGTCTTATCTGATTTTCCCGAAGAGAAGAAAGGGATATTCATTTCATCTATTTCAATCTGTTTTTTAGTAGGCTAGTTCCGAAAGTCTCCTGCACCATTTGCACATCAGTTTGAAAGAGGATTATTCCACTTTCTTTCGATCTTGGCATGTAGTTTTCCACTTCCTTTCAGTCTTATGATTTTGATTTCGCCTGCCCAAGTTCTTATGTGGCCTTAGAGACTTTCATGGAACTCACATATTTTACCTTTTTCTCTGTGGTATTTTACATTTACTGTATGAATTTTCGTGTAGTCTCGAACATTTTCACAAAAATCGTATATTTTGTTTTCCTCTCCGTGGCCACAAATCCATGCTTTTTCGTGAAATATAGGAGTTGGATGTTTTAGTTTAGCTATCGACTCTTAATGAAAGTACCAAATGATAAACCACATATTTTATAAAGATAAAGGGTATTTTTGTGTAGAAATAAATGAGAGACTTTGATTACTAGAGGGTGAATCCCGATCGAATTGGAACGGAAAGGACCTGGGAAAAAGAAGCTCATCCGACTGTGTCGAATTTCGACACTCCGATGCTAAAATTAGCAAAGGGTATAAAGCTCTTAGAGAGAGTTTATGTTATTTAGAGAGAGAAAAGTATCAATTTTTTCAGAATGGGACCTGCTATTTGTAGAGTTGAGGAAGTTTGAGTTTTACTCTTGAGTAGTTAGCCTATTATACAACAGGTATGACCTATTCTTATAGGTAACGACGATTGGATAGTGGCGTGTGTCAGATAACTTTCGCCTATTAGTAAGAGATCACATCCTGTAATACCCTTATAATACTGCACTATATACGTACGGTGACTGATTAACTCAGATGTTACATCAGAGCTACAATCATCCGATGTACTATACCAGACAGTCCGGTAAAATTATTTTTTCAAATATCATCAACATATAAGTACTATAATAATCAAATAGTTCCTATGCAATACTAAATACAATTGTACAAATACACATGCATAATCATAATTTTAATACTTACATTTTTGTTTCTTATGATACATACATGTCAGGCCTGTACTATCCATCATCCTTCCTTCCTGTCTGTAAAATTTGTTGAATCTCTTTGTCTTCAAAACCTGCACGACAAAACTATACACTGAGCATTAAAATGCTCAGTGGTAGGATACATATTCCAAACTTTTGAATCCAATCACGTGCAGGTTTACACAAGCCTATCCATTTTTTAGTTATATCATCATTAACTCTTTTTGTTTCTTTCTATTATTATCTCAATTATCCTTCAATCACTGAAATCAACCATTGCTATGCTTACACTCTTGTTCATTAACATTAAAATTCTTAGGGTCTTATCTAGCAATAATATCACGTATTTTTCTGATAAACTTTTATGGAATTTCTTTTCATTATTACCGTGATCTATCTATGATTTGCTATACCTTTTGATCAATTCTTTAACACTATAGTAGTATTACTAATCAATTTGCTATTACTATTATGATAATTAATAATGACATTATTTATCTATACATCAACACTGTCTATCACATTCTCGTCCTTAATGACTCTAACATTTTCAGACTTATTTCACTTATTGATTGCATTTTAATTCAGCTTGTGGACTAATTTTTCTTTGCTCTTATTAGAATCGATTTTCAATTAAGTCCCATTTTTAAAATTCTATTAATTTACAATTTATTTTTCACTTGCCAACTATTACTATTTTTGCCATTTCTTAAATAACATTCATCATACTTTTAATTACACTTATGGATCATATTATTTTTAAATTTTTATTTTAGTCACTTTCTTACCATTATCAATGGTAAATTACAATGTGGTCCCTAAAGTTGCACATTTGCAAATTTTACCTTACATTTTCCCTATTTATATCTCATTTTTTCCTATCTTTTACTCTTAACACATGCTATGACATAAAAAAATATAATGGCCTCACCATCGAATTAGTCATTAATAGCACTTTTTCGATAGTGAATAGTATTTTCGGGCTGGAAATTACCTCCGAAAGTGAAAAATATTTTATTAGACTATCGAAAAGTATTAGTCAAGAGTAATCCAGGGTTGAAATTTGAAGTGAATTTGAGATCAAATAGACCTCCAAAAGCCAAAAGCACAAAAATCAAGGTAATTAGGGTTTAGAATTTTTAATTGATTTTTTATCGTTCTAACTATTAAAATAGTAAATACAGCCTAAAAATTTTAAAAAATTACATATATGCCTAAAATAATATGTAGATTATTTTGGTAATGAAAAGAGAATTTTTCGATAACACTGATAATTTTAAATTGGATCGATTAAATTGAATCAAACTCAAAATGGACTCCGATTGGGCTGAAATTTTATATATAGCATATTTTTAATGTGATATGAATAATGAAATTAAATTTGAAGTGATTTGAAGATTAAAAGTAGAATAAATTAATTAGAATCATTTATCGAATAATTAGCAGGCTTAAACTAAAAATAGTTCAAGCACACTTGAAAGCTAAACCCAAGGCCCATTTAAAGAGTTATAAAATGCCAAAAATTCCAGATTTTTCCAGCAGCAAATTCGTTCTCCTTCCATCATCTTCATCTTTTCTCTCTTTTTTCATTCAATTCTCTCCCAAATCCACCAAATCAAAGCTCAAGAATGTGATTTCAGCATCTCTAGAATACCCTAGCCATCTTTGATCTTTGATTCAAGAAAGGAAATCAAAGAAAATCAAGGGTTAAAGTTTAGGTGTCAAATTTAGGTAAGTTAAATAATTAATTTTAATTTGATTTTTAGGCACCTATTACTAGTTTTGGGTGCTTAAAATTTATTTTTGCTGTTAATTTAAGCATTTGAGGTCAAAATCATAGGGTTTATACTGATAAAAATTTCAGCCCATGAAAGATTTCAAGAGGAGGAACATATTTCAAAGGCCAAGGGCAAAGAAAAGGAAGTCTAGGCAAGGTTAAGCATGAAAAAAGATTTATGGCTAAATAATCCTTTTATTTTCCTATTATTTATGTGAATTTTCTTTAGATTTATTAAGGAAAATTTAATGTAATAAGGTACAATTGAAATTAATGTTATATTCATGTAATTAGGACTTAATTATGCTTATTAGAAATTTTAAATGAATTTAAAATTATTGATTCTGGGTTTAGCAAGGTATTACATGAGGTTCTTAAAAGGGTTTATCTACTATTGCAGTTCCACTGACTCGACTGTTATAGAAGCATACCAAGTTTATGTAGACTAACAGATGTTAAGAATGCTTTGAGAAACTTAAAAGTATGCTGATAGAAGCTCATATTCTCACTCAACCTGAGCTGGAAAAGAATTTTATGATCTACAGTAATGCCTCCAGAAATGTTCTAGGCTGTGTTTTGATGCAGGAAGACAAGATAATTGCTTATGCCTCCCAACAGCTCAAGACTCATGAGAAAAATTATCATACTCATGATCTGAAGCTAGCAGCTATAGTTTGAAGATTTAGAGGCACTATCTGCATGGAGAAAGATGTTATATTTATTCTGATCACAAAAGTCTGAAATATTTGCTTACTCAGAGAGAGCTTAATCTTAGACAGAGATGCTGGTTGGAGTTGATTAAAGATTATGATTGCTTTATCGACTACCATCCAGAAAAGACCAACGTGGTAGCACTTAGCAAAAAATTCATGACAGGTAATGTAAATGTTTTCAAATGAAATTGTATTAGTGATTGATAAGTGTAATTGACTGATAGTATTATTTGCAGCTCTTCGAGTTTTGAATGTTAGTTTGAGCCTGGCATCAGATGGAGGTTTATTGGCTGAAATACAATTAAAACCAGATTTTGTGTATCAAGTAAAAATAGCTCATAAAGAAAATGATCAATTGAAGACAATTATGAATAAGTTAAAGGATGGCAATGAAGGAGATTATTTTTTGAATGAAGATGGAAGCCTTTGCTACAAGAAAAGACTCTGTGTTCTTGATCAGGAATAACTGAAGATAAACATCCTTACAGAGGCACACCATAGTAGTTATGCTATGCATCCTGAGGGTAACAAGATGTACAGGGATTTGAAATCTTATTATTGGTGGCCAAAGATGAAGCGGGATGTGACAGAGTTTACGAGTTTGTGAGTAAATGAATATTTTTAGAATAAATTTTAGTTGGGTATTAATGGAAAGATTTGAAATTATGATGAATTATTGCATAATTTAATGATTAAATGGTGGATTATTACGAAATAATTCACAGACTGTAAAAAAGACTGACTGTAAATGTAATGTACTAGTACAATATTGATAAGTATTGTAAAGAATGATTAATTAAATAATAAAATAAAAATTAAGTAAATTTGTGCCCTTAAAAAGAGTCGAGCAGTAAAATCTAGCTCGTGATATAATTGACTGGCCATAGGGACGTCTGTACCGAGGTGCAAGTCATGACGACTTGCTTTACTATGGTTGGATCATTAATCTCCATAGAATTTCTCATACGTACTATCATATGTTTATATATTTTATGAGAAATGATTCTTTGGGGTTATATCTCATTCTATTATAGCCTTGTGGGGTTTATGTCCCGCATATCTAGTCTGAGAGTTTCTGGCGGGTTTGTACTAGGGGTATAATGATAAGAAAATGTTAAAAGTGTAAAATGAAAGTTAAAATTAAAGATTAAGGTGAAAAAGGACTAAAATGAAAAGAATTAAAAAGTTTAGGAGTAAAACGATAATTTTTTCAAAAGATAAATTTAATAAGTAAAAGTGAGAAGGAAAAAAATTAATAAGGATAAAATGATAATTTGGTCAACTAACTATGTAAAAAGTCAACTTTTGTAAAATTAAAGGACTAAAATATAATTTTACATAAAAAATCAAAACAAGGTTTAATTAGAAATTTGTAAGCCAATTAATAGATTAAAATGAGAAAATAAGAAATTAAATGGCATTTTGGTAATTAAAGACATAAAAGGGTATTTTTGAAATAAATGAAAAGTTTAAGAACTAAACTGAAAAACTACGTAAAATTTTATGTTAAATGGAAAATTTGGTTTATAATAGCATATCGTGCTTTTAAACGAGAAAAATTGATAAAAATAACCTAATTGAACATAATTAGAAAATTATGCATATAGGAAAATACTATGATTATTAGTTATCACTGGACATGTTTAATGCTCGGCATGTAAAATTTACTGCGTGCAGGTACTGATATTATAGAGTATAAGTACACAGAAGATAAAAAATGCTGAAGAAATGGAATGATTATTTTTTTGGCAAGTAGATATTTGCTTTGTAGTTATGAGAAAAAAGTTGTAATGATAATTGTATTGTATTGTATTGTATATATATAAGTTGTGGATGAGAATTGTGGGAAGTGGATTGTATGTATATGTTATATGATGGAGTATATGAATGTATTATGTATATGAATATAAACTGTTATGCCTTTGAGAGGCTGTAGTATTTGTAGAAATTTTGTTGGGAGGCCAAAATTAAAAGAGGTTAAAATTTATGGATTACAAAAATATTAGACTTTTTTTTACAGTAAAAATGTTAGAGTTGAATTTGGGGTGATAAAGCTAAATTTTTATAATTTTTTTACATATATATTTTTTCTTCAAGCTAGAAAAAAAAAAGAGATGGCTAACGGTCCACGTAGTAGCAGGGTTTCAAAAATTGCGAAACCCTCGTCCAGAAAATTATTCAATGTCTTTTCTACGACAGTAAAGAGTTTTTTACATTTTTTAGTTTTGCGAGTTTTAATCACCCACATCTACTTAAAAAAAAGGGGTAAGAAAGGCCAGAAAGACAAAAGAGAACGGAGTGCAATTTTTGAAGGAAATATTCCTTATTTGACTTTACTTCCCCCATTTGCTGATCTGATTTCAATAAATTCCTAATTACGGGCCACCAAAATATTCATAATAACTCATCCCAAGAGACGCAACAGTTCTGAAGTTTGACTAATGCTGTCACGTAACACAGAGGTTGTTTCATTATTATTTTTTTATTTCCAATCTGAAAAATGCGGTTTGCTTTTCCACCATTGACTGGCAAGTCGAGTTTTCCGGCTTCAACTAAATTTAACTTGGGAACTCTGGTTAATGCCTGAAAGTTTGGCCCAGGCCTGGATTGAAAAATCAGTTATAGTCCATGGCAGAAATTGGGCCCAAACTCAGCTCAAAATAAGGCCCATTTAGGCGTTAGATGCATTTTAATTTTTTCTGGTGTCAAAGTTGGCAATTCGTTAGATTTACAAAGAAAGTTTCTCATATCTGCAACAAAAGAAAGGTGCTAATGCGTATCATGACTCTGTTGGAGTCTCTTATGCTCGTTAGGTGTTTGGTTTTGCGAGCTTTGCTCACCTTCTGTTATCAAAAAAAATAAAATAAAATAAAGGTGCTAAAGCCTACATAAAGATTTGATGCTTTAAGTTGGATAAAATTCGCATAATTTAAGTAATGAAAAGATAAAAAGCTTAAAATGATTTGAACTCGCAGTTTTATGGAACAAGTCCTTTCTGTTTGCAGAATTCAATAGTTTCAGCACATATATCTGCTGCATCATACTTGCTAGAATCGTACTTGAATGTGAATCCTAAATCCATCAGTTTCTTGGACGAGTATGGAATTGGTTTCAAAGATCCATCATCACCCTCCAATCTGCAACATAATTCATCTGTGAAATTTCATTTATTTCAAATATAAAAAAAACTTTTTTTTTTAATTTGTTTTGCACGTACTGGGTGGGAATGTTGTATTGTGGATATTTTTGGGCAAGTGATTTCCTGAGATGGAAAACTGTGGTAGGAAGATTACAACACAAGTATCTTCCATTTGCTTCTGGATGCTCATACAGGAAAATGTGTGCACTGCATACATCATCCACGTGTACAGCTGGCATTCGAGTAATGTTCTTGAATGCATTTTCTTCTTCTGCATTGAGTATAGAAAGCGTTAATATCTTTCTAGATTTGCAGAATATATATAATGTCATCAATTGCTGAAAAAAGGAGAAGTAATAGGGAAAAGTGCATACTGAAGATTATGGTGAGGACATATTCTATGGAGAGAGGCTTTGAAGGGGTAAGAAATGGACCGATAACAAATGATGGAACGACGGTGATGAGATGTAGGCCGTTTTCTTTGGCAAGTTCTATTGCTGCTTTCTCAGCCAGTGTTTTTGCAACAGTATATGACTACAAAACAACATGGGAACTTGGAATATATACTAATTTTTAGAAATACTCGTATATACACACAATAATATATTATATTGTCATCTAAAGCTCATCTGTATATATTATATATATAATCAACATATAATGATAAAAATAAAAAATTAATTTGGAAATAAAACAAGTATTAAGCGTAAATTAAAGGAAATGCGAACCCATCCAGTCATCTTCTGAGCACGGCAAAAATCAACATCAGTCCAACAGTTCTCATCATAAAAGAGCGGTGGAGGTGGTGGGTGGACGTCCACGGCCGCGGCGGATGAAGTGAAGATGAACCTCTTCACAGTCTTGGCTTTCAAGCAGGATTTCATCAGGTTTAACACCCCATTGACAGTAGGCTTTATGATATCATTCTGAAATAATAACAACTAGCATTAATTAATTTACAATTAAGCAATTAATGATGAAGTGGAAGTAAAAAACAAAAAAACTGGGAGAGTTTGCGTTACCATACTTCATGATCTCTCGCGGAAATGAATTCAAAGGGGGTAGCCACATGGAAAACACCAGAGCAGCCCTGAACGGCATCATCAAAGCTTCCTTCCTCAAGCAAGTCTCCTCTCCAGAAGCTGAGGTGCGTGCTTGCATTTGGTAACTCCATTAGATTCCTCACTTTCTCTATGTTTCCTACACATAATTAATGAAAAACAACAATTAAATTACATGATGTTATTTTATCAGAAAAACAGGGGTAAAGAATTGCAAACCAGGATCGCGAAGCGTTGCCTTAACGAAGTAGCCTCGTTGAAGAAGTCTCATGATCAGCCAAGATCCTATAAACCCTGACGCCCCTGTCACGCATACACTCTCCCCTTCCATTTTCTTCTTCTTCTTCTTCTTCTTCTTCTGCTCAACTTGCGTATCTATCTATCTATCTATGGGGTTTTTGCTATCTTATGTGGAATTTTACTTTTCTATTTATCGGCTATTTTGTTCTGTAGCGATTTCTTCGTCGAAATGATGGATATGATAACAACTGCTCAACTCACTAACATGGAATATATAGATTATTTGTGTAATAAATTAAACTAAGAGGAAAAATATCAGTCCAATTAGTCAATAAATTGGGCCAACGAACTGCGCAATCAGTAGTTTTTCTTGCCCTTAACAAAGTTTGGTAGCCACTGTTCCATTATTTTTATATATCTTCCGTACACTTAGTTTGACACTGCTGTCCTCAACAATCCAATTTTTTTCGAATATGTTTTTTTTTTTAATTTATCTTACTGATCATTATCTCATATGGATACCATCAATTTAAATGGATAAATTCATTAGGCAGTGATAAATCAGCTTGTTTTATATCACATATTCTTTCGCATCCATCCAACTCATGAGACTCAAATATGCCCAAAAACAGTAACAAAAGAATCTATATTTGAAAAAAAATATTATTTTCGTATTTATACCTTAATTATTGCCTACATATCCTTGTTTTTATTTGTTAATGGTGGACGCATGCACCATTAACAAAATTTTTTTATGTAACGTTTGTTAATCTCGAAAAAATTAAAATGCTAAAAAATAAAATTATTTTAATTTTTTTATATTTTTAAATATTTATTAAGAAAATAAGTTTAATTATCTATATTTTAAAAAAATTAAGATAAACATATTTTAAAATAATCAGATAAAAAATAATTAAAAATTTAAAAAATACATATTTTTAATTCTTTTCAAAAAATTTAGCAATCAATTAAAAAAAATTTAAATTGATTTTCAGTATTATACTGATTATTTCATATTTTAATCTAAAAAATATTATAATATTATTTTAAAATTTTTTATCTGAATTGATTTAATAAATGATACCTTAAGATAATATATAAATGCAAATAAATATTAGATTTGTTTGGATGAGCGTAATTGAAAGTAAATGACAGCAATTGAAGGAAAGTGAATTATGTTATTTTATTTGATTTTACAGAAAAATTTAGAGTAGATTGATCTGTAAATAAATCAGAATATCTGGGAATAAATCAGAATAATAAGTGAGAGGAGAAATTGACAGAAATGTATGAAACGTCAATATTATCCCTTCTTTCTTCTTAGTTCTTCATTCTTCCTCTGTTCCTTCATTTATTGTTGTTTTTTTTTTTACAGTTTTTGATTTTAATGAATTGATAAATATTTGAAAAAAATGATTATTCTGTATTTTAATGAGTCATTTCGAATTATTCTATTTATATGTTTAATCGAAATTATTGTTTTTTTTTGCTAAAAATGCATTTAAAATTTCTGTGACAATGAAGAAATTGGTATTTAAACCTAATAATTCTAACTGAAGCATTTATTAGGTATGTTATGTTTGTATATCGTATAACTATAAATGTCAATATATATATATATATATATATATCTTGTCCTAAATTATAAGGAAAAATTACAATTTACTTTATATTTATTTAAAAATAAATAAATAAGAGTAAATAGACTTTATATTACTCTTATTTATTTCATTAAAGTAAATTCAGTTCCAATTGAATTCCCATCCGACTTATTTCCATCGAAACAAAGGCTAAGAATTTAGCTTCTGTCCCTAAATTAAGGACTAATAGTTATTTTAATGCTTGAATTATACTCTCTCTTAATTTAATTTCCTAAGAAAAAATTTCAGATAACTGGGGAGTGTATTTGGGAAAACATAGCATATTCTAATTTCAATCAGGAAGAGCTCTGCGGGAGCAATTGAGTCCATATATTTGGATTAATATATGAGACAGACAGATGTCGTGTTGTGCAATATCTATTATTACCACCTTCATGAATTCTTCTGTCCGTAGGGAACCCGACACCTCCATGAGAGAGTTTGCGCAAATCACGCCACGCCACCTACATTTGAAGCCGCGTCGGTGAGGGTTTTTCAAAGAAACACGTATGGACATAAAATTATTTTTAAATGCTTGAAAAAATTATTATCTATTTTATAAATTTATTCGACGCGAAATAAAGTTAATAGACAAAAATTAAAAATTAATAAAAAATAAATGGTAAGATATTTATAAAAACAGTGGTTAAAAAATTGAATAATCTTCGTAATAGTTTGAGCTATTCGTTTCACATATCAATTTTTGGATCTGAATTAAATTTAAATTTATTTTTGTGAGACGAGTACGACAGTGAAAAAAATAATTAAGTGATTATGCATTAGATAATTTGACAAAACACGAGTTTATAAGAGTGAGAGTTGAGCCTTCTTTCACATGGGAACATAGCAAGAAAATCTAAATTCGTGATCCCTTGGCGTTTAATGTTTTATTAAAGTGAAACAAGAAGACACAAGTTTAATATCGGGGACGCATGCCCCTATTCGACGATGACGATGACGATGATCGAATGCCATAATGTCTTGAATTCAGAAAATTATTATATAAATAAATATAAATAAGAAACATGGAAAATTAGCGACCACAATCCACCATGGGCAGGCAGGGCCATATGATAATAGAGTGGGGCTGCCCTATCCTATTCACTGTCTTAATGTGGTTTCTTATCGCATATGCAATAGTGGCCACCGCTAAAATTTTCCGTAATTGTTTCTTTCAACGATATTAAAATCGGATCATATAAAAAATCGATAAAATTAGAGATTCGTAATTTAATCAGTTCAACCGAATTCAATCAAAATTTTTTTATTTTTAAAATATTATAATTTTTAAATACTATTATATAAAAATTAAAAAATATTTATCAAATATTAAATATATATCACAAATATTTTAATAATAAATTACAAAATATAATTTTAATTTTATTATTACAAGTAATTAATTATAGATTTTTGAATATCATATGTTAGAAACATAAAAATACAATCATATCATGAAAATAATTTCATATTTACATGGAGTACTAATGAAGTAAAAGCAAAAAATATTAACCTTGCATATATGAGTATAATTATATTTAATTATAATAAATTCAAATAGATAATAAGTATATTAAATTATTAAGTGACATTTTTAGAATTTAAAATATTAAATTTTCAAATAAATAAATAATAAAAATTTAATATATATATATTTTTTAAATTTTTATTATTTATTTATTTGAAAAAAATTAATATTTTAAATTCTAAAGATATTACTTAATAATTTAATATACTATTACAATGATCCAAATAGATAATAAGTATATTAAATTATTAAATGACATATTTAGAATTGAAAATACTAATTTTTTTAAATAAATAATAAAAATTATATATATATATATATATATATATATATATATATATATATATATATATATAATGAATCAAAAATATAATAAGTATATCAAATTATTAAGTGATATACTTAAAATTTAAAATATTAATTTTTTCAAATAAATAAATAATGAATATATATATATATATATATATATATATATATATATATATATATATATATATATATATGCATGTGTGTGTGGAGGTGAGTGAAAATATACAAAAAAAAAATATTTTTTATACTTTTTAGCAAAAAAATTTGGTTTATCCGATTTTTATCAATTCAATTTTTAATAGTTAAACTAACCGACTGGTCTATAGGTTTACGGTTCAACCGATCGATTCAGTCCGATTTTAATAATTATGGTTTCTTTATTTTTGGGAGGTCCATAAATAAACCTACCACTATTGGAATAGTAATGTTTTGATTTCACATAACGAAAACTGAACAAGTGTCATTTTTTTTCTGAAAACTTTTTTCTCTGTAGTCTGTCAATATATTTAATTATAATATTGACAAATAAAAAATTACAATAAAATGTTCTATTTACATAATAATCACTTTTTAAATTTATTTGTTAATATTTTATGTATCAACAATTCTCATATACCGAAAAAAAAAATTTCTTTTCCTTCTAGAGACATCCCGATATTAAAGTTGATAGATATAGGGTCTCATAGTCTAACATTGCCTCTTTTTCTTTATTCTATAAAATAAACAAGTTTTTTTCTTTTTTTCTTTTTTCAAAGGGCGAACCAGTGACATGAGGAGGAATGAAAAAGGAGCAAGGGCTACAAATGAAGTGCCGATATCAATACATGATCAAATTAAGTGGCCACTCCCACTATTATGTATTCCTTTTAGTTATAATTATTAGCTTTTGAAAACCATACTTATATCATATGTCAAAATAATTAACAACGTATTATGAAAAATACTAATTAGATAAATAATTGCATTCAAAAATAGAAACGGACAATTAACGAGATAAATTGTTTTTTTTTTTGAAAACTTTCAGTATATTAAATTTAATTTTAATATACGGAAAGATTTTAATTTCGAGTATCTACTACAAGGGAAGTAATCAACGTGTTAAAAAAGTTTTTAATTGTCTGTTATTATTTCCTTACTACATGCTTGATATCAGGGGATATTGTTGTATTCTAATAGGACTCTGCTCACTATGTGTATAAATATACAAATTAATTGTGAATAAAAGTGTGGCTTATATCTTTTTTATGGTATAAGAGTTTTAGGGTTTCAATACCAAAATGTCTATAAAAACTAATAACTCTGAATCCATCGGTAACTCTAATTATACCGGCACAAATGCACAGCCCATTGCCATCTCTATTTTTCCATCTTCTCTTCCCACCATTACCAGCTTTTCTACGAAATTGAACACATCAAATTTCCTTCTTTGGAAAACACAAATTGTTCCCATTCTTAAAGGACATGGTCTTATGGGTCACGTGGATGGATCCATTTCTGCTCATTCTCCATTATTGATCACAGGAGATATTAATCCCGAGTTTACAATTTGGGAACGCAGAGATCAACTGGTTCTTAGCTGGATCTTGTCCACTATTGACAGCACCTTGTTGCCGCAATTAGTAGGTGCTACCACAGCCAAGACTGCATGCAATAAATTGGTTTCCTCTTATTTCGCAGGGTTCAAACTCAAGTTTGAAACTTGCGGGCTCAGATTCTTTTTCTTACAAAGGGTGAAGATCCTATTGCTACTTATGTTCAACGTGCAAAAGCTCGCTTTGATCAGTTAGCTGCATTAAGATCTCCCTAAAAAAAGAGGATTTAATTGATGCTATTCTCATGAGCTTGGGATCGGATTATCGTCCCTTTAATCGCTCTCTTGATTCTCGAATAGAGACTCATATGTTGGACGAAGTTTATGGATTGCTTCTTAATGAAGAAAGACAATTAGCACGAGATCGTACTACTGATACACAGGCTATTCAAATTGCTTCCATTGCTCAATTTGCTGCTAGGAATTCAGCAGGACAGCAGCGTGGTCGTAGTCACGGAAGTGGTAGAGGAGGATGTTCGCGCGCGGTCACTTTCATCATTTCTCTCAGGAGTCTGTTTCATCTCCTAAGCCATAATTTTCTGGCACCACTTCACATGAGGTCACTTGCTATAATTTCCATGGATTTGGGCACTTGGTAAATATTCGTCCTTCACCCAAAAATAGGTCCCATAACACCACTTCTCCCTCTTCCAATCTTGCTGCCACTCACTCTCTTTACCAGTCTTGGACTGTTGACACCAGGATCTCTCATCATCTGAAAGCAAATTTGGAAAACCTTGCTCTTCACTCTGAATATCAGGATTCAGAGGAGGTTTAAATTGGCAATGGTATGTTTCTTCCTATTTCTCATGTTGGTGAGACTTTCTTTGCTGTTGGCTCTCGTACTTTAAAGTTTCATGATATTTTACATGTTCCTAGTGCAAATCGTAATCTTTTATCTATTTATGCTCTCACAAATTCTACTCCCATATCTGTTGAATTTTTTGCTAATCATTTTCTTATCAAGGATCTGGACACGAAGGCAATTATCTTCAAAGGCCAGAGTGACAATGGTCTTTACTCTATGTGTCTGCATAAAGGCACTTTGTCTATTAGTGCAAATTTTGCCTCTTTAAATGTTTGGGATGCCCGTTTGGGCCATTCCTCTTCCACCTCCTCACAATCCGAGCCTGTCTGTCACACCCTTCTATGAACAGTCTTTTCCGATGTTGACTTAACCGTAACAGTGAAATTTTTTTTTTTTTTTTATGCTTAACTTATTAATCACAACCTAATACTGAATCCAATTTCATACCATTATTATTTTTACGAAATTCCGGCAGCATAACGGCTAGTACTTTCTAGCCTCCTGAAAAATCCAAACAAGTACAGCCTCTCAGAGGCAACACAATTCATATAAACAATAATCATATAACAATAGAACAATCCATTCAATCCATACTCATCATTTACAATTCACATCTGACAATTCTCATATGAACAGTCTTTAACATATTAAAACTTATCTCAATTACATGTCATTTCTATACTATCACTAACTAAGTATATACATGCCACACTTACAACAACAAAGATACAATAACTTCATCTTCTTGCTCTGATTCTTCGTGTAATAAGCTTCACTGTACTAAGCTCCCAGAACACCTTGTAACCTGCACGCAGTAAACACTACGTGCTGAGCACTAGATATGCTCAGTGGTGACTATAAATCCAAGAATTTCCCAATTAAGCATAATTTCGTCTTTTAAGACAATACTTTTCTTATTTCATTTAACTTGACTTAACATTAGTTCTTTAAGTTCATTAACTTGATATTATCATTTATTTATACAATTTTCTTTACTTTAACTCTAACTTTAACTTTAATTCTTATGATTCTTACCTGGCTTAACTTGTACTTTTACAGTTTCTTAATTACTTTAGCTTTTACACTTACTGCTTCTCCTTACTTTAACGTTTACTTTTACGGTATCTTTTTTTTTGCTTTACTTTTACTTTCACGTTGATTTCATTGTCTTTTCATTTAACAAGTTATATTGGTACTAATGTCTTTACTTATGGATCTTATTTCATTCTTTTTACATTAATCGTATTCAACTACTTTTAAAATGTATATTTTATATATAAATCTTCATATTATTCTTTTTACACTTACTCATGTTCAACATACTTGTAACCTATTCATTTTACCTTGTTTTGACCTTTTAGTGTAAAATTACGCTTTTGGTCCTTTTGTCTAAAAAGGTCATTTTCAGAATCTTTAAGTTACTAAATTACTATTTTACCCTTGTTATACATTTCCTTATTCAAATTGCTCTTTTTATCTAAATTTTGGTAAAATTACAATTTTACCCCTAAACTTCTAATTCTTTTCTCTTAGGTCCTGTTTCACATTAATCTTGACTTATAACTTCCTATTCATTCTTTTAACTTTGTTTCCCTGTAAAGATGCATATTAAATCACTTTCTTTATAATTATGCAATTAATGATCATTTATGGTTTAATTCTTATAAAACATTTTCTTTTTTTTTTTTAAAACAGTTCTTTCCTTTTAAAAGAAGTCTTTTGCGTTTATGACTTTTCATATTCCTTTCATTTAAACAATATTGATTTATTCATTTCCAGTACGCCCCCAGTACAGTACAGACCCAGCAGAAAACCTTTAGACCGGATATGCGGGACGTGGACCCTACAGGGCCACAATAAAATGAGAAATAACCTCTAAAAGTCATCTCTCACAACATATGAACATATGACAGTACGTATGATATATATATACTATGGAGATCAACGATCCGTCCATAGTAAAGCAAGTCGCCATGACTTGCACCGCGGTACAGTAATCCCTATGGCTAGCCAATTATATCCTGAACTAAGTTTTCCTGCCAGACATTTGCTAAGGGCATAAAACATTACATTAAGCTGTTAAACGTTTTCTTTTTACACTTTTAATTTATGTACAACATCATTTAAATCCTTTCCAGGTAATGTGTGCACTTTTGCGACACATTACAACATTCACATCTTTTTAGTACTTTTTAACCTTTCAGAACGTTTTATTTTCTTTCTTATAAATTCTTGCATTTTTTTGGGTCAATTACACTCTTTTCAGTGCTTTTGATCACTTAAAAATTTTCTCTTTTATTGCTTCACTTCCTTTTCATATTATGCTTTTTAAGTCACTTTTTAGCCCTTTATACACTTATGAAGTATAAACATTTATAATTCACATCTCTTTTATTCTTTTTAGGTAATTGCATTCATTTTACTTTTATCCGACATATGGGTCATTCGGATACGCCATTAATACTGATACATTTTACAATAATCTAGTCTTTTAATACTTTTATATTGACTATTTTATTTTGATAAATTAGTCGCATTTGTACTTTAACTTTTCAATCTTTTCATACGTTTTATAAATTATAGCATTACAGTGCATAATTTCTTATTGTGTTGTCTATTATACATTATTTACAATAATTCGGTAATTAACCTTTTTATGACTAATTTATGTGATAAATTAGTCAAACCTTTAATTTATAACTTTTTAACTTTTATTCGGAATTTGTAATATTTATACGGGTTGTGAATTATTTAGAAATAATTCACTCATTTATTTGAATTTAAGAACATTTTAATAACATTTAATCATTACATGTACTATACTTTTTTACTTTCTTAGTCCGTCATTTGACCTTTTATCTTCCTTCATTTTATTGTAAGCAACATAAATTAATTTATCTTAATCTACTATTTTGGGCTTATTTATTGAATTATTTGTCAATAATTCAATAATTATTTCAGAATTATTCTTCTTATTATTCATTTAAATCTCATGAATTTAACATATTATTTATTTTACTTTTATTAGCCTTTTTCACTTATTACATTAATTAATTATATTAATTAATCATGTATGTCTTATGAATTAATTAACAATAATTCATTATTTTCTTATAACATACATTCCAATTTTGGACTTATAACTCTCCAATAAATTTCCATATTTTAGCTAAAAATTATGGATATTTCCAATTTTATACTTATTATCAATTTAAGGCATAATTAATAAAATTCCTTAATTTTATTAATTATTAACATACAATACATATTTCACAATTTAAGGCATAATTAATAAAATTCCTTAATTTTATTAATTATTAACATACAATACATATTTCACAAATATTCAAATAATACCAATAATTTTCTTAACTTAGATTACATATAAAATTAAGCTTAATTTAACATCTAATTAAACAATCACACATTAACTCAAATAATTCATATTAAATTCAATATTTTTCTCTAATTACAATTAAAGGCAAAATTCAGTAAGATTAAGGGAAATTGAAGGATTTTATAGTCACATACCCGTCGGTGTCGAAAATTCCATTTTTCTGGTCACCGGAGTCTCGCCGGAGCCTCGCCGGCGCGTGGCCGGAGCCTCACCGGAGACTGCACCGACACTCCTCACTTATAGCCGGCATCACGAGAAGTTCATTGGTGGCCTTCAAGCGCCCCAATGCAGCTTCGTTTGGCCGAAAAAGCCACGGAAACCGCCGGAAACCACCGTTTCCGATCTACTCAACGCCGGCGAGTGAAGACGATCAGCTGCCACCGATCGATGCGTCTCGCCGAGAGGAGTCGCCCGGTGGTCGCCGTGTCGCCGTTAGCCGCCTGTAGTCGCCGGAAAAAGGAGAAAAACGTCCCGGCAGACGGAGAGAAATCCACCTATTTCTCGCCGTTTCATCGGTCGCCGGAGGGAAAGAAGAGAACGGGGAGGGGGTGGCAGCCGCACCGGTCGCCGGCGCAAGGCCGCTGGCCGGCGGCGGCGCCTCCACCTTCCTCTTTCTCCTTCCGCTCCTCCCGTTCCCGATTTCCTCTTTTCTTTTTTTCTTTTTTTTTTCTTTCTTTCTTTTCCCTTATTACCCTTTTGCCCCAAATCCTATATATATATAGGCAAATGGCCCAAATCGGTTTCCTCCCTTCCAGGCATCATATCACTCCGAAAATAGTACCATTAGCTTTCTTTCATCAAAAATAGCTTGTACATAAATTTTTGGCTCAATCAGAGTCCGTTACCGGTCCGATTCAAACCGGTCGGTCCGATTCAAAAACTGTCAAAATCACCGAAACACTTATTTATTTTTACCAAAATATTCTTCATGAAATTTCATGAATAACTGTAAAATTTAACAATTTTTGAAGTCCATTTACTATTTTTAAAATAAGGTCAAAGTTCGGTCAAACCAAAACCGACCCGGTACCTTTTTCGTATTTTTAACTTTTCGAGGCCCAAATGACCTCAATTTCACTTCAAATTTCAACCCCGAGGTCACCGTGACCAATACTTCCCAATGGTCAAATAAAATATTTTCGGATTTCGGGTATCCTTTCGGGCCCGGAAAACCCTATTCACTGCCGGAAAGTACTATTCACGGCTAACCCGGTGTTGAGGCCATTACAATTCTCCCCTACTAATAGAAATTTCGTCCTCGAAATTTACTTACATTTAAAAGTAGAGGACACAAAACAGTGGTCTTATCATTTCTTTCACATTTAATGATTCCAAAACATCTTTGCCCTTGGAACCCATTTACTTTTAAGCTGACTAATTCTCGATATCAATAACTTTTATCAGTATCTCTTTTCCTTGGTCACAACATCCTGGTGCCAAGTCCTTGCATATCTTAAATCAAATCAAGATTTGCTGACTTCTTTACATTTCCATTTAATCCACTATAAAGGATTCAATATTTTCTTTCTGACAATGCCTTAGCAAGAGTCAGACTCTATTATAAACACATTCTCTTTACAGTCGTTATCACAATCCGATACATTTTACCATATCTGATCTTTCAAACTCTGAGTTATTCACTCGGACTAATCATTAGCCCAAGGGTGAATTACTATATCAGTATTGAGATTATTGCCAATCTCTCACCTTACATCTTTTCTCTTTAACATTCAAACAGTCCAATAGCAGATCCTCTAATCACATTGTACCGTTTCCAAATATCCTTACCGATCTTTCATGCATTAACACATTCAAACCATTGCTTATCTCATCTGTCACATTGCACTTTCAATCTGATTGTCAGAACTAAACTTTTAACCCTGGTTCATCTGGTGTCTTTCAGAATATAAAGCATTACTATTTCAGTAGGTTTCGATCACTTCATTAACTTTTCTTTCATATCCGGATAAATTTCAAGAATTTCACTTTTAACCAGATATCACATTCATTAGACTGAACAAATAATCACTTTTCTTTTAATTTCCACAGAACAATTTCAAACATTGACCATATTATTTTGATCATCTCAGAACATATCAGAGGGTTATTACAGTAATCCTCTAACATTGATCTAAGAGAAAGTGGAAAACCTTTTTCTATCTTTTCACAAAGGCGAGCCATTCATTGACAACTCTGTTTAGCACGACCAATAATCCATAATGGCCGCATCAATTGCAGAAAACAATCTTGAGTACACTATTTCTCATCTCATTCTTAGGTCGTCCCTATGCTCATCATATCCCCTGTCAGTTTTTTCCTATCAAGTGGGGCCTAAACATATGATATAATGCAATTCAGATGCTATCAGACAATGTGAAATGCTATGCAATGAATGTATGATTTCATGTATGCAAACGGAATACTGTCACGTATTCCCATATAGTGCAGACATCAGAACCCATCCCAGTACTATGAAATGTACAATCAAATCCCCACATCTGTAAAGAAATCACTGACAGGTATATATAGAACATCTTAGACAACCTTGACTTATAACATCTTGCTCATTAACATGCTTATATTATAACAATCCAATTAACATATCTCTGTATCCTGGACATTTTATCAAATCTCAATATACAATTCCATGTTAACTTCTGACACATTCTTTACTTTGTCTTTCCTTGGACTATTTCTCATCCACATAGATGCTTAGATACTCACATATAAACACAATTTCAATTAACATTCCATTTCCCTGCTTTGATCTCCAAAAGATGTCAAGCAGCAATTCTTTCATTCACTTATTACCATCTTTACTTGTGCAGAATCAATCCTTTCACACTTGACAATCTCAGTCAAATGTCAACTTTTCACTTTTAAACCCATAAGGGAGCAAGTACACTTCAATCTCATTGACACCTATCCACTTATAATTGGCATGTACATACAGACAAACCTATCACTTAACCTTATCCCACTCCGATCTTAGAACCGCTTAAACCATTGCTCTGATACCACAAAATGTCACACCCTTCTATGAACAGTCTTTTCCGATGTTGACTTAACCGTAACAGTGAATTTTTTTTTTATGCTTAACTTATTAATCACAACCTAATACTGAATCCAATTTCATACCATTATTATTTTTACGAAATTCCGGCAGCATAACGGCTAGTACTTTCTAGCCTCCTGAAAAATCCAAACAAGTACAGCCTCTCAGAGGCAACACAATTCATATAAACAATAATCATATAACAATAGAACAATCCATTCAATCCATACTCATCATTTACAATTCACATCTGACAATTCTCATATGAACAGTCTTTAACATATTAAAACTTATCTCAATTACATGTCATTTCTATACTATCACTAACTAAGTATATACATGCCACACTTACAACAACAAAGATACAATAACTTCATCTTCTTGCTCTGATTCTTCGTGTAATAAGCTTCACTGTACTAAGCTCCCAGAACACCTTGTAACCTGCACGCAGTAAACACTACGTGCTGAGCACTAGATATGCTCAGTGGTGACTATAAATCCAAGAATTTCCCAATTAAGCATAATTTCGTCTTTTAAGACAATACTTTTCTTATTTCATTTAACTTGACTTAACATTAGTTCTTTAAGTTCATTACCTTGATATTATCATTTATTTATACAATTTTCTTTACTTTAACTCTAACTTTAACTTTAATTCTTATGATTCTTACCTGGCTTAACTTGTACTTTTACAGTTTCTTAATTACTTTAGCTTTTACACTTACTGTTTCTCCTTACTTTAACGTTTACTTTTATGGTATCTTTTTTTTTGCTTTACTTTTACTTTCACGTTGATTTCATTGTCTTTTCATTTAACAAGTTATATTGGTACTAATGTCTTTACTTATGGATCTTATTTCATTCTTTTTACATTAATCGTATTCAACTACTTTTAAAATGTATATTTTATATATAAATCTTCATATTATTCTTTTTACACTTACTCATGTTCAACATACTTGTAATCTATTCATTTTACCTTGTTTTGACCTTTTAGCGTAAAATTACGCTTTTGGTCCTTTTGTCTAAAAATGTAATACCCCTAAAGGTATCCTAAGAGAGATAGGTGATTATTTTTGCATGAGACAGAGATTAATTATGTGACTAATTAAAGTGAAATTATACATTAAGGATATAATTGAAAAGTTAAATTAAAAGAATTGTGTTAGAAATGTAATAAGTGAAAGGTTATAAATTAAATTAAGAAGCAAAAATATGAAGAGGGACCAAAGTGAAATTTGTCAAGATTTTTAGTAACCAACCAATGATTTATAAGCAAATGGATGGTTATGAGAGAAGGAAACAATTCTTGGTTTTCTTTTGCTTGGGTGGCCGGCCATACTTGGCCAAAGAGACACAAAATTGTCTCTTTTATTTTTTCTTTCTTTCATCCTTTATGTTCTTCTCTCCTTCTTCATTTCTTGATGCTTCTAAGATGGAGAAGCTATAGAGAGTAAAGAGAAGAGTTTTACAGCAGCTTAGGATGAAGATCAAGAGAGGGAGAAAAGAACAATAGCAAGAAGATAGGAAGAGAGAGTGTGGTTGAGCCTTTAAGAGGTATGGGAACTTGAACTTAATCTTTATTGTGTGTGTGTTTATTGTATATATGATGCAATAATAGTAGTATTTGATGTTATAGGAAGTGAATATCATGAAAAATTGAGGCTAGACTTGATTAAAAACCGAAATAGGAAGGGATGATAAAAATAGGGAAAAACTGCCTCAAAACTTATATGACCAGTCAGCACAAATATGTTGATATCTTGAGTTATAGTGATTGTAATTGAGAAATTCCAATTGGATATGAAACTAGACTCACATTTCTTAAATTCATATGAAGAACACGACCCCAAAATCAATTTGTATGATAGAGAAAAATAGGCTTGAATCCGGGTCTTGATTGCTGCCTCTGTCTTTGGGAGCAGTCTTCGGTTTTTAGTGAATAACTTGAGATTTAGAGCTCTGATTGGGTTTATTTTTGATGTTTTGAAAACTAGAATTACATATCTACAACTTTGTAGAAGAAAGTTTCCTCTAAAAATGATGTTTTCTGGGTCAAAATCGGTATAGAAGTTGAGACAGAAAATCTGTCTCTGGACGATTTGGTCCTCACGGTTACTAGGATTTTCATAGTAACCGTGAGGTATCCCATTTTCAGTCCAGACCCTAAATATGACCTACCTCACGGTTACTAAGCATTTCATAGTAACCGCGACCCCTTTAAAAAGTACAGAACACGGTTATTACTAATTCGGTAATGACCGTGAGATAGTTTGGTGCAGTCCAGACCCGAAAGTGCAACTAGGTCACGGTTATCATGAATTTCATAGTAACCGTGACCCCTAAATCATGTCTTGGGCCATGGTTACCATGAATTGTTAGTAACCGTGACCCACCTTCAAAGTTCCAAACTTAAAAGTTAAGACCCCATTTGTAGTATAAGATCAACTACTATTTTCTTCAATCACATAGTTCATTCTAAATATGAAATATAGGAAAATGTACAACATTCATTATACTAATTATGTAAGAAATGTTAAGGCAATGGTTATATTGTAGTATATGATGCTTGTACATGTTTACTTGAATATGAATTTATGAAACAACGCAATTATATAGTAATGATGGTTGTATACATGTATATATGGTGATAGTTGAGAATCATAGTATGGTATATTACTTTGAATTATTCTACTGTATAGTGGAATACATTAATATGAATTGATGACATATATAATATGATTACTTGCCTGCACATAGAACTTGGTTGTGGATAGATAGGCATGCCTATAGGGTTACAGTCGCAGCTGCTATAGTCTGACTCTTATGAGTCCAAAGTTTGTCTCTATATGAGACCATAGTTCTGGCCCAATGGGTCCACAGATTTGATACCTTCAGGTATCCACAGATTTGATACCTTCGGGTATCTACAGATTCGATACCTTCGGGTATCCACGACACCCGTTATCCACACCCATAGAACTTTAGCAGGCATTTCACAGTTTGAAATGAAAAGTGTGTATTTATGTTATATTGATAAAGGTTTCATTATTTCATTATGATTTATCTTCATACAGTAAAGTTATAACCTTAAATCTGTTATGTGAGTTATATTATAACTCTTACGTGTTAATTATAATATCTTGACTTTATTATTGTTTATTGTGTGCTTGAAAACAATCATTGTGAGTGGTTGTTCCTACATGTATTGTTCCCCACTAAGCTTTATAGCTTAGCACGGGTGTTTATCCGTGTAGATTCAGGAGGTGTCGTTGCTTCAGGGATAAGGCCAACACCAGCTAGGGAGAGAAGTTTAGGATGTCTAAATTGTATTGATTTCTCTTTTGTTTTATGTAAATCTATGAAAATATTATAATGAACATGTTCTGTAACTATTAATTCAAAATATGTCTACGATGTAACAGAATATATGTTTATGCAACTTGTTAAAGTATATGAACTAAAAAGTCAAAGAAGAACTAATTATGTAGCAGGAGAACATATTATGTTTATTATATGTAATATTCATTAAAATATTAAGATTGGTAACAGTAATCCGGATAGACTAGTGTGGTCCTTACATCTTTGGTATCAGAGCAAAGGGGACGGCGATACGTAACGCCCGATCCTTGGGAACTCTCGCATGTGAACAGTGGCGAAGCGTGACTCTCCGCCCAAGGGCTTACGGGGATGGTGATATGTTCCGCCCGTGAGTGCTCTGATAGGTGCCTTGTGTAGCCACACTGGGGATGTAACCCAGACAGTTACATTTTGGTATCAGAGCGCCTTGGTTTAGGCGGTTCTGGCCAATAAGAGTATAGAAAGAAGTAGTTATAGAAGATTGTTGTCTGGTGTTGGCTTATTATAGCTTGTCCCTCATATGGTTCAGTATAGTTTAAATATGTATTAAGGTATATAGGTACCCTATTGTGAAATTCAATAGAAGTTAAAAGAACATGTTTAAATAGTAAGTATGTGAACAAGCAACGTGAGCATTGATTGATAGTAGTGGTTTAAAACATATGATGTGAGTAGGGGCAAGTTTAACTTTGGATGCTTACTTGTAATATTGTATTTATATATGTATGCTTATATTATTGGGTCATGATATATTGGTAGAAAAGTATAGGGTTAGGAGATGAAAATAATTAAAAGGTTAATATTATAGCAAACTGTTTATTCTATAAACAGCAAACCATTTATTAGTGTAATGGCAAGCTATTAACAGTACATACCTTATCGTGTAGATATTACACATAAAGGAAAAAGTGATGGAGTTTTATAAGATGTATAATTGCTTGAAATGTACATGAGAATTATAATGATTAGGTCACCATATTTAAATAAACAACTATAGTATGGATGCAAATAAGAAAACGTAAACCTATAGTTTGAACAATATAATGTAATGTACTTAGTTAGTTAAACTCAAAGTGTTTTGGTTTGAGTAATCCTCGAAACAGCTAAAATATAAATACATTTAATCAATTTTGAAGTCTTACCTTGTCAGACATAAATATTCTAAAGTAGAAAGTTTTACTTTAATAAATATAACTTATGTATAACCTTTAAATAATTATAGTATGAACGTTATGTGATGACCCCAGTAAATGATTATTTGAGAGTGTAAATAATCTTATTGATTATAATATATTGATCATATAAGTCTAGGTATTATTTTTACACGATTATGTATTGATATGCTTAACTATTAAAGGATATGAGGGTAAGTCAAGAAGAATTCCAAAGGTACATTTTTGTGTGAACTAATTAATAATTTAAGTGAAGTTTAATGCAATTGAATGACATGACCACAATCCAATGAGTAATATATATATTACAGTGTTTAAACAAGTAATAGCAGTCTAGGTATGCTTTTATAAATGTATGATAATATATATTTATGAAAGTTTCTAACTGTAACTTCCTCGTTTATGAGTATGGACATAATTATAAGAAGATGTTATCGTGTTTATAATTGGTGTATACTCGAGTGAATATGTGATATGGTGCTCAAGTCACATGTATATACCTATGTGCATATACGTTCATGAAAAATGGATATTATTATTATATGGTAAATATTTAGGCATATGCTGATGATAGATAAGAATGTTCTTGGTTGAACATGTTGATAAATTGGGGAAAGGTGTGCTTCCATGAAATGGTAAAGAATGGTTCAAGCAAAATAGTGAGAGTAGTAAGCATGATAATGAGTATTATGTTATGATTAGGATCGCATGTTAAGTTATCTGTTCTTAAAATGTTAATTGGTGATAATTTGGTATATATATATATATCGTAATGTTTATGGTTATTCATAAGTATGATTGTGCATACTCCTTTATAAGGCCATCGAATATTAATTAGTTATACTTGATAAGTATAAACTATCGGAATTGTGTGATCTTGATATATGAGTAAGTAATACATGATACTCTACTCATTATTATATAGTAACATAGATAAAATTATAATTACTCGGTACATGGCTATCCATGTACATACATGTATTTGATTAGATAGAGTAAAGCAAAGTAATGCTAATAAAGTAAAAGAATTTAACTGTCTGCTTTACAGTTGTCCCTACTTGGGGTCTATAGTTTTGATATCTTCGGATATCCACCGTTTTGATACCCTTGAGTATCCACTGATTTTGTTATTCACCTTTAGAAGTTAAGCAGACGAAGTTACAGTATAATTACGTCATAGTTTATTTCAGTATAGTAAGACATATGTTATGGAATATCGTGTTTGATTAGATTTTCATTAATACATGTATTATATGGATGCATATACCTATATATATGTATATAGATCAATATATGAAAAATAGAAATTTGTAGATGTTAAATTGAATGTAGGATTACATTACTGATTGAAAACTTTATATGTTTAAAGTATAGGTACAGTGTAAGCATTAAAGTATAATTAACCTGTATCATTGATAGTGCTCATGATTGGTTTTAATCATAGAAATTGTTATACAAGTGTATGTATTGATAACTACTGCGAGCAGTTGAATTAGGAATGGAAACTAAAAGAATAAGAAATCCTAGCAATTCGAGTCTAAGTGACTCCAATCCTTTTATAGTATATCAAGAGGCAATTTAAGTAGTGTTGATATAGAAGGCCTTAATAGAGATATCAGGAATTCTTAGCTAAGTTAGTACCAAGCAATGAGGCATGGCCATTTATAGCTTTCTTCTATTCGTTGTGTGGCTGTGCATAACATATTTGTTCTTTCCTTTTTCTTTAACCAACCGTGCATGACTTTTGTTTTCTTTGCACGATCGTTTATGTTTCATTTGGCTTTTCTTGTTTTCCCGATCGGATATGATTTTTAGCCCTGCTTTACCAATCGGGTTTGAACTTCAATACTATTTCTCTAACCGATCGGCTATATATATATATAGTATTTAATTCTTCTTTGACCAATCGGGTATATTCCATTTAGTTCATTTTTGACCAAATAAGTATATGGTTTTTCTTAGTTTAGTTTCCTCTTAAACCGATTATATTTATGAGTTTCAGTTTCCTTGCCCGATCGGATATATGACTCTTAGTCCTTCATGGTCGATCGGATATATATGTATAGCCTCAATTTCTTGTTTTGCCTAACCGTATATGGTTTGCAGTATTTGTTTACTTGGTCATTCATGACCTTATTCTTCTTACAGTACATAGTTATATGTTTCATTCTCTCCGTGTGTACTCATTTATTTAACATTAGAACATTGCTAAATCTTGAATATAGTAGAGTACTATAAATTTACAAGTTACTAATAAAGCTTTATGATAAGGATGAATTAAGTTAGCAGTGATTATGGTGATGGTAAGTATTTATTTGATGATAGTGAATATGCCAGTTGAATATTGATAGCTTTTAGATAAAGGAATATGTATATGTATATGATGGTATAGAAATGAGATTTTAGATTTGAATTGAAAAAAATTACAGGATAGGTATAGAGACTATTTCTCTGTGGTACATGAAAAGAGTATAAAGGTTAAGTACATGTATATCAAAGATTATGTTTATAGAATATATATTCTTAAGCTAAGATATGATAATATATATATATATATGCAAATATATGTGGAGTTACTATGAAAATTTGAGGTTATTGCTATGCTCTGTAAATCTGTCAGTATTTCCTTCACAGTCATGGGCAATTGATGAAATATGTTATAGTGGGAATGGGGCAAAACATGTGCATTGCATATTTGCACTTCATTGCATACATGAAGCATCATTCACTCATATAGCACAGCATCATATGACATGTATTTAGCCCCGACTGAAAAAGAAAATTGACAGATATACGTTGAGCATAGTAACGTTATGATCATCTTATTAGGTCATCTTCAATTGGAGATAGAGTTATAAGAAAAGCAAATCAAAGTAAAGACAAAATCAAGAGAGTATTAGAGTTATAAAGAGATAGAGAATAGATATATTGAATTCAATTATGATACGGTATAGAAAGGTATATGAAATAAGAAGAGAACTAGTAGAGCCAATAGAGACAGTATATAATGTAAGATAAGTAAGATGCATATATGAGTGTAGACAGAAGTATAGATATGGTGGTATTATATGAGTATAGGATACCATCTCTGATGTACAGGTATGAATTTCGAGGACGAAATTCTTTTAGGGGGAGAGATTTGTAATACCCCTAAAGGTATCCTAAGAGAGATAGGTGATTATTTTTGCATGAGACAGAGATTAATTATGTGACTAATTAAAGTGAAATTATACATTAAGGATATAATTGAAAAGTTAAATTAAAAGAATTGTGTTAGAAATGTAATAAGTGAAAGGTTATAAATTAAATTAAGAAGCAAAAATATGAAGAGGGACCAAAGTGAAATTTGTCAAGATTTTTAGTAACCAACCAATGATTTATAAGCAAATGGATGGTTATGAGAGAAGGAAACAATTCTTGGTTTTCTTTTGCTTGGGTGGCCGGCCATACTTGGCCAAAGAGACACAAAATTGTCTCTTTTATTTTTTCTTTCTTTCATCCTTTATGTTCTTCTCTCCTTCTTCATTTCTTGATGCTTCTAAGATGGAGAAGCTATAGAGAGTAAAGAGAAGAGTTTTACAGCAGCTTAGGATGAAGATCAAGAGAGGGAGAAAAGAACAATAGCAAGAAGATAGGAAGAGAGAGTGTGGTTGAGCCTTTAAGAGGTATGGGAACTTGAACTTAATCTTTATTGTGTGTGTGTTTATTGTATATATGATGCAATAATAGTAGTATTTGATGTTATAGGAAGTGAATATCATGAAAAATTGAGGCTAGACTTGATTAAAAACCGAAATAGGAAGGGATGATAAAAATAGGGAAAAACTGCCTCAAAACTTATATGACCAGTCAGCACAAATATGTTGATATCTTGAGTTATAGTGATTGTAATTGAGAAATTCCAATTGGATATGAAACTAGACTCACATTTCTTAAATTCATATGAAGAACACGACCCCAAAATCAATTTGTATGATAGAGAAAAATAGGCTTGAATCCGGGTCTTGATTGCTGCCTCTGTCTTTGGGAGCAGTCTTCGGTTTTTAGTGAATAACTTGAGATTTAGAGCTCTGATTGGGTTTATTTTTGATGTTTTGAAAACTAGAATTACATATCTACAACTTTGTAGAAGAAAGTTTCCTCTAAAAATGATGTTTTCTGGGTCAAAATCGGTATAGAAGTTGAGACAGAAAATCTGTCTCTGGACGATTTGGTCCTCACGGTTACTAGGATTTTCATAGTAACCGTGAGGTATCCCATTTTCAGTCCAGACCCTAAATATGACCTACCTCACGGTTACTAAGCATTTCATAGTAACCGTGACCCCTTTAAAAAGTACAGAACACGGTTATTACTAATTCGGTAATGACCGTGAGATAGTTTGGTGCAGTCCAGACCCGAAAGTGCAACTAGGTCACGGTTATCATGAATTTCATAGTAACCGTGACCCCTAAATCATGTCTTGGGCCATGGTTACCATGAATTGTTAGTAACCGTGACCCACCTTCAAAGTTCCAAACTTAAAAGTTAAGACCCCATTTGTAGTATAAGATCAACTACTATTTTCTTCAATCACATAGTTCATTCTAAATATGAAATATAGGAAAATGTACAACATTCATTATACTAATTATGTAAGAAATGTTAAGGCAATGGTTATATTGTAGTATATGATGCTTGTACATGTTTACTTGAATATGAATTTATGAAACAACGCAATTATATAGTAATGATGGTTGTATACATGTATATATGGTGATAGTTGAGAATCATAGTATGGTATATTACTTTGAATTATTCTACTGTATAGTGGAATACATTAATATGAATTGATGACATATATAATATGATTACTTGCCTGCACATAGAACTTGGTTGTGGATAGATAGGCATGCCTATAGGGTTACAGTCGCAGCTGCTATAGTCTGACTCTTATGAGTCCAAAGTTTGTCTCTATATGAGACCATAGTTCTGGCCCAATGGGTCCACAGATTTGATACCTTCAGGTATCCACAGATTTGATACCTTCGGGTATCTACAGATTCGATACCTTCGGGTATCCACGACACCCGTTATCCACACCCATAGAACTTTAGCAGGCATTTCACAGTTTGAAATGAAAAGTGTGTATTTATGTTATATTGATAAAGGTTTCATTATTTCATTATGATTTATCTTCATACAGTAAAGTTATAACCTTAAATCTGTTATGTGAGTTATATTATAACTCTTACGTGTTAATTATAATATCTTGACTTTATTATTGTTTATTGTGTGCTTGAAAACAATCATTGTGAGTGGTTGTTCCTACATGTATTGTTCCCCACTAAGCTTTATAGCTTAGCACGGGTGTTTATCCGTGTAGATTCAGGAGGTGTCGTTGCTTCAGGGATAAGGCCAACACCAGCTAGGGAGAGAAGTTTAGGATGTCTAAATTGTATTGATTTCTCTTTTGTTTTATGTAAATCTATGAAAATATTATAATGAACATGTTCTGTAACTATTAATTCAAAATATGTCTACGATGTAACAGAATATATGTTTATGCAACTTGTTAAAGTATATGAACTAAAAAGTCAAAGAAGAACTAATTATGTAGCAGGAGAACATATTATGTTTATTATATGTAATATTCATTAAAATATTAAGATTGGTAACAGTAATCCGGATAGACTAGTGTGGTCCTTACAAAAAAGGTCATTTTCAGAATCTTTAAGTTACTAAATTACTATTTTACCCTTGTTATACATTTCCTTATTCAAATTGCTCTTTTTATCTAAATTTTGGTAAAATTACAATTTTACCCCTAAACTTCTAATTCTTTTCTCTTAGGTCCTGTTTCACATTAATCTTGACTTATAACTTCCTATTCATTCTTTTAACTTTGTTTCCCTGTAAAGATGCATATTAAATCACTTTCTTTATAATTATGCAATTAATGATCATTTATGGTTTAATTCTTATAAAACATTTTCTTTTTCTTTTAAAACAGTTCTTTCCTTTTAAAAGAAGTCTTTTGCGTTTATGACTTTTCATATTCCTTTCATTTAAACAATATTGATTTATTCATTTCCAGTACGCCCCCAGTACAGTACAGACCCAGCAGAAAACCTTTAGACCGGATATGCGGGACGTGGACCCCACAGGGCCACAATAAAATGAGAAATAACCTCTAAAAGTCATCTCTCACAACATATGAACATATGACAGTACGTATGATATATATATACTATGGAGATCAACGATCCGTCCATAGTAAAGCAAGTCGCCATGACTTGCACCGCGGTACAGTAATCCCTATGGCTAGCCAATTATATCCTGAACTAAGTTTTCCTGCCAGACATTTGCTAAGGGCATAAAACATTACATTAAGCTGTTAAACGTTTTCTTTTTACACTTTTAATTTCTGTACAACATCATTTAAATTCTTTCCAGGTAATGTGTGCACTTTTGCGACACATTACAACATTCACATCTTTTTAGTACTTTTTAACCTTTCAGAACGTTTTATTTTCTTTCTTATAAATTCTTGCATTTTTTTGGGTCAATTACACTCTTTTCAGTGCTTTTGATCATTTAAAAATTTTCTCTTTTATTGCTTCACTTCCTTTTCATATTATGCTTTTTAAGTCACTTTTTAGCCCTTTTATACACTTATGAAGTATAAACATTTATAATTCACATCTCTTTCATTCTTTTTAGGTAATTGCATTCATTTTACTTTTATCCGACATATGGGTCATTCGGATACGCCTTTAATACTGATACATTTTACAATAATCTAGTCTTTTAATACTTTTATATTGACTATTTTATTTTGATAAATTAGTCGCATTTGTACTTTAACTTTTCAATCTTTTCATACGTTTTATAAATTATAGCATTACAGTGCATAATTTCTTATTGTGTTGTCTATTATACATTATTTACAATAATTCGGTAATTAACCTTTTTATGACTAATTTATGTGATAAATTAGTCAAACCTTTAATTTATAACTTTTTAACTTTTATTCGGAATTTGTAATATTTATACGGGTTGTGAATTATTTAGAAATAATTCACTCATTTATTTGAATTTAAGAACATTTTAATAACATTTAATCATTACATGTACTATACTTTTTTACTTTCTTAGTCCGTCATTTGACCTTTTATCTTCCTTCATTTTATTGTAAGCAACATAAATTAATTTATCTTAATCTACTATTTTGGGCTTATTTATTGAATTATTTGTCAATAATTCAATAATTATTTCAGAATTATTCTTCTTATTATTCATTTAAATCTCATGAATTTAACATATTATTTATTTTACTTTTATTAGCCTTTTTCACTTATTACATTAATTAATTATATTAATTAATCATGTATGTCTTATGAATTAATTAACAATAATTCATTATTTTCTTATAACATACATTCCAATTTTGGACTTATATTTCTCCAATAAATTTCCATATTTTAGCTAAAAATTATGGATATTTCCAATTTTATACTTATTATCAATTTAAGGCATAATTAATAAAATTCCTTAATTTTATTAATTATTAACATACAATACATATTTCACAATTTAAGGCATAATTAATAAAATTCCTTAATTTTATTAATTATTAACATACAATACATATTTCACAAATATTCAAATAATACCAATAATTTTCTTAACTTAGATTACATATAAAATTAAGCTTAATTTAACATCTAATTAAACAATCACACATTAACTCAAATAATTCATATTAAATTCAATATTTTTCTCTAATTACAATTAAAGGCAAAATTCAGTAAGATTAAGGGAAATTGAAGGATTTTATAGTCACATACCCGTCGGTGTCGAAAATTCCATTTTTCTGGTCACCGGAGTCTCGCCGGAGCCTCGCCGGCGCGTGGCCGGAGCCTCACCGGAGCCTCACCGGAGACTGCACCGACACTCCTCACTTGTAGCCGGCATCACGAGAAGTTCATTGGTGGCCTTCACGCGCCCCAATGCAACTTCGTTTGGCCGGAAAAGCCACGGGAACCGCCGGAAACCACCGTTTCCGATCTACTCAACGCCGGCGAGTGAAGACGATCAGCTGCCATCGATCGATGCGTCTCGCCGAGAGGAGTCGCCCGGTGGTCGCCGTGTCGCCGTCAGCCGCCTGTAGTCGCCGGAAAAAGGAGAAAAATGTCCCGGCCGACGGAGAGAAATCCACCTATTTCTCGCCGTTTCATCGGTCGCCGGAGGGAAAGAAGAGAACGGGGAGGGGGTGGCAGCCGCACCGGTCGCCGGCTCAAGGCCGCTGGCCGGCGGCGGCGCCTCCACCTTCCTCTTTCTCCTTCCGCTCCTCCCGTTCCCGATTCCCTCTTTTCTTTTTTTTTTTTTTCTTTCTTTCTTTTCCCTTATTACCCTTTTGCCCCAAATCCTATATATATATAGGCAAATGGCCCAAACCGGTTTCCTCCCTTTCAGGCATCATATCACTCCGAAAATAGTACCATTAGCTTTCTTTCATCAAAAATAGCTTGTACATAAATTTTTGGCTCAATCAGAGTCCGTTACCGGTCCGATTCAAACCAATCGGTCCGATTCAAAAACTGTCAAAATCACCGAAACACTTATTTATTTTTACCAAAATATTCTTCATGAAATTTCATGAATAAATGTAAAATTTAACAATTTTTGAAGTCCATTTACTATTTTTAAAATAAGGTCAAAGTTCGGTCAAACCAAAACCGACCCGGTACCTTTTTCGTATTTTTAACTTTTCGAGGCCCAAATGACCTCAATTTCACTTCAAATTTCAACCCCGAGGTCACCGTGACCAATAATTCCCAATGGTCAAATAAAATATTTTCGGATTTTGGGTGTCCTTTCGGGCCCGGAAAACCCTATTCACTGCCGGAAAGTACTATTCACGGCTAACCCGGTGTTGAGGCCATTACACTGTCCCTGTATGTTCTCCATTGCCAGAATCTTCTAGTCATCCTCTCTTGTTCCTCGTGTGTCACCAGCACCTGATCTTCCACCATCTGTAACTTTTTCTTGGCATCTTATGGTCACAAGAACCAAAATTGGAAGTTTGAAGCCCACCAAAATTATCTCCTTAATTGATACTTCAACATCTGATGCTATCCCTACTTGCTTCACCTAAGTGGTCAAGAGCACTGCTTGGCGCCAGGCTATGGCTGAGGAGTTTACTGTTCTTCTCAGATTAGGCACATAGGAATTGGTTCCACCTGCTGTAGGTCAACATGTGATTGGTTGTAAATGGGTGTTTCATGTCAAACATAATTTTGATGGTTCCATTGATCGGTATAAGATGCGTTTTGTTGCTAAAGGGTTTCATCCACGCCCTGATATTGATTTCAAGGATACCTACAGTCCAGTTGTCAAGCCTACTACCATTCGTCTGGTCTTATCCTTGGCTGTCTCTCTTAGTTGGTCGGTGACTCAGTTAGATGTCTCTGATGTTTTTCTCCATAGAACTCTTGACGAGGATGTCTTTATGCACTAGCCTCTAGGGTTTGCGGATTCCTGATTTCCTGGTTATGTATGTAAACTACGCAAATCCATTTATGGTCTAAAACAGGCACCTCGGCAGTGGCATCTTTGTTTAATTGGTGCTCTACTCAAGTTTGGGTTTCATGGATCCAAGTCAGAAAACTTTATGTACTTTATGTCTACTACACGTATGAATATTTTTTTGTCTTATTTATGTTGATGATATTCTATTAATGGGGGATGATCCTAACTATATGAATCGGGTCATTGAATATCTTCATTCGCAATTTGCTCTGAAGAACTTGGGTCATCTTCATTACTTTTTGGGGCTTGAAGCTGATTGGTTGTCCAATGGTCTTTTCTTAAATCAACGGAAATATGTTAATGATTTACTAGTCCGTGCTCAAATGGCCAATTTCAATCCTATTGCTACGCCCGTTAACAGTAGTGAACGGTTGACTTTTATTGATGGTGAATCGTTTAAGGACCTTACTCTTTTTTGGTATATTGTGGGTGATTTGCAATATCTTACCTTCACTCAGTCTGATTTGTCCTTTGCAATTAACAGAGTCTCCCAATACATGCACGCTCCCACCTTGGCGCATTGGGGTGCAGCAAATGAATTTTACGATATCTTCAAAGCACTCAATCGTATGGTATCTTACTTCAAAAATCTCGAATTGTTCTCGCTGGTTTTTCTGATTTCGATTGGGCTAGTTGTCTTGATGATCGAAAATCCACCAGTGGTTTTACTGTCTTCCTTGGTGATAACTTAATTTTCTGGTCCTCTCGCAAGCAACGGGCTGTTTCTCAATCGTCTACTGAGGCTAAATATCGTGCTTTGGCATCTGCAACTTTCGAACTTCAATGGCTTCAAATCTTTCTAAAGGAAATTGGTTTTCTCAATGTTCCCCCACCTTAGTTATTTTATGATAATCTAAGTGCGACTTATCTCACGTTAAATCCTATTTTTCATAATAGAAGCAAACATTTGGAGGTTGATTTTCATTTTGTGCGTGATCGAGTTGGTCAAGGTATTCTGAGGGTTGTCTATCTCTGCTCCACTGATCAAATTGCTGATGTACTGACTAAAGGCCTTTCTAAACAACAGTTCTTATGGCTTCGAGACAAGTTAACTGTTGTTCCACATCCAGTTCAACTTGAGAGGGAGTATAAGGGAAGTAATCAACGTGCTAAATAGGATTTCATTGTCTGTTATTATTTCCTATTCTACATGCTTGATATCAGGGGATATTATATTGTTGTATTCTAATAGGATTCTGCTTACTATGTGTATAAATATACAAATCAACTGTGAATAAAAAGTGTGACTTATATCTTCTTTATCTACCCACTAATTTCTCCATAAGCTATGGAAAAATTAAAAATAATACTTTTGTTTAATTTTTCTATTATTTTATTTATAAAATTGAGTAGGGATGAACAAAAATCGAATCGAACTTATCGATTTTTTTAATTTAATTCGGTTTTTCGATTCGACTTTTGGTTTTCAATTTTAAGAAACTTTAATTTTTCGGTTCAGTTCGGTTTTTGAAGGAAAAAACCATATAGAAACCGAACCGAACCGAAATTTATATAATTATATAATTTTTTTAATTTTTTTATTGAATAATTATTTTATACATGTAAATTATTTTATTTTTAATTGTAAATTATATGAGCACACTTATCAATGATTAATATCTATTTTTAGGTGATAATTTAGAATTTTGATGATTAAATTGAAAATCGATTAAATAAAAAAATTTATTTAACGGTTTTATTCTATTATTTATTATATATTTTAGAATTATTTCTTTAATTTGAATTTTTATTTATACAATTTAGATATTTTTACTTTAGTATATTATGATTTATAATTTTTAAATAATATTTTTTATTTTTTTAAAAATAATTTTAAATTTTGATTTTTTAATTAATCAAATCAAATTAACGAAAAAATTCGGTTCGATTTAAATTATGTTATTCTAAAATTTTAATTCGATTGATTGATAAAAATAATAAAATTTTAATTTTTGATTATTTCAGTTCGGACAGTTGCTCTCTACTAAAATTAAGATATAATTTGATTATAGAAAGAAAATTATTTTGTGCGAGAGGTAGCCGTGATATTGGCTAAATTTCCGGAAAAAGTTGTAGCGCACTTTCGGCGCTACACTTTCTCTCAAGTGGACCAACAAATCCAAACCGTTTCAACTACTCATTTAGTGAATTTGTATACTGTTATTATTATATGCATCTAGCGGTTATTACCATAACTTCAAAATCTCATTATAATTGTTCTAAAGGGAAAAAAAACAACAACGGGAATTTATTTCAAAAATCATCGGTGCATGATATATTAATCTAATAATATATTATATAAAAAATTTTTAAAAATAATAATATATTACTGACTCGATACTGTAAATGTAAAGGTTGGATAAAATTAATATTTTTTAAAGTTTTTAAAGCATAATTTGAGGCCTTTTTTTTTCCGGACAAAAAGAGAGGAAAGAGTAGACAAAACATAATGGGGGTGACCTCTCATATGCGACAACCACCTCAATTGCTTTTTATAAAGTTTTGTTGAAGACATCTAACTAAAAGGTTATAACAAGTAACTTAATTCACTATCACTTTTTATTTAGTTCATTGCTGGTCATGTATGCACACGTTTCTGCTCATAACTCATAAGCTCATGAAGGAATGGCCATGGCAGCCATTAACACACCATTCCATCCTAGGAGCCGACAGAAATGGGCACAAACTGAAAGGATGGATGGGGGCAAAATTTATATATGAAGAGTAGAAAGAGATATAAGAAATTTTCTTTTCAAGTATTGGAATGTAATTTTACAAAAAAAAATTAAAAAAAGGGGACAGGGTCCCTTCCATACACAAGACAAGTCTGTCTTTTTAGAGCCCAGGCAGTATTTTAAATTAAAATTGATAAAATTTAAATATATTTTTATAAAGAGAGCAATTGCAGAAATTAAGAAAGTATTTGAGGAATTTTTTACAAATATTTTGACAAATATATATATATATATATATATATATATATATATATATTGTGGGTGTATTTTTGTTAAACATAACTTTGTACGCGGCTATTGCGTTAGGAAATACATCTATTATTGAAAAAAACAATTTAAGGAAAGCAGGTTGAAATGGGAGCAATAGTTCATTACATTGCCTATTTAAACGATCATAGGGCCACAACAAATATTACTTCATAAACTTTGAAAAGACTAAAAACACCCTAAACTAATTGCTACAAATAAATTGACTGGTCGGTTCATCACATTCACAATTATTGTGATTAAAATTAAATTAAAAATATATAAAACTAAATAACGAAAAAAAAAATTCACATTCATCTATTAAATTGCCTTTTTCTCTCTTTATTCCCCGTTACAGTAAAAAATATATATAATAAAAAACTAACTTCGTGTTGTTTGTAAGGAGAAAAAAAAAGTTTTATTTTTTTATTTTCTTATCCAGCAACATAGACATAGCAAAAGCAAGTTGCAACAATATCTTTAGATTTAATTACCTCCTTGCTTAACACCATCATTGGTGATATTGATCAGGAATTGAATTATATGACTCTAATCTTTTTATTTAAAAAAAATATCAACTAAAAATATTCATAATAAATTAAATTAAAATATAAAAATTAATAATTTAATATGTATGCTTCCAAACCGTCGGAATGACAATTTAAATCACGTCTGGAGGGTGTGAAATGTCTTTTTATTTATTTGTATGTGAAGAGCAATTTGAATTGCACTTAAGCTTAAGGGTATTTTGGTCTCTTTCATGTTCACTTTTTACCGTATTGAATATTGTGGGGCAGTAGAAAATCAGAAAATTTCTTAATAAAATCTCATTCTAAAAAAGGGCCACCTATTTCATAAAAAAAAAAAGGGCACATATACTTTCCCAACTGCATAATCGTCCTCCAAAATCTCCATTAATAAGTTCTTATTTGCACTTTCTCTTTTGCAGCATTAAGACAGAGAGAGAGAAATGAAGAAATGGGCTCTGTTTTTTGTTGTGGTTCTCGCAATTCAAAAACAAGGGATATTTCAGCAAGCAGAAGCAGATGATGGGTTCATAACTACAAAAGGAGTGCAATTTTTGTTAAATGGGAGTCCATTTTATGCAAATGGGTTCAATGCTTACTGGCTAATGTATTTTGGAACCGATCCTTCAACCAGGAACAAAGTCTCCTCTGTTTTTCAACAAGCCAGAGAACATGGCCTTACTCTCGCAAGAACTTGGGCTTTCAATGATGGCCAAGACAGAGCTTTACAGTCCTCCCCTGGCTCCTACAATGAACAATCTTTTCAGGTTCACATATTTCATTTTTCTTTTCACTTGGAAATCTTTTCAATTTGTTTCTATTCAACTTGTTTTCTTTTTGTGATTTAAAGGGATTGGATTTTGTAATATCTGAAGCAAAGAGAAACGGGATTAAACTAATTTTGAGTTTGGTTAACAATCATGAAAACCTCGGAGGGAAAAAACAGTATGTGAACTGGGCAAGAAATCAGGGTCAGCCTGTATCGTCTGATGATGATTTCTTCACGAATTTTGTTGTCAAAGGGTATTACAAGAATCATATCAAGGTAATTTTTATTTGGTTTGCCATTTTAACATAAGATAAAATGATAATTTGAAGCTTTACTTTTTTTTTTTTTGGTAAAAATGGTAGAGAAATATATGATAGAAATAGTGTATTGATGAGTTTAGAATATATAGTTAATTTAATGATTTTCAATATCTAATTATATAATTGTGGAATAGACTGTTCTTACAAGGCGGAACACAATCACTGGAGTTGCTTACAAAGATGACCCAACAATTATGGCTTGGGAGCTTATGAATGAGCCCAGATGCACCTCTGATCCTTCGGGAAACACAATTCAGGTTGGATTTTAATCTACTATCACATGCATTGCACATGACACTATGAACTTGTCAACATTCAATATTAAGCAATTAATGATTGAGATGACACGGCAGAGTTGGATTACAGAGATGGCTTCTTACTTGAAATCTGTAGATAGCAACCACTTATTAGAGGTAGGTTTGGAAGGCTTTTATGGAAGATCATCTGCTCAGAAACAACAATACAACCCAAACTTTCAGATTGGCACAGATTTCATTGCAAACAATCAAATTCCTGGCATTGACTTTGCCACTGTTCACTCTTATCCTGACCAATGGTAAGCTTCCCATTCAGTAACTGCTATTAGGCCTCGCTTGAATTGCTGATAAATTGGGTTGATTTCTATATTCTCAGGCTGCCTACTGCAGATGACGAAAGACAGCAAATTTTCTTGAACGATTGGCTCCAAAATCACATTCAGGATGCACAAAACATCCTTCAAAAGCCAGTTATTTTCGCAGAATTTGGGAAATCATCAAAAACTGCTGCGTATAACCAAAGAGACCAGCTGTTTAATACAGTCTATTCAGCTATTTATTCTTCTGCCAGTGGCGGTGGAGCAGCTGCTGGCGGCATGTTCTGGCAGCTTTTCACTGAAGGAATGGACTCCTTCAGAGATGGATACGAGGTCATCTTCAGCGAGCACCCCTCAACGGCTGCCATGATCACTGATCAGTCACATAAGCTTAATAAGATTCGAAAGATGTACGTGAAGCTTCGAAACATCGAGAAGTGGAAGAGAGCAAGGGAGCTAAATGGAAGTCAGTGATGAGCAGGCGAATAGCTGAGACATAGAAAGCTAAGAAGAAGGTTAAGAATTCTACAAGCCTAGTAAAGTATGAATACTTGGTAAAACTAATATAATTTTCCTTCAATCGTTCGTTGTTTGGAGAAATTTATGTTCGTTTTCCTTTTTTGTCAATCGTGAGTTGTAATTGTCTGCTTTATATCAACACCAATAGAGACCAAAGTCGTGAAAAAACCAGAATTAACAGAATCCAAAATTTATTGTTATTTGTATTTTTCGCATGCAACGAAACCATTCTTGTATAGGTAGCTTCGAGCTTTGATTATACCAAGTTACAGTACTACTAGCTCTATTCTAAGAGTTATACTACTGCTTCTACCAGGATGTTTTTCCATACATAGAAAAACGTGGCTTTTACATATTCTATTATTGCTAGGCGAAATGCAAAAGAGCTGAAAAGGATGATCTGAGGAGAATCGATGGGCGTTTAGACAACGGTTCCATCTTTAATAGTAGAGTTCTTCATTATGACTGTAATCCCTGATCTAATGTAGAAACCTTCCTCTGGCCTTTCAGCTTCTTGAATACCCTGTGAGGTCGAGGCATTTTTATCAACCAGAGGTGCTAAATAACCGTAAACTTGAGAGAATAATAAGCTTCACTTACATCGGCATTTGTGATGACCACGTCTTTTCCTATCTTAGCGTTCTTGTCGATTATGCAATTCCTTGAAGAAAATTGAGGATGTCCAGTGTTGGGGGTAAGTATTTATCATGAAAACTCAGAGAAAATCAATTAAATTAGAGCTATAAAACTGAGAGATATGATTCAGATCTCACCTGATTTTGGTATTCTGGCCAACACCAATTGGAACCTTCCCTTCTGCTAGTAGGGACGCAATTTCAGATTCAGTTTGATAGTAATCTGCTCCCATCATCATGGTATCCTACAAATATTATCATGTTCTCATATCAATTAACCAAATCATAACAATCTTTGGTCAATTGGTGTTCAGTCGTAACAAAAGTTTTGACTAAAAACTTTAAGTGGATTCTGCATGTCAGCTGCTAATTTTTAGTCAACAAAATCAGAAAAGTGTTGTATAGTGTAGAAGAAAAGGAAAGCATGCTTACAGTAAGCTCCACACCACTCTCTAATCGCGACCGAACACCCACTATAGAATGTTGTACACTACAATCTCGCAAGAAGCATCCATGTGAAATTATGGCATCCACAATCTGTGATAAACCAACAAGTATTGAGATCCAGAACCAGAACCAAACTGAGTTCCTTTTCTGAAGAAAAATTTAGAGTGATACCTTGCATTCATCAACTTTTGTAGGTGGCAAGAATCTAGGGGAAGTGAAGAAAGGTGTCTTGGGATCATAAAATTCAAACTTCGGTGGCTGCATCAAGGAAAAATCATTCGGTAAATTCACGGTATCGGATAAGCACGACAAAGACTTATGTCTGTTCCACACCACCAACCTGCTCTGTCAAGGCCAAATTAGCATCGAAAAATGACTTTATCGTTCCGATATCCTCCCAGTAGTCATTGAATAAATATGCCTGACAAGGATAAATTCACTAGCAGATAAAAATCAATAGAAAAAGAACTCATCTTGAAGACTGTCAAAATCATTCACCTGCACATTATGCTCCTTCACAGCAGATGGAATAATTTCGGACCCAAAGTCATTGCATGACGGGTAACTCCATCTAAGAAGCTGCAGCAGAACATCAGTTCTAAACACGTAAACGCCCATTGATGCAATGTAAGGAAATTGTAGAGCATCTTGCTTTGATAAGCCAAGGATGGTAGTATCAACTTGCTGCAGGTTGAAGCAAAATCAAACATTAGAACATACAGTAAGGCTTTCCTGTGGGAAACGAAACACAATAGGTGAGAACATCCACCATTGTTTTCAGCTCAGGGCCTTTTGGTTTCTCAGCAAAATGGATTATACGTCCTTTGTTGTCAATCTTCATTAGTCCATAATCTGATGCACGGCTGAAAAATAAGGTTATTAATAGATCGTTTAGGTCCTCAGCAGAAAACATGGCAGCCAAAGACAGCAGACGCATAAATGAACATCAGACTACCGGTCATCCATGGGTACACATGAAACAGTAATGTCTGCATTTGCATCGATATGCTTCTGCAAGCACAATAGAAGTTAAAAAGTTCAAATTTTCGGAACCAAGAAATCATACATTCAAAAATCCGCCAATAACTAATCAAGTATGACCTGCACAAACTCTGTATAGTCCATTCGATAAAGATGATCACCAGACAAGATCAATACATGCTCCACATTCTTGTTCTTTGCATCCTGATAAATCATAGGAAATCAAATTAGTCCCATTTACAATGATAATTTTCAAGAAAGATTGTGAAATTTCGTTTGTTTTTACCTCGAAGACCCATATGAATTGCCTAACAGCATCTGCTGTTCCTTGGAACCACCTTTTTCCTGCCTCCCCTGGTGTTTGAGTAGCAGCTAGAACCTGTTCCAAAGGGAATTAATTGTGACTCAAAAACCTCAGAATAATATGCTAGTAGCTTTTATAAAGCAATGCTCCGTAAGGCAATGTTAATTTGTTCATAAGAAAACATATTACCTCCACAAATCCATCTCCAAAGTTGACGCCATTTCCAAAGTTATAGGTACGAGCAAGGTGACGGTTGAGTGAGAAGGAATTGAACTGTGTTAAAATAAAAATCTTCCTTATGCCACTGTTAATGCAGTTACTCATTGGAATATCAATCAGCCTGTAACACCCTCCAATTGGAACCTGCAAGTAAAAAGAAAATCATTATAGAGTTAATTTTCCATTCTCTTTCTTTTTGTCTTCTCGTCCTTTCACTAAAAGTGATCAAAATTGGTTATGTTGCATAATTGTATTATTTTTACAACTGCTAAATTAAAACAAACAATTAACTTGATCCCTTTTCAAAAGCCTCAAATTCAGAAAGGTAGATTCAAGAAAAGATGAGTCAGTGATATCTTACTGCTGGCTTAGCTCGTTTGCTGGTAAGAGGAAAGAGACGCGTCCCAGCACCTCCACCCAATATTATGGAAGCTAAGTTTTTGGGTTCTGCTCTTGGTGTCTCAAGAACCGGTGCATCGAATGTCTGCAAAAAAAAAAAAAAAAAAAGAGACTGGAATATGAAATTAGAATGGTAGATTCCAAAATTTCTGGGCATTAAAGAGGTGCCAATAATTTCATTTTATTTGATACCACCTTCTCTTTATTGATGTCTGATGTAATAATAGAGCAGGTGACTCCAGCCTTGACCTTTTTGATACCTTTATCACTTTCTATTCTCAGATTCTTCAATAAGTGGGAATTATTATTATTTATGTTCTTCAAGTTCCCTTTGACACTTTCTCCCCAAAACAGAGTACCTCTTTTAACATCGAAAGCATTGGCTGTAGCCTTCAGAGCAGCACAGCAAGAATCCATTGTTGAACCTGGCAGAGAACTAGATATACCCAGATGATGCTTTAAAGAAAAGTATGCGAATAATGTCAAATCCGGGGATTTTGGAATCCTAAGAAAAAGAAAAATAAAAAGAAGAATTATGGCATTGTGGTAGACCCCAAATCAAAAGGCAAAATCACTTTCTAGATGGTCCAAGAATTAAAAAGCCAACTACACTAAAGGTAAAGGCAGCTTTAGGATTGACTCAAGGAGAAAACGTAAAATAAAGAACAGAGAGCAAAAATGAAAATTAATAAAGCAGAATCAAGAGTACCCCAGACCCAGAAATGACAAAGATCGAAACTTTTCTATTGCGGCAAATCTAAGCGACAAAAAGAAAGGTATGGTGAGGTAAAACTGCGTAGAACAGATAGGGGAAGGAGAGACACAGGGCTTTGACGGGAGAGAGTAATGATCAGCGTTATTAGGCTGAATGAGAGAGAATGTGACAAGAAAGAAGCTATTCTTGGAATTTGCAAACACAATAGTCAGTGATCTGTGTGCCTCTCCTAACTGCACAGTCCCCGCTATGCGGTTGCCACATAGTTTCAACCCCCTTTGAAAGAGTCCTCCCAATCTCAAACTCCTTTCTATTTCAAGCTCTGTTTTTGCAATTTTCTTCTTCTTTCGTCTTACTAATTACTAGTACTAATTTTGGGCTTCTTATTGTTATTTATTTATTCATTAATTTAAAAAAACCCCTTTTTTTCTTATTAATTTGCCATGATAATCGCGAATTGAGTAGTTGGTGGATAGAGGTAATTTAAGCATTTTATAGACAGAATATTAACTAGAAATTAGACAAATTAATTATTAATCACATTCCCTAATTAGTTCTCAATCGAAATAACAGACAAATTGTGGGGAACATCTCGAACTGGAACCCACTTCTACTTTCCTTCTGTATGATTCAATGGTACTGAGATTTAGAAAATTTTTAAGGAACAATAGTGAAAGGAGGAAATGGGAGAAATTCAGGGAGTTTCACAAGAATAATTAGTATTGACGTAAGCGGGAGCAAGTACCACGTTAACGCTGACAACATTTACAGAGTGGAGAGAGATGTTTTGTTGAATATTGGAGAAATAGGGCGACCGGTGGCCGATCAATAATCAACTGTTTCTGCGAAATTGACGGCTGATATTTTTTAGTGAAATTGTAAGTCCTCACGTGGCCGTCTACTTCACGTATCTTTGTCTTTGTCGGCAGCTGCACCTTCTGACTTTTTTTTTTTAATCTTGCACTTGTTAATCATATCGAAGTCGGAGGAGGAAAAAACTCTTATGCCGCTACAGTAGACAGCGAAATGGATTCATAACAAGTCAACTTGCAAATCAATCATTAACAATATCATTTCCAAATTCCAAACAGGAGATAACCAAATATTAACGTGGGATGGGTTTCGGGCCTTAGACTGCAAATTGATCCCATGGTCTATACACCCAATCTTAAATGCTTTAGGCCCATAGGCCCAAGTTTACCAGGTAGCAGATCATCTTTAACACTTCTTCTCCGCAAGCTCCCCTTCACAATTTCATCGCTCTAACAAATGGCGCTTAGTCTGACCAACACTTTTCTGCAAGTTAACCCGTCTTCTCCGGCACTTGTACCCATCACAAAGGTGAAAAATCATTTGGATTTTGTTTTTGTTTTGTTTACTCTACACCGTTTGTTAATTTCGGATGGTGAATGTGAGCGTAGGTGAAGGTAAGGGCGGCGGGAAATTCTAAGCTACAAGTGATGTGCAGGAAGAAAGACATACACCCGCAGTTCTACGAGGATGCGAAGGTCTACTGCAATGGAGAGTTGGTGATGACCACCGGTGGGACCCAGAAGGAGTATGTGGTGGATGTTTGGTCTGGAAACCACCCGTTTTACCTTGGAAGCCGCACGGCCGCCATGGTTGACGACGATCAGGTGGAGAAGTTCCGGAAGAAATTCGGTGAGCTTTCGCAAATTATGGAAATCCCTGTCCTTAAGGGTGAAATTGTGATTCCCAGCAGGCGCAAAGCTGCTAAAGGAAAGAAGAAGTAGAATGTGGGAGGTATGAAGATGTTTGCGTTCATTTGGTATTTGTAGTTTGTTGTGTAGTTATTCGATGAAATGCCATATTTTGTTGTTCATAGTTTGGCTAAAATGTGGTCAAGATGAATTAAAGTTTATGTAATTCTGTTGCCTGTTAGAATATTGACACTTGCTCACTGAAAGTTTTAGCTGAAAGTGAAAACAGAATTTGAATTAAAGTGTATCTCTGAAATTTATGAGTGAGTTCTTGGAAAATTCTGACCTTTGAGGTGGTTAAATAAAGTAACTTTTTGGACAAAGATTATGTATACTTTGGTGTGAAGTGATAGGGCATCAAATTTTGGTTGCTAAAATTATATAACGGTGCCATAGATAATGGAATTCCTATCAGGTATGTACAAACAGGTACTTTCTTGTCTATCTTAGATTTATTTTTGATTTTCTATATGATATGTTGAGTTGGGAATTAAGTTGAGAAGCGGGAAATACTGTGAAATTTCTGCAAAATGCTAAGCATCCTGCCCTGTTTATCATCTCTGCAAAATCATCGCACGATACAAAATCTTTAAAAGAGTATGGTGTTAATGTTGCTGGATAAAGTTAGGGAGGCAATATTTTCCTCATGCAGTTTCACTATAAGCCAGTTCAAATTTTAATTCCCATTCTTCAAAAATGGCATTGAAGTGATATTTAAAAAGTAATTTTGGTATCCAGTGTTTATCTCTTGATGTCTTTTTGTCCTTTAGATAAGGCTTGTGTACGTGCATATGCAGACATACATACGATATGCATAGGCAAACCAAGGATGCTTTCAGTAGTAATTTATTTGCGTGGAAAATGTAGAGCATACATAATTCTTATGCCTTATTCAGTTAGTCTTGCTAGTAGAGGTATCATTCATATGGTGTTAGATAAAGGAAACTTGATCAACGCATAGGCATATTGTTTATTGCTTGGCTAACAATTGAAGTAACAGAAACAAGCAACTCCCGGAAACTGTGCATGACAAGCTCCACGAGCGGCACTTTCCCAATTCCTGCATTGTTTATCACAATTCTTTGAGCTTCCACAAAACCCTGTCCAGGTTTTGCTTCGCCTCTCGCATAATTTTGCTTGTGTTACTGGCAGCTCTGCACCAAGAAAACACAATATTAGTACGCATCTAAGAATTTTCAGTACGCACATAGCTCTTGTTTATGTTCTTTGAAGAAGATGAGAGACATGGACCATTAGACATTTAATACTGGGCCACAAGTTGTCTTGGCCCATTGGACTATACTAATTTGCGAGAACAGAAGATGAACCGTGATCCGATCTTCATAGGGTAATTAGTAAGCAGAAAATTGTTGCCCATATCTGTACACAAACCAAGCCGAATAGCCAATGATAAATTACCACAAAAAAATAACTATTTTTGCAATTTCTCATTGACTTGGTGTATAATGGTGTATATACATTAGGCTTAGGCAAGAAATTTCCTTAGTAAACACATACGGTTTGCTTAAAAACAAAGCCTAACAAGTCACTTCGCTAACCTTAATCGTTGTCAATGCTTCAGTCCTAGCTTCATGAATTTGGAAGAGGGATTTAGACTTTATTAGATTCAAGTTTAAATTTCTAACTAATTGGAGAGGTGTAATATAATATGAGTTGTAGTTACATTTTATATTTTCAGTCCTCAAGTGATTTCTCCGACTTCCACTTTTCACTCTCGACTTCATATCTTTATTTCTGGATCGTTTAAATGCTGCCAAGGGGTGAATAAATTGACAAGGAAATGTAAATTATTATATGTTTGGGCTGCCCTTTCTGCAGACCGAACTTCCTCAACTGTTTATTGTTTCAAATAAGAAAAAAGAATTAAATTTTCCATTTGCCAAGGTAAGAATTAAAGTTAGAGGCTTTGAGAAAGTTAGTTGGAGATAATTAAAAATCAATTTGCTGGATTGCCTCGTCTGTTGTATTTCTTCGCTTGGATTTGCCATGAACACAAATGCTTTTTCACTTTTGAGCGTTGAGAGCACTGCTTAATTGGCTTTCTAAACAAAAACTCGCCACTTTTAGTTTCTTTTAATAAATATTTTCACGGCAGAGTTCCCAACCTTCCCTCTTTCTCTTTATCCACTCAGCTTTAAGGTTCCTCTTACTTTATTGTTCTCATAGCTAAGCAGAGGACCTAACAACAAGAAGCATCCAACTTCATTAATTAGTAACCTAAGTGAAACTTCAAGAATACAGGACCTGGAATTAACGTGGCTTCTTTCTCTTTTTTTTTTTTTTTTTAACTACAAGCCATAAAAAGATTGGCCGGTCTAGTTACTGAATTGATTTAGTGGCTAGCACCTAATTAAAAATCTGAAAAGAGATTACTTTAATTTATATTAGTGATATTTATAATCATAATTAGATGCTATATCTCTTTTGTAATTTAAAAAAATTATTAGTGTACTAATTTTTTTTTAGTATAATCATTTGAATTTACACCAAACATTCCACAAAATTCCATTCGATCCCTTGAGGGTCAATCACGGTCCCTACTTACTTTTAAGTCTCCCTTATTAGAAAGTTTAGAATAAATAAAATTTGAGAGGATACTCTAAAATTTTAGAAGCGCCGTCAGTTTTGACCATAGAGGCAATTGCTACATCCAAATTGTTATCATGATGGCCCCATTTGATCTACAGCCAACGGTTGTTGTTCTTCTTTTTCTTCTTCTTTCGGTAATTATTCTCATTCATTTTACTTCCTTTAATGAATCCCAAATTCATAATCATTACTATTTATTTACAAAAACATTAAACATAAATATTTTACTGTATTATGTACCTTTTAGAGAAATTATCTTTATTATTTGCATCATACTACTGAAGTTACCGTTTGATTTAAGTGATTAGTTGATAACTGATATCAGCTACTTATAGCTAATTGATGATTAATATTTAAGTGTTTGATTAAATTATATATAATTGATATTGTTTAACCGTATAATTATCAAAATAGGTATACTTTTTAATTCAAACTCATATTATTACTATTTTGATAACTAAAATAAATAATTATAGTACACTATAAAAATTTATAAATTGTTGAAACAATTAGTATAAAAATATATTAATTAATAAATATAAATTTTCATAAATACACATAATATAAATTTATTACAAATTTACAAATTATTATAATAAAATATGTATTAATTTCCTATTTAAAAATATGTATAAATTTGAAAAATTAATGTATTTAGGTAAAAAAAAGAGAATATATATATATATTGGACAATTTTGATAGTCTTTTTTTTTCGCAGTAAAACCAAACATTATCAAAATAATGCCAAAATGTTTAAAAAAATTTATACCAAGGATCATTTAAGAATTAATTAACATGTTCTCTGTGATTAAAAAAAAAAAAAAGGCAAATGGGTTGGTTGTGCAATGACAAGTGGTAGTATATCCTTGTGATCTTATCCAACTTTGAATTATTTTTATCTCACCCTTTTTATTTATTTCTTGAACTGATTGTCCACCCTCTGTGGAAAGGAAATAAACTTTTGCTTGTTTTTTGGCCTTTTTTATTCGTAATCACTTTATTTATTCTTTCTTTGATTTTTCTTGTGAATAAGGGCAAACTCATATACTTGACACGAGTAAAGATACATTTATTATATATTATTCTGGACAAGATTTTACCCAACCAACCAGCCTTTTACATGCTAATATATACACACACACCATTAAATTAATAAATTATGTTTTATCTTCTTTCATCTAACTGTCAATATTTGATACATTTAATATATTTAACGCACCGAGTTGTCTTTTTTTACATGAAATTCACTTCATAAAACCTAAGAGATGATAATAAATATGATGATGGACAACCTGTATTAAAAAACAGGAAGTTTCAACATGTAATATTGTGTGAAAACAAGAAGTATCAAACATATAATCATGTGTGAAAGCAAATGCAGTCAACAAGAGTAATATTGACTGTATTAATTCTTATCTCTAGATGTAGTATTTCTTTTACCCATTTTTATATTTATTTTATCTTTAGCTTCCGTGGAAAAGGTGTATGAATTGAGAGCTTAATCTTCTTGCTTATATGTCAATTGGATCAAATATATATATATATGTGTGTGTGTAGAACATATTAATTAACTGTTGGATTGTTTAGATAAACTCACAACCATTCATCTAGGAAATTGAATTGCGTTGTTACGCATGTTACATTTATTCTGAAATAAGTAAAGTTTGGGAAGTATATATGGTTTGAAAAAACAAGATTATGACTGTAATCATTTTATATATCTATATATGGTTTTGGGTAGGAAAAGAAAAGGCAATATAATTTATATGCTGCAAATAAACCCTAGAGATGCATTATTACCTTTTCATTTACTGGGACCCGAACGACTTTTTATTGTTTGAAAAATAAATATTTATATGTAAAAGTAAAACCACAATTTAATTAATCAGACATCATCTTTACCTAATCCTAATCCTGATTCTAATCACTCAATTAATCATGGATGCCAAAAAGCACTAGCACAGACCAAGTAGAAGTAAAGAAAATTAGATAATCAATCACTTTTGTCTCTGCTTCTTTTCTCAATTTACCTAAATACCCCTTCCTGATGTGACGTGTCTCCTCTTGTCTCTTTAATAAAGCACCGCCATGCCACGTTTTAAGTTTTATTCCAGTTTAAATCAAATGGATTCCATATTTATAAACATAGTCTTCGCATTAATCATTGTTTAAATTTTATTTATCACCAAACTCGCTTGTTTTAATTTATCTGTACATTTAGTTATTATACAAATATCGAAAGCCAAAGAAAAAAAAGTTTATTTAAAATAAATATTTTTAACATAATGTAATATAATAGTATAGTATAACAATGTCGACATTGGGGATGGGTACTCTCTCTTCAATTCATTTTTAATTGTGATGATATTATTATGTTTTCAATATAACTAATAATTTTTTTTGTGACATTAGTATAATTAGTTAGGTCATATAGAATGATCATATGGATTCGATTTGAACCAGTTATTTCATTATATGACTATGTACGATATACCTAATTAATATTTGAAAAATGATACTATGAATTATTGTGAATTTTCTGGGCACCTAAAATTAATTATAAAATTATTTATTTGGACATTTCTGTAAAGATGAAGACATTGTTATCATTAAGAAAGAATTGGAATTTGGAAGACACTACGAGTCCTGGTTAAGTTTGTGCTTTGTGGACATGAATTCAAAATTTATGTGGTTTCTTGTAACAAAAGAAATTATCAACACTTAATAAAACTTGGAACAAAAGAAATAAATAAATATATATATATTGTCAGTCGCAAGGATGATTGTATATTAACATTTGATGGGATTTATGATTTCTGTTGCTTGACATAACAAAGAGTGGAGATCCAAATCACTTTTTTCTAGCTCGCTATAATTATAATTATGAACGTGTTGGTCTCTTTCACGAAATCACATGAAATTCTCATGCCAAGGCTAAGCCTGTGGCCAATATTTCTTTTCTTATCTTTCTCCATTTTATAGTACTGAAGTTACCCAATAAATATATATTCGTTATTTTTTTTATTAACACGAATAAAAGGAATTTTTTTTGTCCGTTCAAAATATTTTATTTTGACTTATCAATCAAGTGTGCAATGTATATATAAAGGATTTTAATCAATTTAGCAGTAGTTCATCATATTAAGGAAAATTTCACAATACAGGCCCTGATTACGGATAATTATATTAATTACAATGATTTGCAAAAGAAAATATAGTTTAATGGTATTATGGAACTCAGTCTAGACCCCTGATTAGTGATCTTATATTTTCACAGTCAGAGGTTAGTTTATTAAATATTATTGTTAATCACTCCAATTATGACTACTTTTTATGAGAATGGGGACTTGAGATGATCAATTCACTTGTCTATTAAAATATTAGCTAAAATTATTGGCCGGAGTGGAATATGCAGAAGGAAATAATAATATTAACTATTATTATTATTATTGTTATTATTATTATTATTTCTTTTAAATTAATTGACCGCCTTTCCTTTTCTTTAATCGATAAATCAAGAATTATTGCAACTCATTAGGAAAATTTACGCATTCCATGGCCTGACTATGGGCAACAAATAGAAAATAAGTCTTCCGAAAAGGAAATTTCGAGATCATCAACTATATTATGGGGATTAACTTATTGTATATTTCTATCTAAAATTAAACTTAACTAATTGAGACAAATTAAAAAACAAATTTTGTTATTTCATTAAAAAAAAGCTTTTATTTTTAGGAAAAAATAGAGTAGTTTTCAGGCATCTTAATTAGCCAATTAATTAGGTCTATGGAGACCAAATATGAGTCAAGTCAATGTCCTTGTCATGCCTGGGTTTTATGTTGACTTACCCATTCTCCAAGCTCCATTTCACCGTTTATTTTCCATATACTATATTACTGAAACTAAAAAAAGAAAAATGTTCAACCATGTCGTTTTTAATGAAAAATAAAATATTTAAGCCAAATGATTAAAAATAAAATCATGAATCCTCAAAAAATGGAATATATCAAACAGTTATTTACATGGTAGAAGCAGTCCATACGCATCAATTAAATATGAATTTTCTTTTATCCAAACCACACTTAATATATAAATAAAACAATTCAAATATAAAGTATTAAATTAACAAAGCAAAATCCTTGCCTTTTTTTTTTTGCTTTATATATATATCATAAGTCTTTTCAATATCTAAATTTAATAATTGATAATTTATTGAGCATTTATAATTATCAATTTTGTAAGTAATAAACATAAATTTATATTAAATTTGAAAAATTTAATTGCATGATATTCAATTATACCGACGTGACATCTAAATTGCCATGATGAATTATATATTATATATTTGAGAACGGCATAAAATAATTTTTTTTTAAAATATAGTGTAAATTTATATTTTTTATTTTAATAATTAATAAGTGCAGATACTTAATTTGTTATTATTAAAATTTAAACGTTTAAATAAATTATAAAATAAATTTAGATACATGTATATGCCTTCAATTTTATATATATATATATAATTAGAATATAAAATTATTTCTAAAACCAGTGTAGTTTAGCATTGTCTTTTTTATTATTAGTTCAAGCTTTTGAAATTTAACAACCCATTTTAATTTTTAACCCATTAAATAAAATTGCCTTTTCTGCTTTTCTGCTTTATTTTGTAAAAAAAAAAAACCCCGTCTCTATATAAGCCCGCCAACGGTCTCAGTTTTCTCGTAACATAAACGGAAGTGAACTTTATCGGAATCTCTATTTTCTCTCACTTTCCTTCTCTGCAAAAATTCTCTCCGGCGACTAATTTTCAAGTCAAACCATAAACTATCTTGCAATCTGTCTCTCTACATATACATCTCCTCCTTCTTTGCAGATTTCATCATACTCCTTCGTCAACAATTTCTTCACTTATCACTTCTATATATTTCACTGCTCAAAATGTCTTCTTCTGAGTTAGACTCCGTCAAGGCGGAGAAGGCCGACGCCATTAGAAGGTACAACCGAAACAGAATATGTGTTTTCTGTCTCCGGCTAATCGGTGCCTTAGCTCTTTTTTTCTCCACCATCACTTATTTTCCTGTCGTCAGAGATACTTCATCTTCTTATCTCTCCATTTTCAACCACCAGATTTACGTTTTTGTCCTTGTTAACGCGCTAATTTTCATTATCTACCATTTCTCGACCACCACGAGTGGCAATAACTACATCTCCGCCGTGCCTGAGCCTGATCTTTACGATCAGTACGTCTCACTTTCCTCCGCCTCCTGCCGCCGGAGAACAATCACCGATAAGGAAACACAACTGGTCGTTTCACCAGCGCCGGTCGTTCAAACCGACGAGAATAGCTTATCCGATAAGCAGATTGTTGTTTGCGAGAATGCTGATTCAGCTCCAGCGAAGGATAATCAATTTTGTGACCTAACGGTGTCGGAGACTTGTAGGGTGGATACTGATCAGGAGATGCGTTTCAGGAGAACACAATCAGAGAAATACACAGTAGTAAAGAAGAAAAAGATACCCCGACGAGAGCTGCGGCGATCGGATACTGGAAATGGACGAGAGCTGGTAGTCGCCAGTGGAGATTCTTCGGCAAGAAAGTCGATGCATGATATGGACAGCGAAGAGTTTAGGCTTACAATTGAGAGTTTCATTGCTAGTACAAAGAAGATTTTGAGGGATGAGAATTTTGCTGTTTTTATGGAAGAAAAGGAAGAGTCTTTTAGTGCTATCACTTACCAGTGACCAGCGGCAGTTAAAAAGGTTAAAAAAATTCAAATTTGCAAATTTTAAGATTTTCCGCTTCGATTTAGGGGAATAGTTTCGGAGCTGTACAGGGTATAATTCCATTTTCATGGAAATTATGAAATTTAGTTTCTTTTTTTTTTTTTTTCATTCTGATAATTTGACCGGAGCTGAGTTTGTTTTCTTGCTGTTGACTGAAAGAAAACCCGTCAGTTACCTTTTTTATTTTAAATCTTTTAATTTATTCTTTTCTCCTCTTTAGTCAATTGGACATTATTGATGAAATCTTGGGTGTTCTATCCTTAGAATATTTTGTTTTTTGCAGCTAATTTCTTATGAAGGAAGAAAATAAAATGGAATGAAGCCGATTAAAAAAATAATAATTCTAAGGAATTAGATTATCTGTTTAGGCAAAGTTTTTATGTTATACTATTGTTTGTTTATTTCTTAATCAGGAATTAAAAAATTAGTATTATATGAACAAAAATACTCATATTAAGTGATTTTATAAAATTATTATTAGCCTTTCTTTTAATATGATTAATTATGATAAACTGGATAATATTTATCTACACTTTTAATTTAAAACTTCAGAAAACACACATAAATACTGAATTTGATATGTCAATTATTGATTGAATAGTAAATTATTATTATTATTATTATTTGGTATTTAGAGATAAGGGTGATGGTTTTTTGGTCCATACAAATTAGAAAGCATTCAAATATTTCAAAAATTGGGCCCCGAATTGAACCTCTAAAATGTATTTTTTGATGAATGAGGGTATAATATCTACGTTGAACTTCTAAATTGTGACCTTACTTAATTTGTTGGTTATAACCATGCCTAAAAACCTTGAATTGTTGGATTTTTTTTTTCCTAAATTAGTTGTTAGTTTCTAAATTAGTAGCATAATTTATTTTATAATAAATATTCACTGTTTTGTTATGCATAGCAATCGAGTGTATTATATTAAATTAAAAAAATATTCATATTCATAATTTATAATCTATTGGCTATAAATTTACATAATTTTACCAAACAGTTAAATATCATCAATCAGCTATCAACAATAAGTACCAGCTATCAACAACATATAATCAGCTACCAGTTGTATTTAACCGTTTGAACTAAACATATCATACTTTTCACATATAGCTATAATAAACATAGGGATAAATTCGTAAAATTAAAAATAAATTATATTAACATTAATTATACGTTTTAATTGTTGTGAAATAAAAAATGCATCTATTTGTATGGAACAGAATAAGTATTTAATTTAATCATTAATCAGCTATGAGTTTTATTCATTTGCTAAACCAAATGGGATTTGAGTTAATAATATATTTTTACCAAGAAAAAAAGTACAATTTTTACGATACAATACATATATATTTTTAAACCAATTCCTGATACAAGTATATTTTATGTTATTATTTTATAAGAAATTGAAGAGTAGCCAAGCCCTTGAACGACAAAAGGAAAGGGAAAAGACTTTTTCTTTCCCCTTCCCCTTTTTTGTAAATACTGTGGTTGCCACAGACCTATTTGCTTGAGGCACCCCAATGAGAAGCATGTAGCTAGGATTCAATATTTAATTATTCATTTGATGTATAGCTTTCAGTAGCGACAATTATACATAAAAAAAAAAAAAAAGACTTAAAGGGATCCTCCCATTGATTTTCTTTATATAGCCCCTAAATCATAGCCCTTTGGAATTCAATATACACGATTAATTAAATTCCCCACTCACCGTCACTTATGATCTATTATTTTCTTTTTTATATGAGAAAAGAGTATATAATTCAAATACAATAGTCTATAAGAGAAATAAAATTCTAAATTTTACACAAATTTAATTGTCCTTTAGGTGGCCGCAACATTGGGCTTTCTTATGCACATAATTGCTATACGCCAAGGCAAGAAAGAACGGGTCGGTTTTTTTAACATATTTGAAGGTAAAAATCTTGTCAATCCGAATAAAAGTAACACCTTTTTAATTTGTTTGTATAATTTAGGATATATTTATATTTAGATTAATTAGAAAGTAGAAAGCTTTTCTCGAATGCGAGAGAATTCAAGTTGCCACTCTCTCCTTCCTCCACATTGTCTCTTAGTAGGGACACCACAACTATTCCTAATTTTCCTATGTTTATGTGATATGTCCTTTTCTTCTTTCACTTTAAATTTTTTTCTCTAAAATTAAAAAAAAAATAAGGTGGTGCTTCACAGGACCCATTTAGAAAATACATATAGTTTATTTATGGTCGTTGCACATAAACAGCCCTTTTTTTTAACAAATTATTGTTTTCAGTGACGATTGTAGGGCGGGATGGGATTGGGAAATGGCCCCCCATTTACTGCCATGCGCAAGGGCAAGGCCGTTCTCAAAAGTATTTTAATTAGAAGAAAATTTCTTCCGTTTTCGCCCCTATGAGAATCTCCTTCCTCGCATAAAAAATATAATTATAATTAAAATATAATATTTAATAATTAATTATAATTGAAATATAATATTTAATAATTAAAAAAATATAATTGATAAAATTAAAAACAAATATAATTTAAAATTAAATTATATAAAATATAATTAAATTTAATTACTAAATTTTGGGATGGGGATCACAATTTCTGTTTCCGCCCTAAATTCTAAGTTGGAAAATATTTTTTTTCCATCCCCGCCCTCACGAAAAAAATTTTCGAAAATTTTTCATCTTATTCAGGATGGTTTCCCACTAGAAATTGAAATTTTTCACCCATGATCATCCCTAATTGTTCTGTATTATATATTTTTTGGTGTATTATTTAAAATGAAGCAATTTGCTCTTATCCACTTGTTGTGGGAGTTATGCAACAAAAAGAGTATATAAAGAGTTCTCTTTCCATATATATATTCTCTTTTGTTTTATTTATATACAAGCTATCCACTAGCAATAATTGTCTCAATCACTCATTAATTTTTAATATCCTCTTAATTTCAAATCCCATTTAATTTAGTATTTTCTAAATTAAGTCTACAAATTTTTTATTAAGGATATCAATGTATATGAGGTACGAATTATTATTATTATTATTATTATTATTATTTGGATTCATAAATAAATTTCACGCCCACAATGATTCGTGTTCTTTTTAATAATATACATTTGGAGGCGAAAATTGATAAAATTTAAATTTTAATCAATTGAAAGAATAGTTAAAAAGTTTTAATGTTTGAACTTGTGATAAAAAATTTTCATTTTCATTTGAATTCATAACATTATTCTAAATTATAAGAACATGGCCATTGATTTTCCATTTTCTAGTTAATTATTTTTTTTATTATACAATTACTAATTCTCCAGTGATGTTTCTGGTGACGAACCTCATCTCACCAATAGTAACCTGATAATAATTTTAATAATAGAGCAGTAATAACCAAATTGTAAAATGAAAAAAGTGAAACTAAAATAGTCATATATCTTGTACTAAAAATATTAAATAGAACCTTCAAATCATTATAGTAATAGAAAGTCGTCGCTATGATCCAAGTAATCATCTTGTCTGTCGGGTTTGTCATTTCTTTTGCTTATAGCTGTCACATGACCATGAAATTGTTTGTTATTTATATTTTGGGATTATAAAAATAAATCTAGTGGCCCAGTTGCATATTTTTGCACTATGCATCAAAAATTCTAATGTAATGGGATTTATTTATATCTAAATTGCAATTTGGATTTATAAATTTTAGAATGCCACAACCGAACAGTGAGTTGAAGACAACTCAAATACATGTAAAGATTATTCATTGATCAGTGACAAGATAAGAAATTTAATTGATGTTTGGAAAAAAAAATCTTAAACAAAACATTTGTCCCCACTTTTTGTTTATAAGATCCCCAACCAGCAAGAGTCTTAATTAGCATACTTTTGTTTTAATTTTTGGATGATGGCACTAAAGAATTGATTAAGTGTCACTGCTATGTATGTAATGAAACTGGAAGCCCTAGCTTTGAATATTAATTATAAATTAATTACGAAGACCGGTATTTATGATGTGGTGAAGAAGGCGATAAATGATAGAACAGCCTCGTTAAGCAATTAGTGCCTAATGTTTTCCAATTAAAAAAATGTGATGCTTTACAAGAAATATCTACGACTGTAGAAATTATGATTGCAACCTTGCGGGTGCGTCATGCCAAATTTACTAAAGTTTAGAAAACCTTTTTTTTATTTAATAATTTGATTTGATTGTTTTTTTTATTTTTTTTTCTGGGGTGGGGGGGGGCCGGGGCCGGGGCGGGAGAGGGAAAGTATTCGTGCATTTAACAAAATCACCTCAAAATTAATATGTTTGTCGGTCTAAAAAAATAAAAAGAACATCAAATTATAACATCGAATGAGTAAATTCAAAACTGAAATTGGAAAGACTAGTAGTTATAGATCGATAAACTCTTAACTTTATAATCACTCTATCAAAGATTGACTGAAAAAGTATAAGAAACATAGTAATTAGCATTGTTATGATTATGCTTTTTTACTGCTTGTAAGTGGGGTTATTTCGATTCATAGTCGGACTTATATAATTTAATAATAATTTAAGAATTTCTTAATACTTCAAGTTTAAAATATTATAATTAAAATTCAGTGGACATGAGTTGGAATTCTAGTGAATTACGCATCTAAGTCTTAGGACAGTTGTATAATATTTATTTTGTACATAATTCTTCCTAGAATAGAACATTGTTCTACTATGTTTTTATGTTTTGTTCCAGAGCTGTTGTATGTATATCTTTACCTCCATACGTGAGAAATATATTGAACCTATTGAACCCTAGTATCTTGGTTTCCATGGTATCAGAGCTTGGTTTCTCAAACTCCTCATAATCTTTATTCTTTGAAATTTGTATTCGAAAAAAAAAGAAAAAGAATGGAACAATCGAAATCTATTGTTCCAGCAACCACAAGCAACGCACCAATTATTATACAACAAGACAATTATGTTTTCCCCACAACTATCATTCTTGATGAAACTAATTATTCATTATGGTCTCAACTTATGGAGATGCGCATTGAAGCACGCAACAAAGCTGGTTACCTTATTGGAGCAGTAGCAAAACCTGCACCTGAAAATCCTAATTTTGGGACATGGATCATGGAAAATCAAAAGGTGAAAAGCTGACTTATTGATACAATAAGCCCATCACTAATATAACAATTTATTCTTCTTTCTACAGCCAAAGAAGTATGGGAAGCTATTTCAAAGATGTTCCATGACGAATTTGATGATACTTGACTTTTTGAACTTAACCAAAAGTCATTCTTTGTCCGACAAGACGGTAGACCATTGTCTACCTATTACAATGAACTGGTGGCTATTTTTCAAGAAATTGACTACAGGTCAACTTCTCAAGAAGAAACTATTGAAGGGGTGATCCAGTTAAACTCAACAATGGCTAGACTTCGAGTCCATATTTTTCTAAGTGGGCTTGACTCTGAATTTGATCAAGTTAGGGGAGAAATTTTACGCAAAGATCCAAAACTGGATTTGGAAAGCACATATGCATAAGTAAGGCGGGAGTATCAACAAAGATAAGCAATGTGAGGCTCTCAATTGATTCCTGAACATACAGCTTGTAATGGCCTCAACACCGGTCTGGCCGTGAACAGTAAATTCTGATGGTAAATAGTGTATTCAGGTCGTAAAACGGATCCGAAAGTGAAAAATATTTTATTTGACTATCGGAAAGTATTGGTCATGGTGATTCCGGAGTTGAAATTTGAAGTGAAATCGAGGTCAAATAGGCCTCCGAAAGTCAAAAATACGAAAAAGGTAGCGAGTCAATTTCCCTGGTAGGGAATGTGACTTGATTTTGCATAAATTTTAAAAATAGCAAATGAACTCCAAAAATTTTCATATTTTGTAGATCTTCATGAAATTTCATGTAGAATATTTTGGTATAAAAATGAATTTTTCAGCGATGTTGACAGTTGTCGAATCGAACCAGTTTGGTTGAATCGGACCAGTAACGGACTCCGATTAAGCCGAAATTTTGTGTACTATCTAATTTTGATGTGATAAGAATTATGAAATTAAATTTGGAGTGATTTGGAATGAGAAAAAAGGAGAAATCAAATTGGGTTTGAATTAGGGAGTTAATGGGCCTTAATTATTTAATTAAGTCCAATTGCCAACCCAAGCCCAATTCACCCATTTAGAAGGCCTATATATAATGTGAATTTTTTGGAACAAGCCAGCAAGTCATCTTCCTCCTTATCTCCTCTTCTTGGCCGAACTCCTCTCACCATTGTTGCTTGAGTTTTTCTTCTTTTCTCTCTCCATTTCACACTAAATTAAGCCACCCAATAGTAATTTCTGCCTCTCTAGTTAAGTTTTATGACCTCATCTCTTCAAATCAAGGAAGAAAATCAAGAAAAATTAGGAGAGAGAGTTTAGGGTTTCATTTGAGGTAAGTGAAACCAATGGGTTTAAATTCTTTCTAAGGTGCCTACTTATGTTTTTGGGTACCTAGACTTCATTTATGATATTATTTTTAGCATTTGAGGTTGAAAAACTAGAGTTTTAATGGCTTGAAATTTCGGTTCTCTTAGGGAATCAAGGAGAATTGCAAGCTTCCAAGGCTAAAGGCAAGGAAAAGGAAGCTTAGGCATCCTAGAGCAAGAAAGGAAGGTTAGTGACTAATAAATCTTAGTAATTTCTTTGATTCCAATCAAGTAACCTTTATGTAAGTTAGGGTTAAAGTGATAAAATGGTGATTAAATGAAAATTGATGATGAAATAGTGTAACTAGACCTTGAATAAGTATGTTTAAATGCCTAAATGATTTATTGAATAATTATATGGCATACTTACCTTGATGGCCGAATTGTACCCTAAGGTAAACCTAAGTGTATTTTGTGAATTATGATGAATTTAAGCTTTTAAATGATATTAGAAATGAAATAATATATGTGGGAATTTTTGTAGAATTTTTAAGAATTAAATGAATATTTTAGAGAATGATTTCAATTATGTAAGTAATGAAAATATGGAATTAATATGAAATAATATGCAATTTGATGAGAAAGTGAACGATTTTGGTGAATTATGGTAGAATAATTCACAATCTATGTAAAAGAATGGAAAGAAATAAATACGAGTATTTTCGAGTAGTGAAATAATGAAAAAATTAAATTTTGATTGCAATTTTAATGAAATTATGCCCTTAGAATTAGTCTGGCAGTAAAAGTCTAGCTCAGGATATAATTGGCTAGCCATAGGGATATCTGTACCGCGGTGCAAGTCATGGCGACTTGCTTAGTTATGGTAGGATCACTGATCGCCATAGCTTCTGTTTGTACCTGGTATCTGCTACGTGAAAAAATGGTCGTTGAGATCATTTTTCAGTCTATATGTGGCCCATGGGGGTCCACGTCCCGAGTATCCAGTTTGAGAATTTTTGTCGGTACTGTACTAGGGGCATGAAATGAAATGAAAGTGATAATAAGTTAAAAGAAATGAAAAGAATGATAAAAATAAAGTTTAAAGTGGAAAAAGGGCTTAAATGAAAGAAAATGAAAGTTTAGGGGCAAAATGGGTAATTAATAAGTAAATATACGTAAGAAATGGTTAACAAGGGCAAAATAGTAATTTTGAAGATCTAATAGTGTCAATAAGATAAAATTTTATGGTACAGCGACTAAACCGTAATTTTATCCAAAAGTAGTAAAATAAAGAATAAATGACGAATAATGGTGAAACTTGTGTAATGAAAATGAAAATAAATGACTATAATGGCAAAATCGTAAATATTAAGACAAAAGGACATTTTTGGAACTTAGCATAATTTTGAGGACTAAAAAGGAAAATTTGTCAACAGTTATGAAATAAATGAGAAAAAGTGTAAATAATGTGAAAAACAATCGTTTCCACTTGAACTTGATGAAAAATGCTTAGTTGTACTCATTTAGAATTTAATTGATTAGATATAGTATAATAAAGAAATAAATATTGCAAAGAAAGTATTAGGATTGTTAGTCACCACTGGGCATAGTTTATGCTCAGAATGTAGTTTCTACTGCATGCAGGTACAGAGCTGGAGGAGCGGTGATGCACGAATTGAAGGAAAAGAAATTATGTTATTAAGTAAATTATGTAGATTTTGGCATGTATATAAATGACTGATCTGTATAAGTATTTGGATATGTAAAAATATGTAAACAGATGTGTGTGTGACTATAATTATGATCTGTTTTGAATTATTGGATGTTTGATGGAAGTTTGGAGAAATGAAATGATTGTTTTAGAAGTGTTATGCCTCTGAGAGGCTGTGTTTTGTCTGATTTTTCAGGAGGTTAGTTAAAATACAGCCGTTATATTGCCGAAATTTTATTATGTAAATAGTAACCCGGGACAGTTATAGATTATCGATCACCTAAGTATACTGGTAGTATTGAATCTGGGTGCTATTTAAAAGTTAATAAAAAGAAAAAAAATTTCGATTTGCGTGCACTGTTCCGTTATATCGGAGTCACTGTTCCATTAGATCGGAATGATAAGGGTGTTATACAGCTATGGTGGCTAACCAAACCCGCCTAGGATCATCATCTAGTCCTAGAAAAACTCACAAACCTGGTAAGAATAATAACTTTATGTGTGATCATTGTGGCAAATCAGGTCACACAAGACAACTCTGCTATGAAATCATTGGCTATCCTGACTAGTGGGATTTTACAAAAAAATCATGAAAAAAGGTTGTGGGCAAGGTGATGGTGACAACCATGAACGAAGTAGAAGGTGACAGTGAAAGAAAAATGCTACCTGTAGCAAATGTTGCACGTTCAGATATTATGGCTAAGGCTAATGCTTTCTCTACATTCTCTATGAATAATACATGGATTATTGACATAGGTGCATCTGATCATATGATTAAAGATTCTAGGCAATTACAATCTGTCCAACCTTCCCCACAGTCAGTTATTTTCATGGCTAATGGTACCTAATGTCTTGTAGTTGGGCAATGATATATTACATTGTTAGATACCCTTACATTGAATTCTGTTTTAGGTATACCATCTCTTGAAAATAACTTGTTGTCAGTTGGACAAATTACTTCCACCCTTAATTGCACTGTAACTTTTTGGCCTTCATTTGCATTTTCAGGATATTCTAACCAGGAAGACTCTTGGTTATAGTGGTAAATAAGGAAAATTGTACTACTTGGAGCTAACAAAAAATGGAGAAAAAAAGTTAAATGAAGCTCATTAGACAAGTGGTCGTGAAGACAATAAGAAAACCATCTGGTTATGGCATCAACGTTTGGGGCATCCTTATTTTGGGTATCTTAGAAAGCCAAAACCTCACTTATTTTCAAACTTAAGTATTTCAAATTTTCATTGTAATGTTTGTGAATTGGCTAAGAGCCATTGTGTTCCATATCCTCCTAGTTTAAATAAAAGTTATAAGCCATTTACAGTTATACATTCGAATGTGTGAGGATTCACAAAAACTCCATCATTATTTAAAGCTAGATATTTTGTTACATTTATAGATGAATGCACACCTATGACTTGGATATTATTACTTCATAAAAAAAAGTGATGTTTGTATAGCTTTTCAAAAATTTCGCAACATAGTGAGTACCTAATATCATAAACAAATTTAGATTTGGTAAACGGATAATGCTATGAAATTTATGGGTACTTCACTCAAACATTCAATGAGAAAAAATGAAATTCGCCATCAAAATTCCTGCACTTATACTCCACAACAAAATGGCTTAGTAGAGAGACGAAATAGACAAATACTAGAAGTAGTCCTCGCTCTTTGGAATGAACATGCCACCATTTTATTGGGATGAGGCTATCAAATCTGCTGTCTATCTTATAAATTGCTTACCATTTAAAGTTTTAGATTTCCAAACCCCTCTGAAAAAAATAAAATCCTTACTTTCCATCCCTTATCTTTCAAATCTTGAACCTCGAGTATTTAGGTGTACTTATGTTACATTCCTAAAGTCTTGCAATCTAAGCTTGATCCGTGTGCCAAAAGATGTATTTTTGTGGGTTATTCCGATTTTCAAAAGAGCTACAGGTGCTACGATCCTCACAATCATAAGTTACATGTCTCATTGGATGTCTCTTTTCGAGAGGCTGAGCCTTTTTATTCAGGGACAATTTCCACATCTTCCTTTCAAGAGGAGAATGATGGAGAAAGGAATAGTGAAAAAGGGAACATGTTGCAAGACACTCAAGGAGATAGAATAAAAGTAGGCTTGCTGGATAAATAAATTATTTTTGATTTCTTGGACTTGGAAGAAACGAACTATGAAGGGCTAAAGGAAAGTGTCAGTGCAGGAAATAATCTCTATGGAGAGAAATATTTTGATGAATAACCTAGTAGTACAATTCTCCCTACTTTAACACCAGTAAATGAGGGACCTGCTCAAAATATTCCCAATGATAATTCTCAGGTATTTTTGAATCCAATCTCTGAAAATTCTCATAACGAATCTTTTATTATTATTCCTGAAGTTTCGACTTCTAGGTACCCACATAGATCAAATAAAGAAGTTTCAAAAAAATAGGATGAACCCAATCTTAAAACAAATGTCAGATATCCTATTGCTAATTATGTATCATTTTCGAAATTGTCCAATATTTATGCACTCGTTGTTAATCAATTATCCAGCGTATCTTTTCCCAGAAATGTACAGGAAGCATTATGTAATCCAAGATGGACCAAGGCAATGAATGAAGAGATGGAAGCTCTACAAAGAAATTCTACATGGAAACTTATTCCTCTTTCAAAAGAAAAAAAACCAGTCGGATGTAGATGGGTTTACACAATAAAACTTAAATTTGATGGGAGTATTGATACGTATAAGGCAAGACTAGTTGCAAATGGTTATACACAAAGATATGGTATGGATTACCAAGACACCTTTGCACAAGTAGCTAAGCTGGATACTATTCGTATTTTAATTTCAATAGCAGCAAATCGGGGATGGCCTTTAAAGCAATTTGATGTTAAAAATACTTTTCTCAAGGGGAAGTTAGAGGAAGAGGTGTATATGGAGCTACCACCGGGTATAAAGCTTGATTTGTCAAAATGAGATAGAGTTTGAAAATTGAAAAAATTGGCATATGGACTTCAACAATCACCGAGAGCTTGGTTTGGAAGGTTCTCTACGGCAATGAAATTGTTTGGTTATAAACAAAGTGGTGCAGATCATCCCTTGTTTATAAAACATAAAAGAGGAAATGTGACAGCATTAATTGTACATGTATATGATATGATTTTGATTGGTGATGATTATGAAGAAATGAAACTTCTACAAGATTATTTGGCTACTGCATTCGAGATGAAGGACTAGGGAGAACTTAAATATTTTTTGGGTATTGAAGTGGTGAGAATAAATCAAGGAATTGCACTCTCACAAAGGAAATATGTGTTGGATTTGTTGAATGAAACTGGAATGCTAGCATGCAAACCAGCTAAAATTTCTATAGAAATGAATCATAAGCTTGGAAATTTTCCTAATCAAACTCTAACTGACAAGGAACACTACCAATGTTTAGTGGAAAAGCTAATCTATTTATCCCATACTAGGCCTCATATAGCTTATGCAGTAAATGTAGTTAGCCAATTTATGCATGAGCCAAGTAAAAAACACCTAGATGCAGTCTATAGAATTTTGAGGTATTTAAAGAGCTGTACAGGGAAAGGCTTATTCTTCTCAAAGAATAATATTTCTAATATTGAAGGATATACGGATGTAGATTGGGCAGGTGATCAAACAACCAAAAAGTCCACATTTGGTTATTTCACTTTTGTAGAAGGAAATCTTGTAACTTGGAAAAGTAAAAAACAAAATGTGGTTGCTTGGTCAAGTGCAGAAGCTGAGTTTAGAGGAATGGCTTATGGAATTTGCGAATTACTTTGGGTTAAACGTGTTTTATCATATCTAGAAATTGAGAGTGCAGACCCTATGAATCTTTACTATGATAATAAAGTGTCTATTAAGATTGTGGGGAACCCTGTGCAATATGATCAAACTAAACACGTTGAAGTCGATAGGCACTTCATTAAGGAGAAGCTAGATCAAAAGATAATACAATTCCTGTTTGTAAAGTCTAAAGAACAATTTGCCGATATTCTTACAAAAGCAATTTCAAAGGATGCTTTTCATGATGCAATCAGCAAGTTGGGTCTGGTGGATGTGTATATCCAACTTGAATTGAGTTGGAATCCTAGTGATCCAAGTCTTAGGAGAGTTGTATAGTATTTTACTTTGCATATAATTCTTCCTAGAATAGAACTCTGTTTTGATGTTTTGTTCCGAAACTGCTGTATATATATCTTTACCTCCATACGTGAGAAATATATTGAACATATTAAACCCTGGTATCTTGGTTTACAAATTCTTTTAACTGAAAAATTATGAATTCAACACTAGAATGTAACAAGTCATTTGAGTTTAAACATCAATAAGGCAAACATATTATGTAAGATCTTATGTGGTATTTTTAAAATATTTTAAATTGATGTTGTAACGTTCGGTGTTGTATATATAATTTTTTGATTAAAATAACTTTAATTATAATATTTTTGAAATTGAAATATTTTTGAGAAATATTTTTTTTGTCTGAATGATTATTACATATAAATCATTAACCATGGATGAAATTAAATTATTGTGTAAGCTGACCACTAATCAACATAGCTGCGAGTAGGATTAATAAACAAAAGAAGGAAAGATTGGAATCAAGTGGGGTTGATACAAACATAGACAAGCATTCAGAAGGAACCATTAAATCTAGTATCAAAATCTAACAAAATTATGCGTTGTGTTATGAAATAGAACAATGAAAATTTATTTTATGAATTGAATCCAATGATTGATATACATGTACATATAATTTATGGCATTTCTGTTTTGGATTTATGGGTGTTATATGGTGTGGTTGGGAAACAATTCCACATAAAATATATGTATTAAGGATAGGTAGTTGACATTGGAATTTAAACAGAATCACAACAATCTTCTTTCTAAGAATATAATAGGACAATGATTTCCAATAGCCAACTGTACGACACAATTATTATAATCTTTTTTTTTTAATTTCTATCCTTTAATATTAGTTTGATGGGTTCTGCTCTTGTATGACCTTGCAAATTTTGTTTATTTCATTTTTCTTTCTTCGTATATTACTCACAAAATCCCGAATTTTATAATCTACAATTGAAAATTGAGATGAATCATATATATATATAATGAAAATGATAAACTAAGAAATAATGGAATTGGGTTATAGGGAGTCAAAATTGGAGAGCTTGTCTGTTGCCCTTAGATTAAGGGTGCTTCCTGTCTACTTTGGCAATGTACAGAGCTCCTGCTCTATTGCCGAAGCACACAACACTCTATTGTGATATTGGGAATGGGTTTTTTTTTTTTTAATTAAATCACGTTATCAACCCATACCACCTTTTTTTTTTCCATAAATACACTATAAATAATTATTATACAATGCATTATTCCTTTTTTTTTGAAAAATCTTGTTTACAATGTACATGAATAAATTAAAATTCAGGCATGTGGTGTTCCAGTGCAAAATAAAAATAAAAATATATAGATAAAAGTGAAAACAATGTTTTTGAAATAAAATAGAGTAAAATAAATAATTGTACACTAATTAGACTCAATGTTAAAATGATAACGACTTAATAGATATAATGTACAGTGGTAGAGGGTGAAATTATTAAAAGTATAGAGTTTATTTTATACATCTTTAAGTTTTTAACGTGAAAATGACCAAAGTAAAATACTTGCAGGGTGCATTATTTGTTTTTAATTATTGATTTGTTCGTCAATTCATTTCATGCAAAAAACTTGCCTAATCTCCACTTTTACTTAACTAAACTATCCAATTAGTCTTTTACACGGATACCTTTTCACCCGAATCTTCACTTATTTTCCACCTTACATACTTGAAAAACCTAATTCTTTTGATTTTCCTTTTTCTGATCCCACAATAATTTGTTTGATTAGTGAAATTCTTGATTTTTAACACGCCTAACTCGTATTGGACACCCAGATTTTAATCTTGAAAATAATGCCCACTTTTCTATGCTCGAGTCTGAATCTAGCACATCCCATCTGAACAAGAAAAAGCAAGAAATCTAAAATTAATTTGAAATTGATAAAATTTTAATTTCAATTAAAATTAAGGGAAGAAAACTCACTTGTAAGTGGTAACAAGACGGTGAAGGAATACGAGCATCATGGCTTTAGCCATGTTCATTCCCAGGCAGGTTCTCCCTCCCATTCCAAATGCTAAGAAACTGTACGGTTTACACTCATCCTGTTAATCAAAATCAATTATTAAAAATAAAAAAAATTATTTTTTTAATTAGATATATTCTTATGAAGTCATAACTAAATTATGTATAAACTCACATCAAATCTCCAAGGATTGAATTTGTTAGGTTCTTGGTGTAGAATTGGATTTAAATGTATTGATCTAGCATCAATATTAACGTTCCACCCCTTCATAATTTTAAAACCTTCAATTTCACAATGCTCGAGTACTAATCTTGGGAACCAGGGTACTATCGATGCCATCCTTAAGGATTCTTTCACAACCTGCGGATAATTAGTTTTTATTTTATTTTAAATATCAGATACTAATTAGACCAAAAATCTCTTGAAAACGAAAAAGTTCTGATTCAATTACTCATTATTCACCTTAGAAGCAAATGGCATTTCAGAAAGATCTTCCACTGTAAGAAATTGCTTTGATGAATTTTTGGCAATATGAAATTGCTCAGCCTGCAATTTAATTTAGTATCACCGATTGATATTCAATATAAAGTATATACTGGGATTTTGAATTATATACCTTTTAAATAATATTTATAGTTATAATTAAATATTACGACTCATTAAAAAAAATCAATATACTTACACAAAGCTTGTCTACAACATTTTGGTTCTCACCAAGAAACTTCACCATCCATGTGATTGCACTTGCTGTTGTATCCTGTCCTGAATATTTATATATACCAAAATAAAAATTATATTAATAAAAAATCTCTAATCTGCCGAATTAAGAAAATTACCTGCAATTATCATGGTTAATATGTTATCCTTGATCTCTGCATCTGTGAGTTTATAGGGTTCTTTTTCATTGGGCGTCAAGAGATGTTGGAGAAAATCTTTTTCTTGCTCGTAATTTGAGCATCTTCTTCTATTAGCTATCATGGTATCTAATTTGGTCATAATTTTTTTCCTGGCCTGAATTAATTAATCACATTAATTAAAAGATATATAAGACTAAAATAAAATCTATATTTTTAATTTAATTGAATACCTCGAGGCCTTTGGAGAATCTAGTCCAGGGAAGCCGTAGTGGAAATGCGAGCATTGCTTCATAAACATGCGATATATCCTCTTCCAATTTTTCTAATTCTTCTCCATCCTCCATGCTCATCAACATCTTGCACATTGCTTTCAAAGTTATCTGCCATATTTTCAATCGCATAAAAAAAAAACCCTCGAATCATATACCCATATACGAAATGGGCTGGATCGGTGATTAGTGGACAAGACTTGTGATTGGGATTCAATAATGAAACATATATGATAGATAGGGAATATTAGCCCCCTGAAAATATGGGGCTTAATTAATATCACTTTGGTCATGGGCCTATGGAACCTAATTTTTGACAAGATTGGCAAATATTTGATCCCATCGACCCGATCCGTTGCCACCTATAGTTCCATCCAACAACCCCCCCTTTTTTTTGGAATGCAATGACTTCAATATTCTCAGTTGTCATAAAAAGCCAATTTTTAAAAGTAAGATGTGGGAAATTATTTTATTTAGAGTTTAGCTTAAGATATGAGTAGACCTATTTTCATGGAATAAAATGCAACTGGTATTCTTCTTTTTCCATCAATAAATGAGAATATACAATAGAATATAACTGACCTTAAGTGCATGGTGAAGCACAACGATGGTGGGCTCATTCTCCCAGGAGCTAATACTTTTCACAATTAACTGATCAAATTGTTGGATAAAAACAGAGAGCCAATTCGCAGAGAAGAGATTTACAAAACGACTGCGTAGGAGTTTGTGGTGTTGATGAGAAGCACAGAGTAGGCTTTGATCTCCAACAACCTCTGCAATTGACTTGATGTATCTCTTTGTAAATTTACCCCTTTCATTATTTAATATTGCCTTTGCCGAATCTGTGGCCGAAATAAAAACATGCGTTTCGCCAAATATCCTCGTCTTGAAGCAATTCCCGTATCTGTAATAAGAAACAGCCACCCAGGATTTTAAGTTTTTAATATTGGAAATAAATTAATTAAACAATGATAATAATAATAAAAGACCTTTGGCGGCGAATTCGGACAAAGTCATAGAAACCATTGGCACTATTAATGGCGGCCATGAAATTGAGGGTTTCTCCAAGAAAAGGTAGTCCTGTAGAACCAGGTGGAATTTGATACATGGATTCTTGACAAGGGTACCAATTATAAAGAATGTTCACCACTTTCCACATTAAAAATAACAAAGAAGCAAGAAAAATAACTGCGTACAAACAAAGGCAAGCATTTTCATCCAGAGAGACCATTTTGTTTAATTAGATTTAGAGTAATATAGTGTATTTAATCTTGTGCCTTCTCTACTCGTATAAATATTTGAAATTTAGGACAGGTGTGCGGTTCAGAAAATCCCGATTATCGCCTTAATTTCGTGCACTGAATTATAATACTCTAAGCCGGGTTTTTCAATAATGCAATCAAGAACTCCACTCCAAAAATAATTATATAGTCGTGCTTGTTGTTTTTTTTATCAATATATTTCTCAGTTTTTTTTTTTATTAAATTAATTTATGAATAAATTGTTAATTTAATTTACGAGTATAAAAAAATCCCATCTGTAATGCGTATAGTCAATCATCTTAATCAATCTGCTGCAATTATAGGAGTCAAATTTTGTAGTGGTTGTCTTGTCATAAACATAATGGCCGAAAGCAATTGTCATTCTGATAATTAATTGAATGGTGCTGAAAATAAGAGAAAACTGGATTCTGTATATATTATATATGCTCTTTTACAATTCGCATATGCACGAAAATATTCAATATATAAATATTATTTTTATTCTCATTCTTTTTGCAAAAAAGAGGAGGTATATATATTTTTCTAATCCACCGTATACGAGCAAAAGTATTAAAGGGAACAAATGAAATTGGATAAAAAAAAGGAGAAAATTATGTAGATTACTATTTATTTAATCCTAATTTTAAAAAATACAGCCATCCCTTAAAAATGTTTAAAATTACCTTTTTTTAAAATTTTTTATTTTAAAAAATATCCCTTTTTTTGTTTCAAGCCCTAAATACCCACCCATTTACTCTATTCCTTCTTCTAGTCTCAATACTGATTCCCTTTCCCAACTTTCTTTGTATTTATGAGAATGTTTGTTTTGTTAGGTCCTCTAATTGCCCTTATGCTTTCTTTTCTTTATTTGTTTTGTTTTCTTTAGATGCTGCAGCAACTTATGCAGCGAGTGGCCACCGAACTGAGCATAAACTTTCGGATGAAGTCAGAAATGCAAGTTTTGGAATTGAACCGGAGGAACTAGCATTCATTAATATAAAGTATAATTCCGGGATTATTCTTCTAATTTTTGTATATAAGAAATTTAGTCAACAAAGTAATTTATTTTCAATGCATATTTTCCGTTCATCGTCCTGCGAATTCCATTGAATTCCCTCATCTGGAACTAGTTGGCAAAATGGAAAATGAACATTATTTGTATATATTTTTTTTTTTGGTTAAAGAAAGTGAGCAAGCTCACAAAAATAGCAAACTAATAGCCATAAGAGACTCCCACAGAGTCATGATACAGCCAATAATTTAACCCCTAAGGTGGGGAATAAAATGCATGATATTCATGAGGAAAGCCATAACCCAGTTCGGCAATCTTATCTACTGCAAAATTCACCTCACGGTGGACATGATTGAAAGAGATATTGGCGACGTGTTTGGACAAGCAACTACCCGATCAACCAAAGAGGTACAAGAGGCATTGAGAGAAGAGATACCATAAATCATCTCAACAGCCAACTTATTGTCACTCTCCACCACGACATTATCAAAGCCTTCTTTCTTTGCTATGCAAAGCCCATAGTATATCCCCCACAATTCAGCCAAGAGGATAGGACAACTACCTAAATTAGCCATAAAACCAGAACACCAGTGCCCCAAAGAATTCCTCAAGAGTCCACCATAAGTGGCAATACCCCCTCTAGACATAGAAGCATCAGTATTCAACTTGAAAAAATTCATAGGGGGAAGCGACCAAGACATTGGAGAGGAATTTAAGACTTCCTTACCACCCACTTCAATTGAAACCACGGTTCTTTGACAAGATTTTGCAAAAATAAGTATATCATTCACTAGAGAGAGAATAGGTCTTCGTTTGTTCTGAAAAATGAACTCATTTCTCTGCTTCCACAAAAACTAGCAACCTATAGCAAAAACCTTCTGCCAAGCAACATCTTTAAAGTCTACATTCAAGTTATTCAAGTGGAACTTCACCCAACTTTTCAAATTGACCGACTCCATAAACTGCTAAAGCTGATCACCAGAGAGGCAGAAACTCCATAACTATTTTGCAGCCACACAGTCACGCAGAACATGAAGACTATCTTCTTTCCCTACCCCACAAAAAGCACAATCATCCTTGTCTATGAAATGTCTTCTCTTGCTTTTGGAGTTAGTCATAATACCATTATTGATCACCAACTAGAGAAATATTTTAATTCGTTGAGACACTTTTAACTTCCGAATTTGGTTTCAAAGAGTATATGTTTCTTCTGAATGAGTATCGACTAAGCTTGAGTAGGCAAATTTAATTGTAAAGGCACCAAAAGAGGAGAGATCCCAGACAACTAGATCTTCATCATCACGAGAATGTGGAGGACAAGCTGCTGCAATTCTTAAAAGTATATGATGAGAGAAAAACTCCTCAAACCGATCCCAACACCAGCCTACATTGTCATCAGCAAAACGATCAAGCATTCTGTTAATCAAGTTTTCAGGAATAGGCCTAGAAGTCTGATGAAACAAAGATGAATTAAGCCCAAGAACCCATCTATCAAACCATAACCTAATTTTCCTACCATTACAATCACCCACCTAACATGATTTAGAACCTCCCCCTAGATAGTACAGATTCCCTTCAAGACTGGTGTGCTATTGTGCTAGATCATGGGACGAGCACTACTACCATGCGTGAACTTATATTTAAAAGCAAGAATTCTAACCCACAGATGTTGTGACTAAATAAGCAAATTTCATGCAAGCTTCATCAAAAAGGTTGTATTGAGAGTATGAGTATTCCGAAAAAAGAGGCCTCCTCTATCTTTTGGTTTAATCATAGTGCTCCAGGGAACTAAAGCTAGACCATGAGAGCCCGCAATTCCCCCCTAAATAAACTGTCGAAAAAGCTTATCAACCTCTGCACAAAAAGTTGAAGGGATTCTCGAAGCTTGAACAACATAGGAAGTCATGTTAAATAATACATTCTTAGCAAGAGTAACTCGCCCTGCCATGGATATACAAGAAGTATCCCAGCTGGCCATTCTGCTTTTCATACGATCAAGAATGTAAGAATAGTGTTTCTTGGAAACTCAATAATGCAAAAGAGGCATGCCTAGATAGTTCCCCAAATCCATGACCTCCTTAAAACCCAGCTTGTGATTCAGATCATGATGAAGATAAATATCAACATTCTTGGAATAAAAGACACTTGTTTTGTCAAAACTGACCTTTTGATCAAAGCTCTCACAAAAAGCTTTGAGGATCTTATTAATAACCCGAGTTTGCCTCACATCAGCTTTACTAAATAGGATTAAGTCATCCGCGAAGAATAGGTGGCTAATAAGAGGATCGCCTCTATTGAGCTGCACAGGATGCCAATCTCCATCTCTGACTGCAACATGAATACATTGGCTGAGTCTTTTCATACAAAGGACAAATAAATAGGGAGATAAGGGACACCCTTGTTTGAGCCCCCGAGAAGGAATAAAAGCTTCTGACATGTTTCCATTCCATAGAATATACGTTAAAGAAGCAGAGACACAATCCATAATAACATTGATCAAGTTAATAGGAATCTAAGAATCCATAAGAGTGTCCTTAAGAAAATCCTAGCTAACCCGATCATAGGCTTTCTTCAAGTCCACTTTAATGGCTATAAAACCCGTCTTACCTTTTTTTAGCCTCATGGTATGAATAACTTCCTGAGTGATAATAATATTTTTCGTTATATGTCGTCCTAGGATAAAGCTAGTCTGTGTAGGCTCAATCAAGAGGGGCATAAGGTTTTTTAGCCTATTAGCAATGGTTTTGGTCACCACCTTGTAGAGCACCGAGCATAAGGCAAAAAAACAAAATTGGGACACATTTTTAGGAACATTTACTTTTGGGATAAGACAGAAAAGGATCTTATTCATAGCACTGTCCATCTTTTCACCTTTAAGAACCCTCAAAACTTTCTGGAAAATATCATTACCCACTACATTCTACTGGGATTGATAAAACCCGACTTGAATACCATCAACTCTAGGAGCTTTCCAAGGTTTTATGTCAAATAAAGCTCTTCAAATTTTTATATGAGAAAAATCCTCAGAGAGCACTGTCAACTTCTCACCAAGAAGAGGGAAGTGGCTTCTAATGTGGTAGGGCAGATGGTTGTAGCATTCCTCAGAGTAAAGATTAGAAAAGCAACTAACCGCCAGCCTTAACGGATCATCAACCCAGACACCTTAGAATTCTAAAGGTAGTTGATGCGATTTCTCTTCCGTTTATGAATAGTTCTTTGATAGAAAAAGGAGGTGTTCTTATCCCAACTTTGAATCCATTCACTTATAGATTTTTGGAGCCAGAAAAGTTCTTCTTGATGGAGCACCTGATCAAGTTTATCTTTCAACTCTAATTCGAGGTTTTCAAGATAAGGAGAGTGTTTCCGAGTAAGAATTTTCTGAATTCCAGTAATACGAGCCAACGGCTCCTTCTTCTAATGAAAAATATTTCCAAAGGTCATACGATTCCAATGCTTAACCTTCTCAGCAAAAGCACTAACCGATGCCATCATATTTCCATCAACTTTCCAATTATCTCGAACAAACTCCTGAAAATTAGAGTGAGTAAACCAGGCATGCAGGAAGCGAAAAGGCCGATTAATATTAACACTCCTAGTATTACATAACTTCAGCAAAATAGGTCTGTGATCAGAAGAGATTCTTGCTAAATGAATAATGGTAGCTTCGGGAAACTGAGCACTCCAAACATTATTGTAGATACCTTGATCTAATCTTTCATAGAGGTTACCTCTTTTTCAGGTAAAATCAGGACCCCTATACCCAAAATTAATCAGCTTAGAGGTAGTAAACAAGTCCAAAAATGGCTTACTAATCCTAGTTCTATTCAGCGAACCGCCCTGTCTCTCCTTCGCATATAATAGAGAATTAAAATCTCCTATCAATACCCAAGGCTCATGTGTAACCCAGTTAATCTGATGAAGGACAGGCCAGATCTTGCTACGAAAAGAAACCACAGAGTGTGCATAAATAGCAGTAAAATAAAACACACTATTCTCATCAGTTTTAACACACATATGGAAAAACTGCATATTATTAATCAAAATCTCAACCTTCCAACGTTTCTTCCATAAGATCCAAATACCACCACTAAACCCCGTAGCCTCCATTCTATGAGACCGAGGGAAACCAATCCTTTCAATACAATTATCTGCAATAGAACCACTAATCCTAGGTTCAAGGAGAACCACCAACTTTGGATTATGGTTTTGGATAAAATACTTGAGAGTTTTCACAAACGATGGGCTTTTAGCACCCTGACAATTCCAAGAAAGAATAGACATAAGATAATTATAAGGACAAAAAAAGAACTTCTGAGGCAGAGCTCAATCTTCACGTAAGTAGGGATCAAGAGGTCCCTCGTCAACACTGAGATCATCTTTATTCTCATCATTCCCTACGTATGTTACCAACAGCAGGAGACTGAAGTTCAGGATCAGGAGGCCTATTTTCAAACTGCCCCAAAAGGTGTGAACTTCCTGAAGTGCTCTCCAAGCTATCAATAACAGGCACTTTATAAGTGACTACATTTTCCATGACCGATTTACCAACCACTGTATGCTTCTCCGAGTTAAGAGTCGATGGCATGACCACTAAATTCTCATCATTCTGAACTTTGCTCTTGAAAGTAAAAAAAATCTCTCAGAACAGCTTTGTTTTTATTCACATTGACGTCTTTTGAAAGATTTTGTCCACGAGGTAAGCTATTTTTATTAGACCCCCATTTCCATGTGATACATTATTCTTAAATCCACGTGACCCCAAACTACCTATATTCTCTTTAGTTTGGCCACCAAATAGGACTTTATCAAGATTAGGCAAGTTCTCCTTATCAGCAGAAATATCTCCTACAATCTTGCCATCATCTCCATCTAATGCTGTAAATCTGGATCCATTCCCTTTGACCCTAGGATTTCTTCCTGAATTCTTGACTAAGACTCTGGGATTTCTTTTTCGTTTCTCGACCACCATCCACTCACCAAACTGGACGAAATTAGCTGTCCTTCGATGTGCCCTCTTGATTATCTCCGTTGGTAGTAGCATTCCGTTTATGAGGACAATAAGTATCATAGTGGCCAACCCTGCCACAATAGAAATGAATCTGAGGGATATTTTAATATTCTACCTTCTGGGTTTCTCCATTAATGTTAATCATAGAGACCAGAGGTTGTCTTAGATCGATAACTACAGTCACCCTAGCAAAACGACCTCGGTGTAACTCGCTGGTATTATAATCTATTTTAGCAATTGGTCCAACAACCTCTGCAATGGCTGTCAAAATATTACATGAGTAGTACTGCAAAGGTAGTTCAGGAAGGCGAATCCAAACTGTGGTAGATTTTACTATTCCATTGGAAACTCTAAATTGAGGATCCCATTTTTGCACTAGTAAATAGGCCCCATTTATAACCTAAGGACCTTCATAGAGAGCCTTTATGGAATCACTCTCATTAGTGAACTACACAAGAAAGAATCCCCTACCTATGTCTAATATTTTAGCATTAGTAGGATTCCATAACGACTGAATCCTGAAACTCAAGGCCTTATATCCAATCGTCCTTCCCATGAGGCTAACAACAACTGCCTTCTCTAACGTGGTAGTCAGTTTCGAGCGAAGATTATCAAAACAACTCACAACAGGAGTAGCCCCAAAAGTGTCGATGAACATTATTTGTATATTAATGTATGTTGGTCTCAACAGTATTTTTTTAAGAGATTTTCTTAAAATTCTAAAGAACGTGGGAATACATGAGATACAGGATATTGTTTGTTTCACTTTGGCAATGCACGATTTGATTTTGTTTCGAATTTTTAATCTTTTAAAGAACACATGAATCAGATTTAGGTAGTATTTTTTATCGATTATATGATATATATTTATATTGTGAACTTTACATGTGTCGTTGATAAAGTTAGTGTGAACATTACCATAAGTGGTATACATTAAAACCTAAATGGATTTTGTTATTTTCTTGTTTTTCTTAATTTTTTTATTGGCTCTTTGTTCTTAAGTTGTATATAGTTTTAGTTTTGGCCTTTTTGGTGAGTTGCTCTTCTTGTATTCCTTTTTAACTAGTCATCGATTGATCCATATCAGTTTTGCATCCAAGTAAGATAATCCATTAAGGATTGTCAATTCTTTTTAGTATATTTTTGTGGTTTTTGATTCAGTTTAGGATTTGAGTTGACTTTTATGTTCTTGAGAGCATCCAGCTGATCAACTGGTGATTTGATTGTGTTTTTATTAATTTTGATTGCTTTTAATGTTATATATTTCTAGAAAAATTATCTTTCATTGCATATTACAAGTTATTAAATATTGCAACAATTTGTTTGAATTGTGTTATAGCTAACCCAGTTTAAGATTACATGAGTCCTACGATTTATTGGGGTTTTTACTCTGATTTTGGGTATGTATTTCACTCTCTCTATAATTTCAAATATATTTTCCCAATGTTTTTTAGGCATGATTTAATGCGAGAATATGTTCCTAATTTTGGATAGGCTCCAAAGATCTTGTTTGATGGCTAAGAAGTTTGAAGGTTAAATCCTAATTTAAAGCTGTATCTAATGGCATTTCCTATTTATGTTTTAGTTTCCATTTTCATACTTCTTATGTCTTATGTGGAACATGCCTATGAGTTAAAGGACCATTTTCATAAAGGGATCTCTGCAACAAAGGAACGAACTAATCCTTTTAATATTATGTAGGTGAGGGGGTTACCACTGCAAGAACAGAGGTATATTATGACACCCTTTTTTTAAGAAAAAAATTAGTAAAATTTATCTTAATTTCTATGGTTTTGTGGTTACAGTGATTGTCGTGTTTTTGTTTTATCATTTGCTGCGTATTTCATAAAGAATAAGGAGATTCCAGCTCAATATTTTAATATGAAAATCCATCAGGCTAGACTGACAATCTCTTTATATTTTCATGGGGTGATGAAGAAGCTGCAAGAAATTGAGAGTGAATCTGAAGCACCACCTAGAAGACCTAAATTGAAAAATGTTCCCGAAAGTTATAAAGAAAAAGTTGTTGTAGTTTGACAATGTGTTTAAATAAAACAACAATCGTAAATATTCTATTAAAAAGTTTATGATCACTGATGAATTAATGTTATTGGGATCTTTTAATTTTTTCATTCTGTCCTAAGCAGTATGAAAAGAAAATACCTTAACATTGTTTTATTGAATCCATGAATAATAATAAATAGAGTCTTATTGGAGGAGGTTGATAGGTAAGGAATATCAAGATTGCTATGACTGAACAATAATGATCCAGTAATATCGGCATTAACACTTATTATGCAAATGAGTAAAATACTGGCTTTTTATTTAAATATTTTTAAATGTATAATATAATTTTAATTTTTTAAATTATGAAATTCAGTATATCGGATGGTATATCAGGTGGTATACCAAAATTCAAAAGACAATTTCAATTCTGGATTTTGGTATACTATACCAAAATTCAAAAGACAATTTCAATTCTGGATTTTAGTATACTTGGTATACCAAAATCCAGAATAGAATTTCAATTTTGAATTTTGGTATACCCGACGATATACCTGATATACTACTTGTATACCCAAAATTCAGAAAATAATTTTAATTCTGAATTTTGGTATATCCAACTGTATACCTGGTATTTCAGTGGTATACCAAAATCCAAAAGATAATTTTAATTCTGAATTTTTGTATATCCGACGGTATACCTGGTATACCAAAATCCATAAGATAATTTCAATTCTGGATTTTGGTATATCCGACGGTATACCTGGTATACCACTGGGTATATGAAAATTCAAAATTGAAACCCTTCTGTTTTTTGGTATACCACAGGTATATCAATTTCAGAAAATTAAAATTATATTATGTATTTGAAAATATTTAATTGAATATTAATAGACATTTTTTTAACTATTAATTAAAACAAAAAAAGTGGATTACAATTTATTATAAATGAATAAAAAAAGAGAACTTTTATTTTTTTTTAGAATGATATATATTTCAGTTGAGTATTTTTACCTTTAGTGTAAAATAACAATAATGTCTAACTGATGATATACATAATATACCAATTATGTATTAAAAAAATTATTGTTTATTTTGCAGCATTTATGCGGATCTTCGATAATGTCCAAATTCTCTACATTTTTCGCACCTCACTTTCAATTTAGATTCCCATCCTGATTTGATTCTTCTTTTCTTAGGTCTTCCTACTTTAACTCTTTCAATCGGTGGTAACACAAATTCTTCATCAACTTCAGTAGGTATTTTTCAATTTTTCTTTTCAGGTATTGGATACACCGATCCTTCATAAGTTGCTAGCATTGCATCTTTAGTAAATTTACTCATAGAAAATGTCATGTTGTTGTCATCATTTACTTCTAATGAAAAATCTTTGACAAAATATTTTGTATTGAAATGAGTTATTTCTGTATTGATTTTTAATTGATCTGATATTATAACAACAAAATTTTCATAGCTATAACCATTTGATATAATACTCTTTTGACTTCAAATCCTTCAAATTTGTTATCACTGATCCATTTTTCTTTATATTTAATTAAAACTGAAATGTTATCCATCTCTGCATTAAAAATTATGAAAATATAATATCAATAAAATTTATTAAAAATTAATTATTTTGTAAAATATTTTCTCATGGAAAAAAGTTCATATTAACATTTTTCCAAACACTTTGTATGCAACAATTAAGATACACCCATTTTTTATTATTCTGATGAAATAAATCAATAAGCAAATTATTAGATGTATCTTGCAAATTCATTCGATAAAAATCATAAAATAGCACTATATAAATAACAGGTATTCAAATTCACATTTGAGAAACAAAAAAACAAAATTAATCGGTAAGACAAACTAACAATAGGGGAGATGGAGACTGACCAATGAGAGAGGCAGGAAAACTTAATAATTAATTCGCATGGATACTGAAGACACAAATTACCTTCAAAATCTTCAACAAAAAAATGCAAATCTGGCAAGGAGATGAAATCGTCAAACGTCGTCTAGCAGTAGGAAGAAGGAGGAAAGAAGAAGAAGGGAAAAACTCGAAAAAGATACAAGGAGATGAAACCGAAAAAATCTGTCAAATGAAGAAGAAGATGATGAAAAAAATCGAAGAAGAAGGAAAGAAAAGATTTAGAGTTTGTTTTTAATTAAAAAAGAGGTATTTTTAAAAATAAAAATTAAAAAAAAAAAGTAATGTTAAAAGGAAAAAAAATGAGGGTATTTTTAGTTGGAGCTCATTTTTTTGGGTAATTTTGTGAAACTCCCTAAAAAAATATAAAAGTATAGGTCCATGATGATAACCTAAGCTTTTTTCACTCCCCATATATATAATTTAAATACAATAATGAATTTTAATTTAATGATATTAAAGTTATTCCAGCTATCAGAATACATGGTTACATGATTTGATTTAGATCAAAATATTAAAAAGAATAATAAAAAAAATATCTAGATACTTTGCAAATAAATATCGGATTTTATAAAGGAAAATTTACAAATACCTCGCAATAAATATCAGGTTTTCATACACTAAAAAATGGCATAAGCAGGAAAAAAAATCATTTACTAAAAATTGTTTGTCTTAAAAATCTAAGGTTTAATTTGATAAAACAACCAACATGTACGGTTTCAACTGTCAAGTGGTTCTCTACGTTTTTGCTTTTAAAAAAGTATTCAAATCTAATTATTATGAATAGCTAAATGAAAATTGGAGATTTTTTTTTATAATAAATTAATTTAATTTAAATTGAATAATATCAATAATTATACGAAAACAATATTACAAAAGGTTTTCAACATCAGCTGACTATCTATTCATATAATTAAACAAAAAAAAATTTAACAAAAGGAGTTTAATTTATTAATTATTCATTACTGAATTAGTTGACACAATCGGAGATTACAATGTCACTAATCCAAAATCACTGTAATTAAAGATCTAATTGATCAGTAGTCCTTCCTAAACATGGAAATGACAAAATTGAGATGCTTAGTTTGATTGTTGGATAAGTAATCATCAACCAAATCTACATAACGTTTAAATAATTCATCCATAATTTGACCCCCAAAATGAGATTCAAGCATCGACTCCACCACAGCTCTAACATTGCTGGCCACCCTCTGCCCTCGACCATAGTTCAACCCTCCATCCCAATCGATCTCAAAACCTTCTAGCCGATGAATCCTGAATGACCCTTCTTTTTGTACCTGCACTTTTATTTCTTCTGCACATGGCGAATAAAATGGAGCATCAAAAGAATCTACCTTTTCTTCTTCAATTAATCCCTGCATCATATAACCCTTCAATTTATTAGATTTTTGCTTAGCTTTCATTCCTATTGAAGGTTATCTCACACTTTTATGTTAAAATATTGTCTATACTAATATGTAGTCCAGACAATAAAAATCGGTGAATCTATAGTTGAAATGAAAAAGTAAAAGAAAAAAAAATGAAGAAAAAATATATTAACCTCCTAAACCATGCTCATAAGTGCATTAGTTAACAGTTCCCACGGATAGCAACTCTCCTCTGTAGCGGCATCAGAGGATCTCCTGCCCAAGAATGATAATATCATACACCCACCCTCTACCATTTCCTCTGCTAGGCATTTTAGAAAATCTGAAAAGTCCTTCTGGAATTGCTGTGAGTAAGCTTCCACAAAGCTGCTCGGACTGCTCTTCGATATATAAATTTTTCCCTTGTTCATAAATCTCTTGTTTGTGTTGCAATGTAAACCTTCCGGAACCTGTTTATTATACATTAATTAATGAAAGAACCTTACTTGCAGATTAAATGTAAGTAGAAAGCAATTAACCTGTGAGATCCAGTGAAGACTTGAAGAAGAGTGGACACAGTGGAGACTCTTGTTGGGAAATAATCTTTCATAGAAAGAACCAGGCATAGCAGATATAAAACATGGCCCAAATCCATCGCCCTTTTCTTGTTTCAATTTTTTTGTAGAAATTGGGTAACGTCCCAAATATACAGTTGAAGTCATTGGTAGGAAGATCATTCAAGAAAACCATAAAAGTTGGCGTTTTTATACTCCTCATAACTCGGAATTTGGTGTATATGATATCAAGTATTTCAGAAATCACACCTAATGAATTAGGCCTTGAAGAGCAGCCTAAGTCTGCTATGCCTATGCTTGTACCTGAAATGTGGTTACACGACATTTCTAGTATTGCTTCCTCCATTACTGGTTTTCCCATAGATATTATATTCCTCTGCAAAATCCAACACAAATCCATGTAAGGATCGAAGGAAATTAAAGAAAAAATCAACTAATAAGGTTGAACTCACTGGTCATCATGGCAAGACTATGAGATATTGAGTTCGAGTTCCAGTAAGAAAAAAGAAAGAGACTTGCATTTAATAAACAACAGAGATTAGCTAGCTTAGCCACGAACCTGAACAGTTGAATTTTTAGAATAGCTTGTTTCTCCATCTCCTTTGTTCATGTGAAGAACTTGCATTACTTCCATCTCTTTCTTTCTCTCTAAAGTCTAAGCCCAAATAAGTGAAACTATGAGAAGATTTGTTCTCCTCTTCTTCTTCTTAACCTCAATGTTTCCAAGATCGACACTCTCTGTGATTATATAGAAGAAGCATGGAATTACGTGCACATGTTGAAAACTATTAGCAGTCTATTAATTAAGCTATAGACAGTGGCGAAGCTATGATTGAAAAATAAGGAAAACAAAAATATAAATTATATTTAAAATTAAAAAATAAATTTAAAAAAAAGGGATCAAAATAAAATTTTAAATGAGTAAAATTAATTATTTAATATATATATATACATGTAAAATAAAAAATTTAAAAAAATAAGGGAGGCAATTGCCCCGTTCCTTTTTACCTGGCATCGCAGTGGCTATAGACTACCAATTAAGATATTGTTAGTTCTATTACAGTTAAAATTTATTTGATATAAATATGATATGATATGATGAACTATTTGATTAGATAGATTTGGCTTTTTTTTTGTCAGAAATAAATTTATGTAAAAAAACTGTATTCATGGTTAACGGTTTCAAACACCTTATTTTGCTAAATTTTTTTTACTATAGCCTCAAATGTCTGATTTTTTTTTTCAAAATTACACCAAAATAAAAAAAAACCTCTTATTTAGGTATTAGTTACATCTACCCACACATAATATTTTAATAACTTACCTCAGATGTTATGAATCAAACCAAAGATTAAGTACTCTTATTATTAAATCAAAAATGAGATCCCTTTATTCTGTTGATCACTATAAAGATCACACATAAAATTAACTTCTTTTTTAGAATTTGTATTCATTCTTTTGAGGGGTTTGTTTAAATTTGGGGCGATTTAGAAAATTGATTAGGATCTTGGAATTACAATAAAAATATTTAAAAAATTGGTGTATTAGAAAATGAAAATCACTTTGTCATTTTTCGTCAGATTGGGATTCACCCGTAATTGTCAGATTTTTGTCATAAAAATGACAAGCAAAATTGACGTTTTTAGAAGTAAAAATGGTGCTGTTTTATGGACGGATTTGGGACTACACGAGTGAAACCCAGTGTGTCAGAAAATGGCACATTAATTTGACGTTTTTAGAATTTATTTTTTAATATAAAGTTGCATTTTTCCAAAGTTCTGATTGCAAATTTGATGAAGCTGAATATATGCAGAGTTCCTTAGATCAGCGCAATTATTATATCCCAATAATTAGTAATTTATATAGATGTATCTCAAATACCATGGTTTTAACATTAAGGTTTTATTTGCGTTTTAGAGAAAGATATAATCATTTTTTACTAACTTTATTTTTATTTTTAAATTAATTGTAAATTTAACATCATCTACAATTTAAGAATGGAAAATAAAGTTAGTCAAAAATTAAAATTTCATTAACAAAATTAATTTAATCTATATTCACAGAATATTACTTTTTTTTTAACTTTCAACGAAATCTTCTACAATAATTTTAATAAAATTCTTAACTATGGAATTATTTTTAATAAATTATTTTAAAATTTAAGTGTTAATGTTAAATTTAAAATGTCTCTATACATTAATTTTTTTATTATTTAAATAATTGAGATGTGATGATCGGTGTGTTAATTTTTTCTTCAATCACAAGTCTTGGGCACAAATTTTATTAAATAAACGAGTGAAGTATTTTCTTTTTAACATCAAAATTTACGCACTTCAAAAACTAATATATGGCACAAAATAAAAGATAAAAAAAGGGAAGGGGTGGAAAGGAGTTTTAAAAAAGGAGTGTATAGAATATAATATGTGGCACTTTCAACATAACCTTTTTTAACTGTGAAAAAACGCAGCTTTATATTAAAAAAAAATCTAAAATGATGAAGTTAATGTGCCGTTTTCTGATATATCGAGTTCTACTCGTGCAGTTCCCAATCCGCCGGCAAAATTACACCGTTTTGACTATAAAAAACGACAAATTTACTTGCAGTTTTTATGATAAAAATCGGACTATTACATATGGATTTCATTCTGATGCAAAACAGCAATGTGGTTTCCGTTTTCTGACACATCAATTTTCTAAATATTTTTAATGTAATCCAAAAATTCTAATTAATTTTTTAAATCATTACAAATCTAAAAAAACTCATTTTTAGCAATAATATTCATTTTTTACTTTAAAAAATTATTATTAAATAGTAATTGTAAAAAAAATGATATTAATAGATTGAATTTAAAAAAATATATATATGTCAAGTGTTTGAATTTTGGAAGAAAGAGAAGGACTGTGAAATTTCATTATCAAATTCTGCATTTACATAAGCTGAGAAGGGACTTATTCCAAATATAATAAAAAGCCTTAAGGTAGTTGAGAATCTGGCGTGGGAGTCTAAATTCCGCATTAATAATATGCAAATCATGTTTGTCTTTGCTACGCGTATCCAGTTTCCATATGTGTTTCCCTCTCGTTTAAAATGTGATATTCTTCACATTTTATTTTTAGCCTACAGCATCAAATTATTATCCTTATAAATATGAAATATTTCATTTATGTCATAAAAAGCATTTTCCTTCATACAACTTAATTAGGATTTTAATTATTACGTCTACATAGAACAATAAAAGTTATTTCCTTCCATGATTGTTTTCTTTGAATGTATTACTTGAAAGTTGTAAAATGCTGAATAGAAATTAGCATAGAATAATGAAAAGAGGAATAATATTTTCTTTATCATTTTAGTATCTAATACAAAACATCTTATTCGTTGATTTGCATATATTAGTTTTAATTTATAATTCTTTGTTAACAACTTATCATAATTTGATGCACTCCAAATTTTATTTTGCTACATATATAAATTAAACATATCTTGTTATTGATAACCGCTCGGAATTATATAACTGAAATTGAGTCTTGATTTGGACGAAAAACTGCTTCGATGGTACCTGAAAAACCGTAAGTGCCGATGAAGGTCCGGCGAAGGATACTTAAAAAATGTATAATGAGTTTTTTTAGTGAATTTTTGCTAAGAGAGACATACATAATGTACGTGACCAGAACTCCTTCAAGAATGACATCAGTGAATGTTTTCATGTGGATCTTGGACAACCTGAGTAACTAGGGGTTCGGGCTATAGGTCTGGCTCCGAAAACCAGTCCTGTTATCAATTATGATTTTCTTTATATATATATATATATATATATATATATATATATATATATAAGGAAAGGCCTTTTAATACATTAAATTCAATCAATTAGAAAAATAAAATAAAATAAAATTTTAAGTGGCCGTCTTTGTTACGCGGTTTAAACGCCGCTGGTCCTCCTTGTGGAAATGTTAGGAATCACGTTTCCCACGTTAATAGCCAACTGAAAAGTAGTTAAGCAACCATAGTACTTATTGATTTGGACCACCTGTCCTCGGGTTAATTACATCTATAATCATTAAATTTTATGATTTATAACTAAATAATCATAATAAATTAATTTATAACATAAAAATTATCAAAATTTTATTTTATTTTAATTAAAAAATAATAATTTTTTATGTAATCAAAATGATAATTAAGCAGATCATATATAATTATCATGTCATTTTAACACTAATTAACTCTATAAATAAATTATAATTTTTTATTTGGATTTTTTTTATTTTTTGTACACATAATTTTTTTATATTTACATGATGATACGAAATTTTTTTATCTGGTGGATCAATTTATAAAAATTATTGATCCTAAAATGACATTATCATCATACATGATATACTTAATTGTCATTTCGATGTTATAAAAAATTGATTTTCAGGTAATTTTTATTTTAATTGAAATAAAATAGAATTTTAATGATTTTTGTGTTATAAATTATTTTTTTATGATTATTTGGTTATAAGTCTAAAAATTCGATGACCACAGATATAATTAACTCCCTATTCTCGTACTCCCATCACAATTTGGTGATTTATCTAATTTTAACTTTTGACTCAAACGTTAGAAGTATAAATTAAAACTAATTTTCAATTTCTCAAGGTGAAATCATTATAAATTAAGTAATAATATTACTGATTTTCTGATTAAGATCATATAAAACGTGATAGCTTATACCCTATTGTGGGAAATTTATAATGTTATTCCTCGTCAAAAATTAAATAAATATCAGTTTAAAACTCAAATCTTTAAAGCATTCAAAATCTTTAATCGTTAATACAGAAGAATTTTATCTAATAAAAGTTAGTTTATGTTGGAAAGAATTTCGTATTGGATAACTATAAAGCATGACAATAAGCTATAATTATGGTGTAAGAATTTTAGAATAATTTAAATTATTTAAAAGTAATAGTGAGTCCACAGTTATAAAATCCGACTCCACATCATAGTTATAAAAATTTGATACCAAAACTATAAAAGAAAAAAAATTAATTGCCGCATGATTTAGATTCTAGAGGTAAAATTAAGGGAAAAAAAAACCAAAAATAGAAAGTTGAAATTTTTGGCTCAAGGTAAAAAAGGCCACATTGAACCCTATTCAAGGAGAATGACAAAAGTTTGTAATTGCGATAGAGATACTTTTAGAATGACTTAAATTATTTTAAAGCAATGTTATTATCAAATCGAACTCTCCAGCCCTACACAAATTTAATTAGTAAGTCCAAGAATCAATGTTATTAAAATCGGACCGGATAGAGAACCGATAAGACTGGGGTTCGTGGTTCAACCGGGTTCAATCGGATTTTTTTCTATTTTTAAAATATTATAATTATTATAATTTTTTGAATACTATTGTATAAAAATTAAAAAAATATTCATCAAATTTTAAATATATATCACAAATATTTTAATAATAAGTTACGAAAATAATTTTAATTTTATTATTACAAGTAATTAATTATGGATTATTGAATATCATATGCTAGAAACATAAAAATACAATCATATCATGAAAATAATTTCATGTTTAGATGGAGTACTAATAAAGTGAACACAAAAAATATTAACCTTGCATATATGAGTATAATTATATTTAATTACAATAAATTCAAATTGATAATAAGTATATTAAATTATTAAGTGACATTTTTAGAATTTAAAATACTAATTTTTCAATAAATAAATAATAAAATTTTAATATATATATATGTATGTATGTATATTTTAAATTTCCATTATTTATTTATTTGAAAAAAATTAGTATTTTAAATTCTAAAGATATTATTTAATAATTTAATATACTATTACAATAATCCAAATAGATAATAAGTATATTAAATTATTAAGTGACATATTTAGAATTTTAAATATTAATTTTTTCAAATAAATAAATAATAAAAATTTAATATATATATATATATATATATATATTTGATTACAATGAATCAAAAATATAATAAATATATTAAATTATATTTTTGATATATTTAAATATAATTTAATATATTTATTATATTTTTGATTCATTGTAATCAAATATATATATATATATATATATGATTATAATGAATCAAAAATATAATAAATATATTAAATTATTAAGTGATATACTTAAAATTTAAAATACTAAGTTTTTCAAATAAATAAATAAATATATATATATGTGGGTGGGTGAAAAAATTCAAAAAAAATTGATTTTTTTCATTTTTAGCAAAAAACCCGATTTTATCCGGTTCGTCGGTTTTCCGATTCTATCCGGTTTTTTTCGGTTCAATCCGGTTTTTTGCCAATTCAGTTTTCAATAGTCAAACCAACCGGCTGGTCTGTCGGTTCGTGATTAAACCGGTTCAACTGGCCGGTCCGGTCCGATTTTAATAACATTGCCAAGAATTAATCATATTCCTCATTCAACTCCCTCAAAAATTGGATCGTTTTACTGAAAATCAATAATCAATTTCCTGCGCTTGTCGAGTTATGCAGACTTCATCTAAATTGATCATCAAATATATAAATTGTACTCATATCATTCCATGGTTAAGCAATAAATTTGATGGCAAAAAATAACCTTAACCCTGTATATAATATGCAAACTTGATCTAAGAAAAGATTATTGAAATCAATCAAAAATTGGTTACAAAATAGGTAAGATTCTCTTTGAAAAAAAAATGATGAACGCAAATAGTAATATTCCTCTTAGAGCATTCTTGGATTAGGAAGCAGTCTTGCAAAGCAGAAAGGTTATCATTTTGATGTAAAATGTGGAAAGTGGTCACCCTGATGTGAAGAGACCTAGCGCAAGCAAGGTGCTGTCGAGTATCAAACGTACTTTTCATTTTTATTTGTGTTTTTCCGCTATTAATATCAAAGAATCGCAACATATGTACGAAACTGCAAGCAACAGATAACTGATAGAGTATTCTACTCTAAATAGAACTCTTGTACTAATTGTACTTTAGTATATTTAGAAGATTACATTCACTCTATAACCTTGTACTTAACAGTGTATAAATTCTATGTTCTGTAAATAATAAAGCACGACTTCTTCTTAAACTTTCATGGTATTAGAGCTTCAAAGGTTTAAAAACCAAAAATCACCATGAACACTTCCTCTGCTGAAATTTCTTCAACCAGTCCAGCCATTGAATCACCTATTTGTCCCACATCAACATTCTCCCAACCAACGCCATTCCCCTCTCTTCCATTCTCTGCAAGTCTCTCAAGTCAATTAACCATAAAATTGACCAGCTCAAATTTCCTTCTATGGAAAACTCAACTCATGTCGTTACTCACTGCCTGTGGACTAGAAACCCACATTGATGGCAGTAGTACTTCTCCTCCCAACTTCCTACCAAACGGTCAACCTAATCCTGAGTTTGTAACATGCAGATGCTAGGATCAACAGGTTCTCAGCTGGATTGTGTCTTCTTTATCTGAAAATATACTCTCCCAAGTGGTTGGAGCAAATACAGCTCGTGATGCCTGGAGTAAGCTTGTTACAACATACTCCACTGGTTCTAGATCTCACATTTGTAATCTGCGTAATCAGCTACACTGCTTACGCCGAGGGAATGACAGCATTTCAGTCTTTGTTCAAAAGGAAAAAGCAATCACGAATCAACTTTTAGCCCTGCAATATCAGGTATCTCCAGATGATCTTGATGATGCTATTTTATTAGTCTTGGACCCTCTTACCGTCACTTTGTTAGGGCTCTGGAAGCACGTCTTGAACCAGTGCCATTTGATGATCCTGTCGGTCTTCTATTATGTGAAGAACATCAACTGGAGACTGATACAACTGACTCTATGGCTCTTTCTATCAACTATACTCGTGGTGAAAGTCAGAGAGGACGAGGCCGGAACAAAAATCGATCCAATAGAGATAGAGGAAATCACTTTAATTTTCAGCAACCTATTAATGCAGGGCGTGGTATCTTAGGTCGTGGTTCAGGTAATTTCACCAAACCACCTGCTAATTACAATATCAACACCTCCCACTTCAGTAATGTAGACACTTTCACTATTGTTTGTCACAATTGCTGCGGTATTGGACACATTGCTCCTGTCTGCCCTTCACCAAAATCTACCCGAGATAACCCATCCATCAAGCCCACTCCTAACTTCACATCTCAGTCATGGGTAGTTGACTCTGGAGCTACTCATCATCTTACTAGCGACTTGGATAATCTTGCTCTTCACTCTGAATATCAAGGTCTAGAAGAAGTAACCTTAAGTAATGGTCTTTCTCTTTCTATCTCTAATATTGGTCACTGTTCGTTTCAGTTACATAACTCTTCTCTTCATATTCATAATATACTCCATGTCACTCCAATTACTTTGATAATGAAGTTAAGCTTAATAAAATTTATGTTCCTATGATAATTATGAATTTATTATTAAAAAATGACTTGAATCATTTTAAAAATTGATTTCATTAGAATTATAAATTTATATTATTTCTCTTAATTACCTGCATGGGTTTGTCTTCAAAACTTCCTATCAAATTCAACATTACTTTCTTGAATTCAATATTTTATTTTCACCACACTTACAGTTGCTATTGTTGTTTGTAAAGTAGAAGTCAAATTTTATTATGAAATATATCAATATAAATACTTATTACTCCCTCCATTTTTTTTATCTGTCGCTTTTGAGTAAAATCTAAATTCTATTTATCTGTCAATTTTAGACTTTTAATTCAATTTAATTTAATTTTTCAATTTATTTTTCTTTTCCAATAAAGTCAGAATCAATCAGATTTGATAATTTAATCTTAATCACACAATTTAATACTAAATTTAAGTCTATTTATTATTTCTTAATCCTAGTGAAAACAATAAAAGTGACTGATAAAAAAGAACGAAGGGAGTATAAGATTAAGACACTAAGGCTATGTTTGGTTTCCTGTATGGTATATGAGATAGCATAAAAATAATACCCTTTAATATAGTAAATGGTGTTTGGCTGATTTTTTTAAAAAAATAATACATGGATTATATAATACATAATCTAACTTTTATCCTATCTACACAGGATAAAATAATACACCCCTTACATGTGAGTTTATTTTATACGTAAAAGACCGTATTAAACTAAAATACAAAGCGATCAACTCCGGTGCCACTGTCACCTTAGGTACTGCCTCCTCTCTGGCGTCACGTTTGCTTTTGGCATCTTCCTCATCTTTAACAGGTATTCTATATCCATATTTTTTTAAATAACAAAACCCTAAGCATCAAATCTCCCTCTATTTTTCATCTAGCCACCACCGGAGTTTTGTTGGCCGACCACAAATTAAAACTTTCATCGCCGATCAGCATTTCTGTTTTTCGGTTAGTGTATCCTTTATTTCATTTTCTCTCTATTTCATTCCATTCTTCAATTGATTTCATTTTTTATCTTGGAATAAATTGGTCCATGTTCTAAGTTCTTAATTGATTCTTTATAATATAATGATGATATTAACTCAAGAATGATAGAATTTGGGCAAAGATTGTCAAGAATCTAGTGAATAAATTGGTCTCTATTTTTGTTTGCTATTTTGTTATGTGTACAGTGAGTTTTAGTGAAGTAGTTGCTAATTTGTTATATCAGTTCATCATGTCCTCTTTAGAATCCGAGGTCTAATAGAGAAAGTTAGTAGCCCCTATTTTTGCAACATACTCGAACTTAGATGTACCATACTTTCGGTGTACCCCCATGAGCTTGCCTGTTCCAACATTCTGATGAAAACTGATCATAAGCCTTAATCACTCCCTACAAATTCCAGTATATGAGATTAGAACTCGGTTAATTATCTAATTGCCATCAGAATAGGCCGAAGAATCACTTACATTAACTGCTCTTTTGAGTAGCAAGAATACAACTTTTTAGTCTTTTCATTCATTGGCTGGAGATGGAACTAGTAACTTGCTCAACCTGCTTTCTGTCTTACACTTGAAACCTCTTTTTGTTGTTTTATATCTTACACTTGAACCCTTTTTTTGTTGTTTTTTATCTTACACTTGAACCCTCTTCTTCAATTCTCTTGATGTTGATGTATTAATTAGTAAATTTAGTTAGTTTATAAGTAAAATTTTTGGTGGATGGTTGTGTTTTAGATTGAAAAAGATTATAAATTACTGTGTTGATTTTTACAAATTGTATGTTTGTTGTTATGCTTGGTTGAAATTCTTGTCAATTTCTTATTATTTTTCCACCTGAGCAGGGTAGAATTGCTTGAAATTAATGGTGCTACAGCTGCTGTATCTTGTCTTTTTCTTTTAATTGTTGTTTGGTTATGTAATGTTAATCAATTAATTTAGTCTTTTCTCTTAATTAAGCCTTTCTTTATAAACTTGAGATTTTAGATCCACTAAATTTGTTTTCTCTTTCTTCTGCATAATGTTCTCACAGTTTAAAATCACATCCCTTGCTTGTCTTTGTTAGTGATCATTTCTAGATTTTTAATTAGGTTTTTTCTCTTGGTTTAAGAATTTCAGTGGCATCTTTCAGGTTAGTGGGTTTTCATTTTTCACTTATTTGAGGTTCTTTCTTTCTTCTTCTTTAGTCTAGTGGCTGTTGAGTTGGATTGGTAATTTGTGCAGATATTTTTTGTTCTTTTTGGTTCCGTTGGAATTTTCCTTTTTGTACCAACGAGTAAGAGTCATTTTGTCACTAATCTGAAAAAAAATTTGTGCTTTTTCTAAAAATATTGACTAATGTACGAAAAAATATAATTTATAATTAATACTTTTGTCTAAATTAGTAACATTAAAAATAATTTAATTTTACATAATTTTTAATTTTTTAAAAAATAATACAGCATAACATTATGCATCAAACAAAATATAAAATATTACAGGCTAATACATTTTTGTATCAAACACTGTATAATATAATACAGTTTAATATTGGACAAGTTAATACTATATAGTAAACCGAACGTAGCCTAATTAATTTAATTATTAATACACCAATGATCCATACCAAACTTGTCCAAATTAATTCTTCTTTTTCATTTGAAATTAATTTCATATTTGGGCATTACATCAAAGAAATTAACTTAAGCTACAAATAAGTAACAAAACTTTGTTAACAAAATGCAATAAAGAATATATTCTACACAAGGTATAATTGTATCTGTGGAACATTTCCCTTTCTTCAATCAACTCTAATTTTATATTTACGATAATTAATTAATTTTATTTACAATAATGAGTAAATTCTGTTGGAACATGCTGGAAATTGAATTTATTATATTTACAATAATTATAAGTAGATTTCTATTTAAAAATTAAAGAGCCATATAACCTGATTTAATATAATTTACAATAATATGGTAGATAGATAATTAAAAAAATAAAAAATTTGAATTATATTAATTTTGGAAATAAACACAAATGAGCATACATAAATAAACATTTGATCTCAATTCATGCATAATTAATTAATTAAGGGCATTTATGCTTGCCACCATGTGCGGTCATATTAGCATAGGCAGACAATTATAATTATTTTGGTTATTTATGAATGTGGAGTCCCAAATTATGTTATTATGGATGATGCAGCAGGTGGCTGCATCTTTCATTGTGGACTCAATGCTGACTCTGATAAAATGATGCAATAGATCGTTGTATCTTCTATACAAATCCTAGATACGTAAAATAATTTTTGACATACTCCATTTCAACAATTTTTTTAAAATGTATTATTTAAAAAAATCTCCCATCTAAAAAATATCATATATCTTCTATATGATCCCGCGAAATTTCGCTACTACTAGCGTATGGAATGTGTGTGGTGAATTCCATAAGCATATCTCTTTACATTCATTTGGAGTTGAGCATTAATGTGATTCCATTGCAAGTTTTTATATGTCTGTTTGTGGAAAAAAAGGAATTAATATATTAATAGAATAAGACAAGGGGATTATATATATATACGGAGAAAAAGTTATACAAAGTTACATTTTATAAATGATTTTTATTTATTTGTGTTCCCCAAGTCAATCAATTATCCATTTTTGATATTACGGTAAAAGCTATGAAGTATCAAATGTCCTCAGCTCCAACACCTATAGACTTAGGACCTTTGAAGGGTCGGACATTTCTAGAAGCCAAAATATCGCATTACTGAAGAAGTATTGAGTGTAATCATGTATAACTTAACATTCAATAAAGAAAGTATTCTCCATTTATTTTCCATCTTTGAAAAAAAAAAGGTACGTTTTCATTTATTTATTTTTAGGATTCGATATTTGTTTGCGGGTTGTATATCTTATTCTAATAAATGAAGATCCCGATTAATTTTCTAAATCCGATCATCATAATCCGATTCTGATATTATAAGTACAGCTCCCTCGCCAGGCTTGATGTCCGTCCCAAGCCCAAAATGCGAAAAGCTTTACTCCATTTCAAATTCCTCTATTAGGTTCTATATTACTCTAAACCAAAAACGCAAGACGTTTTTGGTTTGATCTCCACCAATATATTCGCTAGGTTCGATGTCTATCCCAAACCAAAAATGCGAAAGTCTGCAAGTAAATGCGAAAAAGCCACTGATTGGCCAAAATATCCCTTAGTGGATAATCTTAATAAAGCCACTGATTGGCCAAAATATTCCTTAGTGGATAATCTTCATAAAGCCACTGATTGGCCAAAATATCCTTTAAGGGATAATCTTTAAAAAGCCACTGATTGACCAAAATATCTCCTAGCAGATAATCTCCACAAAGCGATTGATTTTCGCAAAGTCCGAACGGATCCCCCACTGTTGAGTATGAGAGACAAGGGCCCCAGCGCCCAAATACTTCCAACCCGATCGGTGAGTAAGAGATCCGTTATAAAACTAAAGACTTAATTCCGATCGATGATGCGTCTCGATCGATGAATCAATATGGTACAACTTATCTATTAGGCTTAATGCGGCCACAAATGGTAAAGTTGAAGTCCATTCATTTAGAATAAATCCCTCTGATAGGCTCGATGTTCATGCCGAGCCCAAGACAATGAGAGATATAAAATTCATTCATCATACATGATTCTCCGACTAATATTCGACCGGATAAAATTTCAATCAAGTTAAAGACTGAAAAGTTGCCTATTGTGCTTAAAGCAATAAATCTGAATACGGTCGGACTAATTGAACGTCAACCCCAAAATGGTTGTGCATTGCAATGCTTGAAAAGCACTTTAAAATTCAGAAAATATTCTCCTTTGTCAAATTTTACGTATTCTTTATGTATGATTTCATACACTCTTTACGATTGATAGTGTTTATTTTCTTTAACTATTATCATGACAAAATTTTGTCCAAAATAAGCATTGCAGTGCGAAGGCACAATTGAAAGACAAATCGGCTTTATATATATAAAGAGTTTTTACAAATTGCAAAGTGAGGGAGAAAGCCATTACAAAAGATAAACTATCACGAAAAGCACCTATGATCCTATGTTCGCAATAGCTTCTACCTCTGTTCCGATCGATACCTTCTCGACAGAAAGCAGCTACGCCACAAAGGCACAGACTCAACCTGGATCATCATGAGGTTAGAATGCCATTGCATCGGTTAATATTTTGAACAACACCCCAGGAAAAAAACAGATAATATTTGTGAAATTCTGATCGGATTCCTCACCATCGGGTACGCGAGATGATGGCACCAACACCCAAAGTCTGATGACAATATGAATCTTGGGAAGAAACTGAGCAAAATCGAACTTGTTGACAGCCTTGATGATGATGGTTTTCCTTACATTGATGCCAATCTGCAGAGCGATGATATAGTAATTGGAAAATGCACAGAATCTGGCCAAGGTCATAGTATAAAATTGAAGCACGCTGAAAGAAGTATGATCCAGAAAGTCGTTACGACTTCCAATAACGTGGAAAAAATTTATGTTATATTGTCTCTGAAGCTGTGTCCGTAAATGGCGAATGAGCGGTTCGCTACTCTTACGCCTATTCACCCCCTTTTTCATTGCCATGGAATTAGGGCGAACCATCGCATAAACCTCAGTAGGCATATTGTATTGTGCGGTGATTTCAGCCACTTTCGCCTCCATGAGCTTCGAAGGATAAGTTGCAGTCTCACAGTCTTTATAAGCCCCAAGAAAACTCCCCTTATAGATTTAATGCTACTTGGAGTCATCTCTGATGAAGGGGAGAAGTAAAAAACGACATTGTGAATAAGGAATTACTTGGGTAATCTTACAAAAACTCCAAAATCACTAACGTGGCAAAGTTCGTGAGAAAAGGCATGGTAGAGTTTTGCCAAGAAATGAGAAAACTCACCCTAAAATCAACTATTTATAGGCTCTAAGCTTCTGAAATTATCCAACCGCCTCTCTGCTGAACAATCCCCACGTGTCTTCAATCAATTAAATGCATGACAGAGAGCGAAACATCGCCCTCAGCGCGTGCACGGGCATTAAATGCATAACGGAGAGCAAAGCATCGCCCTCGACGCGTGTGCAGGCATTAAATGCATAACGGTCGTCCAAAATTGACAAACATATCTCCTCAAGTGGGCACTTCCCAAAAATTCAAAGATTTCGCCAAAATGACAAAGTATTAAATCGTCTGATCGGACCCCTTGGAGGGGGGACAAGTGATAACTATGAAAAACACATTTCCAAAGGTCCAATCAAGGCGGCCCAACCACGTTTGGCAGGGCCCAAGCCCAATAACAAAAAGGCAAAGCATGAGCTGGAAGACAGTACGGGAAGACGTGATGTTCGATCAGATTGATACGACAATACATCCTATTAGCCCACTGACACAAGCCAACACCTATACTCTCCACCTGCAACCTGTCACATCGTCGCTCACCGATTCTGACTGCCGGTTATCATTCTCCAAGGTATTCAAGTACCCCTCCAAAGAACTCCCATAAATAGCCTGAAATACAATGGCTCCAGGTATTGAACACCTGAGACTCTCTCTCTTTAAGCACTATTTTTTTAAAAGCTACCGACTTAAGTTTCGGAGTGCTAACGCTTGGATCCGATCGAGCACTCCATTCTGCAGGTCTTTCCATCCGATCGGGTCCATAATTGCCAGCTCTCCTTCTTACAGGTAAAGCCAAAACTTGCTTTATCTTTATCAACTATAAATGTTTAATTAAATAAATTGAATTATAAATATACGTATCGTAATTATATCACTATTTATATATCACAAATGCATCAACATACAAATAAAATGAACAAGTTTGAATTGATCCAAATAGATCATAAGTATTTTAAACATCTAATTAAAAAATAACAATTTATTTATACTTTGTTAGTCAACATTACAAAAAAATTGAAGTATCATAGTCTGCAAAATTTTTTACCAACTTTATTCTTTTATATGTGGATTAATTAGACTTAAAAAAGAAAGAAAATATATTCATGTAATTTCGGCCCCAAACTAGTAAAATATAAATCCAAACCCATTACTTTACTCATGTAGAAGTTTGATAGGATGTTGGACCTATCTGATTTAAGTGGGCTTGAAAATATATAAAAACGAGAACAAGACCATTTTGTCAAAACGATTGTATACTTCAATTGGGCCACTCATAGTTTGGTTTAGCTGAATTGGGCCAATCCAGTTCACCCGGTCATTGATCACGTGCCTCCTGCCTCCCTGTTTTTATTTCACCGAAACATGGGGTAATTTAATTTCACGTGTAGCCATTATATTTTCACGCACCTAATGTTTTGACCACTATATTATAATCCATAATAATAAAATAATTTAAATATTATTTTATAAAAATAAAATTAAAAATATTAAATAATTACATTTCTAATTACTAGCACGTATAAAAATTATTGGTCCAATAAGTAATTGATCAACCACCTAATAGAATCAGTTAGAGAGAGATACAAAAAATTTAATTTTTCAAATATAATAATATTTAATTTTTTACCGAATCAGCAATTTTTATGCATGTTGATAGTCAAAAATACAATTATTAAGCTTTTTAGTTTTACTAAGACAAAATAATACTTAATTATTTTATTATTATCAATGGAAATACAAAAAAAAAAAAAATGGCATTATAACTTGTGTTGACTTCTCCCCGAGGTTTTGCTCATATAGTTATATTTTTTGAACAGATGAACAAATTTTAGGCTGAATCTATTAGCCCACAGGTACAACAAGAAAAAACAGACGCCGATGTCAAGAAGACTGATCAAATGGAATTAGATAAAAGTGGCTCCCTTTTCCCAAGAAGTAAAGCGTCACTAGAATCTCTCATTTCCCCCCTTCTTTTCTCTGCTTTAATCACCAACTTGTAATCTCATGCAATAGATAATGCGCATGGTTAAACATCTTCCCTTTTAGCTTTCATTTTCCATCACTCATTTGGATGCTCAAATCTCAATCCACAAGGGAGTCAGTGCTCTAGGGATTTAAGAACCGTTTTCTGTTTGGACTTCCTGATCGGCTAGTGCTTGCGATTTTCGATCATCAATTCTTTCTAGGTATCAGTTTTGGTCCATTTCTTTCTTTCTTTGTTTTCTTACCTGTGAAAATAATTTTCGAATGCGTTGATGTTAATTACACTGTACATAGAGCCCATAAATCACCAATGGAGGTCAAACTTGAGCAGAAGGACGCCTCTGATTGGGTATACAGAGGCGAAGGTGCTGCTAATATAGTTCTTGCTTACACTGGATCGTTGGCCTTTTTTGTAAGTTTGTCAACTCTTCTTCTCTTTTTCCCTCATTTTGACTGATGCATCTCATGAATAGTCTATTTGAATGGAATAAATTTAAAATAGGAAACATCAATAATTTTGTTTAGTTTTTTTTTTTTTGCTCTTTTGCCACATAGAAATTCCTATCTTATTTTTTTTCCTTAAACTGTATGCTGCTGTATATGCAATGGCTCAAAGACTGGGAAGGTAATGAGAATAATAAAAGTAGCGAGGAATGGATCTTCAAATCTTGCGAAGAAGGAAACGGCGTTAACTGAGGAAGAGCGGTTGCTGTGGAGAGAGTCAAAAGAGCTAGCGTCCTCTCCTACCAAAGAACTAGCTCAGTTGTTTTATGTGCAGCATATTTTAAGCCCTTTGTTAGGTTCCAAACACGTTGATGCCGGTGTATGAAAAATTTCTCCTTCCTCTCTTTTTTCCGATTTTATTTTTTGTATACAAATACTTTAGATCTGGTAGATAATGTTGTTCGTCGCTCTTGATTTAAGGACTATTGGTTTAGTTAGGAATTCTGATTTTGACTTAATTGGAACTTGAGGCAGATGCATGTCCCAGTTTCCAGGCAATTTCTTGAATCTATACAGAAGGAAGTAATGTCGCAGCGGCCTGCTTGGCGAGTTGATGCTGCCAAGATTGATACACAGCGGAATTATGTGCTCCTCATGTCCGATCATTCTTTGTTTTCTGATGGTAATTACCAGGCCCTGGACATGCATTTTTTGTTTTGTTTTTTCTTCCATACAAATTTTTAGAACTGGTTCGGTTGTGACATGTTCTGTTATGCAATAAGTAGTATTGCTGTATATCTTCTAGTACCGTCACAATTATCTGGGAAGCTATTGGCAATGTGTTGGATATCTTAGTTCAAAGGCAGGCGAACAATCTAAATTGATCTTCATATATTACATTTCATAGTGTTGCTTTAAGGATTGATTTTGATGTCATCAAATAAACCATTTCCTCTTTTATGTTTTGAGGAAACATCAGGTCACACGATAAATTGTACTTCCCTAAAAATAAGACAATGGGAGATTTGCCAACCTAGCATGTCAATTGACTTTGCAATAGCTCTTATCTTGTACATTAGGAATCTTATTACGTTTAGTGAAACAAGGGCTCGAACATCCATGACATTGTGATTAAAAGGATAAAGTTAATTCTTTTTGCATAATGTAGAAGTGTGGTAATTCATTTTGATTTCATCATATCAGGACTGCTTAAAGTTGGATCCTGCATATCCGTTGAGATAAAGGTATAAACACATGTTGAATTGTATTTGCATATCTTCACTATTGTGTACTAGTTTGTTTGTTTGTGAGAGGTATCCTTTCCTTCAGCCTTTATAACTTCCCTATTTGTTTGTGTCAAGTAGCCTAAATGTGGATTTATCCCATTATCAAGACATTTAGCTGAAAAAAATGACATCAAAAGGAGCACAACGCGTTTTAGAATGCATCAAGTCTTGAAGTTGCAGCAGCATGAGGTAATTTTATGTGTTCTACAATGATATCATGGCTAAGTTATTTCAACGACTCCATTGATTCATTTTATCAGGCTTGGTACATACTTTTTCTAGCAAAATTGATGCTTTATTAACACTGCTGATACTTTCTTTAAACCTCTTTTGCATCCAATTTCTCAGTAATTTTCATTTTTGCTCATGCACAATGTCTTTTCAGATATCAGAGTTAAGCCAGTATGATCCTCTTGATATATACTCTAATTCCAAGGAAAGGATACATAAAGCTATTAATGATCTCTATGTCACCCCTCAGAACAATTTTCGTGTATTCTTGAATGGTTCACTAATATTTGGTGGCTTGGGCGGTGGCGCAGAGAAAACCACTACTATGATTGAAAAAGCTTTTGAATATGCATTGAAAGGGATCATTGAGGCTGATGATGGTCTGCGTACTGCAAGTTTCTTAGATCTTGTTTCCGAGACATTATATAGCTCTCAAGTGTTGGATCGGCTTCTTGAAGTTCAGAAGCTTGATAATTTAGATATTGAAGGGGCAATTCATGCTTACTGTAACATCCTTTCTGAGCCTTGCATGGTATGTAGAGAATTGGATGAAGCAAGGATGAAAAATAAATATGCCTCCTTGCATTATATTCCGATGGATGAGAGCTTGAAGATTGTGAGGGATTATTTGATAGCTGCAACTGCAAAAGACTGTAGTTTGATAATCTGTTTTAGACCAAGAGAAGACAGGGGTTTTGGGGCGCCGTGTAGCAGTATATACTTGCAATCAACCAACCAAAATTTCGATTACAAGGTAGGCATTTAAAATTATTTTCTATTTACATCTTAATAACATGGTGGTATCCTATTAAGGGAAGTCCTGTGGAGATTCCATTTTAGTTAAAACTATAGGCAAACGCCACCACCACTTTTCCTGGAACCCCTCTCTAAACTAGAGAGGAAGTTATTTTTGACATTGCATCAGCATCAGAAGATTTTTAGAATTAACTATTTCCTGAAATCTTAAAGCAATGCACTACTAATGTTATGAAAGGCACTTCTGATTTTTGAGCTGAAAACTCGGCTTTTTAAAACAATTTACTATTTACTGTCTCCGTGAATATTCATTTCCTATAGGTGAAGGGCAATATTGGCTCACTAATTATTGTCTGAACCAAATAGTTGTGGTATTTTATCCCCTAATAATATGCTACTAGCTTCATCTTTCAAACAACAGCTTGAATATGTTAAATTCCCTGCCAGTTTTTTGGCAAGTTGGTAAAATTTTGTCACTTAACATTGCATTGTTCTAGCTACATATCTTCCATGATAGTTTGATATCTCATTTATGTTGCAATTGCCCTAGGTGAATTTCCTAGATTTGGATTTGAAACCTTTAAAGAATATGGAAAAGTATTATGAAAAGGACAGGAAGATAGTGCGCTTGTATGCTCAGATGGTGGAGGAACAAGCACATGAAAGGCAAAACTTTTAGCAAGGAGGTTAATGAAACCATGATGTGGACTTTGAGAAGACTATGGAACATTTTTAATTCACATGGTAAGTGCCAGTCGTTTAATATGGCATCTTTCCCTTATTACTGGTATGTCACTTGTAAAAATTAGGATGGCCCTGTTCAACTTTTGGCTCACAAGCTCTACCTTTCTTTCCTCTTGAAGTTTTTCATTCCTTGTATAATTTATATCCCCATAAAAAATGTTTTTTTTTTTTTTTGTGAAATTCTCCTTTGTCATTTTTCATAATCTTTTTATGTTCTATGAAATGTAGTTTGTCTCTTGAATATGAATTGGATATGAAATTAAGTTTATGGTATTTATAGTTAGCTTTTGGATGTAAGGAATTTGAATTATTGTACAGATAATCTATTTCTTAGTTGTTCTTTGATTTACTAACTCTTCTAATAGAGAATTTTAGTGCAAGTATCATTCATTATCCTGTATGCTTGATGAGTTGCTTTGTGCCAACATCTAAAAATCTTAATAATTGTTATATGCCACAATCCTTGAAGCTAGCGGTAACATGGTAACCTAAGCTCATTTTTCACATTGAATATTCAGGAATTTGTGTGCTACTGCTGCAGAAGCACAAGAAATATAGGAATTGTCTTCAAATTCTCTACTTGTATTTATTTAATCTAGTTGGAGTTGGCTCTTTGGATCTGCTTTTCCCGCTTTCTCCTCAGTTTTGAGCTACAGTATAGTGAGTTCTGGAAATGTTGTGTACTGATATTTTGCCTCATGTTGTCTTAAGTTCATGTATAATTGTCCATTAGAATAGGTCTTTCTGCTGAATATCACATTCTGATGTTAAGTGATGCTTTCTTAATGTTACCTTTGAAAATCAAATTCTTGATTGTTTTAGAAGTTCCATCAGAAATCTTATTTTTGTGCATGCATTGATTTATCGACAAGCTAGTCCACTTGATATGGTAATTTTTTCATCTTTCTGATTTATTTTGTCATCTGACGGGAATGTAATAAGGTAGAAGAGTAGAAAGCGACAAGACATGCTGTTGAGCTCTACTGGGAATACGATATGTTAGCTACTTATGCCATTCCATACCCAAGCCCATGATACGCAGATATCGATATAGCTGGTTAAATTACTAAGCTCATGAAAACTCTACCGGCAAGGCTGATTTTTTTTTTCTCTGTTTTCTGTTTGTCATGATAAGCATCTGCATCTGAAGTTAAAATTCATACATGCATACCAGTTGTACACAACCATTGTGTGAATGGCCAACTCCATGCTCAGCATACCACTAGTGTTTTGGGTGCATTTTGCTGCTTTTTTCTTTTCCTGAGATTTTGCTGCTTGTAGAGCTTTTATATAATCAGTGTATATACCTGCGGCAGTGTCTTGTGAATATTTAAGAAGAGAGCAACTATTTAGTTTCTGTTTATAGCTCAAATATAGTCAATTTCCTAACTTGTGCAAGTGAATTGACTTGCACCTCTTATTTGGGCGCCCAAGGTTTCGAGTAGCTTGCTAAATTATAATTAGGTCGCCCATTCAGCTGACCCCAAGACCCACCAATGCTAAAGCTAAATGGCTCTCTTGTGCCGTATTGGCATAGAAAATGTGTGTTATTGCATGACTGTACTACTGAATTACAAATCACCCTTGTGTTAGTTATGAACGTATGAATTCCATAGATAATAATTGAGAAGAATTTTCCTTAATAGTGTGCTGGTTAGACATATTTACTTTAAGAAGCTGTGACAGCTCACTGCTGAATCTAGTTGATGCTTAATGGGAACATGTTTTCATTTGTTTCCATGGAGTTTCCATCCCTATGGTCTTGCACTTGCACCTCCCTTAGTGGAAGATTTGAAGTGCTAATTGTAAAATCTGAAAATTAACTATTTGGCTTATCTTTGATGATTATATGCAAACTGTTAATGCATGTTCTAAATTCGAAGTATCAGCAAATGAGTACGTTCTGCATTCAATGCCTGTTGGAGGTAACAGGTGATCCAATCAAGAAACTTCTGACAGGCATTTACATCTTGTCACCTACTTACATTTACTCCATTTTCCCTAACTTTGTCCAAATCAGAGAAACTCATCTTTTGACATTCACATTTTTTATTGCATGATGAGATAAAATTAAGTGCCAGACAATTTATATATAGCAAAATTCTGACTCCTTCCCATGCCTAAAGTACCTTCTTGTTTCAGTCTGCTATAAAATTCTTAGCTTCAGTTCTGTCAGAAACATGCCCAAGGTTATCATTGCTTGGAGTTTTTATCTGAACTGTTCATCTTCACATAATGTTTTATCTCATTATTCCATTTGTAGCTAACTGACACTCTGCACTGCTTTTTCAGGATTTAGTTATGGCATAAATATTTTGTTGTTCACATGAACTGACTTTAATTTTGTGGTGCAGAAAACAATAGTGTCCGTGGAGCTTCTCTGTGCAAAATGCAGGCGGAAGGTGATGAAGTTAATTGCAACAATAGAAGGGATAACCTCTATTGTCCTCCACCCATCGAAGAATACTGTGACCATTATTGGTGAAGCTGATCCCGTGAAGATCATTCGCAAGGTCAGAAAATTCCGAAAGTCTGCAACAATTGTCAGTGTGGGGCCTCCTAAGGAGGAGAAAAAGGAAGACAAAGATAATAAGAAAGATTCTGTTTGCGTTGTGCCTTGTGCTCCAAAAACGTGCCAGAGATGCGAAGTTTGGTATGTCTTGGGTGATGATTATTATAGTTATTGTTCTATCATGTGAATAAGAATTCACTTTTGCCATGTAGAATGTGTATTGATTTATACGTGGTATCTCATGCTTTCCATTTCTTTTTGTCTATTTCTTGCTAATGCAAAATGCTTTCATCAATAATGTTTAACAACAACTCTGTTCTCTATGATCTGGCCAAGAAGCCTGATTGAAGTATTATCGTGTTTTGAATGGTTTGAAAATCTGAGAAAACTGCATTTTCTAATTGGATCGGCCAACATCGTAAGTTGTTCTGGTATACGCCTAGGTTGTTATGGTTTGAATTGAACTGTCCGCAGCAAGAAAAACAGATGATTTTTTTTTTTTTCAATAAACGGGCTGTTTTATCCCTATTACTTTATTACGGAGGGTGTTCTTCACACAGAATAGCGAATTGCTAGGTTTTCTTAATTAAGGGTTCATCATAGATGGCAACTAGATGACGAAAAAAATTTTGTGCTGTAGAAAGTGTAGTTAATAATTTCTGCTATAAAAAGTGGAGTTAATGGTATCTTTTTTTTTTGTTGCAAATTGAAAGTTAAGAGATATAAATGCTAAAACATGTAAAATGCTGTTTTGAAACTCGATACATAAGTTGACTCGGTTTGCCAATTGAATTATAGGTCAACTGATTTGATTGAATCGACTCGAAATTTTTATTATTATTTTTAAATATAATTATTTATAAAAAAAATTAAACATGCAGTATGTAAAAATATATTTAAAAATCTATTAATTACCAAATATCAATATAAAAATATTAATTTTAAGTTCAATAAATTTTATAAATATAAAAATCAAATAAATTATCTTAAGCTATAAATATATAAATAAATTTTCATAATATCAAAAACAATCATTCAAATAAATTCATTTAACATATATACAAACTATCACAAATTCTCTGAATAAATGTAATTAATAATATTAAACTATGCATAAAAAGGAATAATTTTATGCAAAAATATTTTACAAGCTTGATTGAATGGATAAAAACTAAAATTTGATTAATTATAATAAAAAAAATAAATCAAATCATATACATTTATAATTTTCCAACCACACGTATGAGATATAATAAAATAAGTAAATCGTTTTTTAATTTTTTATTTTTTAAAAAAGTTTTTAAAATCTAACCCGGTTCAATCCGATTTTCCGATCCAACTCGGTTCAATCCGAAATATTTTTATTTTTTAATTTTTATGTTGAATTAATTTAATTTTCTTATAAAATCGCGATCTAATTGGATCGACCGTCCAGGTCAAACCGGATTTCAAAACATTGGATAAAAGTATGTGATAAAGAGGTAGGACGAGTAAGCTTCTTGATTTTTGACTTTTGAGGAAGGACGAGTAAGCTACTTGCCCAAAGGGCCCACGATAACTATTGCAACTACCCGTCCCTCGCTGAAGGACCATGTACCCAATGGTATTAAAATTGGACCGGATAAAGAGTCAGAGAGCTCAAGGATTCGTGGTTCGACCGGTTCGTTAGGATTCAATCGAATTTTTTTCTTTTTTTTTTAAATATATTATTTTTTAGATTTTATATAAATATTATGAAAATATCACTATATAAAAAAATTAAAAATAATTTAGAAAAATATATTTATCATTAAACATTAATAATAAGACTATATTTTTAAGTAATTCAATATTTATAACAAAAATTTAAGATAAATATAATAAAAAATTGTAAATTTTTAAACTGCGATATGAGTAGTACTTTTTCGATGGTAAATAGTGACACCAAAGTTGAATAATACCATCTCGGATCCATCGAGATCCAAAAAAATTTTATATCGCCATTAGAAAGTACAATTCATGAAGAGTTCGATGGTATAATTTGAGCTGAAATTGAGATCAAATAATCTTCAAAAAATAAAAATAAGTCACAAGATTGAAAATAGGTCAAACTAACTTTGACCGGATTGAAAATATTTCATGGACTTTCAAAAATTATTCCGATTATATGGAACATATTAGAATAATGAATATTACTTTTCGGAAGTGAAAATTAAAATTTTGAACACTTTTAAAATTTAGAATTTTCGGACTGGCTGAAAATATTACGATCTCTAAAACCTATTGAAACGAATTTCAATTGATTCAAAATTTTAAAAACATCTTAATTATAATATTTAGAAATTTTTAAAATAATTTTATTGAGAAAATAAAATAAGGATGGATAAACAAATGAGAAATAAATCAATATGTATTAAACCAATGAGTTGGTCCAAATTCGTCTAACCCATTTGGACATTGGCCCATTTATGATCCATATATTTTGATTCATTTATAATCCGTCCGTTTATGGTCCAACCTAAATTCATTCAACCCGTCCATTTATCACATCTAGGTAAAACAGATAAAAAAAAAGATGGTGTATTATATTATATTATATTATATTATATTATATTATATTATATTATATTATATTATATTGTTGTTTCTTTGTTAACATTTTTGTCAAAGAAAAAAAAACTAAAATTTTATTTACATGTTGAAATACGGGTATTTTTGTTAATAATGGATGTAAGAAATAAAATTAATATTTTAATATTGCTATTTTTTTGGATAAAACAAAATATAATGGATTTTAAATTTATAATATTTGCTATTAATTTTCTGTTTATTTATTGCAAAATCTAATAAGTACATATGTTCATGTTTGTGTATGTGTATACAGGTTTTGATACTAGAAAATATTTTGTCTTAATAAAAATAAATTTGCATTATGAAGAGTAATTAACTTTTTTTTTTGTAAGTGTGTTTGGATCAAAATTCAAAATGATACCCAATTACATATAATTGTTCTACTTATTAAAAATTATCATTACGTGTTTTGTAATCGTTATAACTTATAACTAATATTTTGCATTTATATTTTCATCTAATTATTACAATACATTTTTAGATTAATTTTTAAAGTCACCAAAAAATAAAAATAGAACATATACTAAAAATGACTTATTACATGCAGAGCACGTGCTCACCTAATTTGTTATTATGTTATGTTGAAATTTTTTTGTGCATGATAAATTACTTAAAATTAATGTATCCTTTTATTTATTATAAATTATAGTCCAATTTTATTTTCCAATTAACTTGTTAAATGTTTAATATAGAAATTTTTAATTCCATATAAAAAATTGATGTATCTTTTATTTTACTAATAAGCTTCTAATTAAAGCACGGATATGTTATAGAAAATATATCAATCTTTTTTTTTTAATCAGAAAAATATATCAACCTGATTACATTGACTAATTTTTTAAATCCGAAACTATATTTTTGGACTACTTGACTACTTTTTTTTTTTTTTCTGTATGTGAAAAAGAGAAATAGATTATCTTTTTGTAATCACGAGAGTAAAGGATTAAAATCATTTGTTATTTCTTATGTTTCATAATACATGTCGTTAAGAAAAAATATACAATAATTAAAAATTATAATTATTTCATAATTAAAATATTTTATTACCTTTATATTAATTATGCAGTGTAATTAATGAAGATTGAAAACTATTTTTATAAAGATAACTTAAATAAAGATATATTTAATAAAAATTAATTAATATATTTTGATTATATTAAAACGTCATGTATTATAAAATAAATATTTTTTTCTTAAACCACATGTATTATGAAAAAAATAAAGTATTAAATTTCTTTTAACAGTTGTCAAACACTCTTTACAAATAGAATTATACCCAGCGATGGACCTTGGATTGAATATTAAAAGGGATAAATTTTCAATGAATCAATATAATATAATATTATATTCAAAAAAAAGTAATCTATAATGCTCTAACAAATATATCAGTAAAGTAGCAACTGGATACTTAATATATACTATTTTTAGTGCATTTTAAATAAATAAATACTAATATAAATAAATTTAAAAAAAAAGTTATTGATAATACTCCATTATGTCGGCTCAATACTTCAAACCCAAGATTCAGGAAATGAAAAAAATTTATGATCAAACAACTGCCAACCTGTCTGGAGATGGCAGTCCGATCGGGTAGCTGACATCAACGATGGTACCTATCCAGTCACGTGTCTGACACACGCCCCTCGTCTGTCCTTTTAACCACCGCCCGTATCGGTGTATTAGGCTATTTACTTGAGTGTCTAAGATACATACCAACTATGTTCTTCTATAAATAATTCCATTATTGAAAATTCAAGTTGATGCCATTTTGAAACTTTATTTGTTTACATTTTTTCTTTAAAAAATTTACTAATTTAAATATCAGAATATTTACTATAGTTTGATCGGGCACTCTTTTTTTTTTTTGCAGCTTTCATTTGACTTTTTGATCCGATCGAATCACTTGTCACTTTAGATATTTTGAAAAATATCACTTATAGTATCTCTTTTCAAGTCTTCATACCTTCATAATGTCCAAAATATTATTTTGGACATTTAATTAATAATATTATATTTCAGTATAGTATTTATTGTATATAAATTTTAATATTTATTAGTTTTAAATTTAGTATAATTTATAATTTAATGTAATTATTATTTTATTTTGTAAGTTAAATTTAGAAAACAAAATTTGATGAATATAATATTTAATTTACTTCAAACCGTATTCAAACCAACCCAAACCATTATAAATTACAATAAAAAACCGTTTCAAACCCACTCAAATCGCCTATATTGGTTGGGTTGAGTTTCTTTTATTTTTGACCCAATCCAACCCACGAACAGCCCTAAGTATAAATCAATTCAAAAAATAATAAATTAAAAGTTGAGTGCAAGCAACCTAACCCTATCCGCCTGGCTCTGCAAATCAAAGGCCACAACAAGCTCTCCTGATCTACCCTTCAAAGCTCGCAACTATGGGCAATTAAGCATTTACTGCTACAAAGAAAGGAATTACCCATATATATATAAACAAATATTTAATAAATTCACCAACCCAATAAATTTTTTGAAGGTAAAAATAATAAGAAAAAAACAAACATGACAAACACCAAAGTGGGTTGTCAATTAAGTTTCGACCAACCCAACCAAAAGATTCAATAATAGTTAGGTTTTATTGGTTTATTTAAGACATATTTCAATATTTTGAATGTATTTAAATGGGCATTATTAGAAGATTGTGAAAAACTTTATAAACCATAATATTTTTTTTATCTATATACTAGTTTTGTGTGCAGATGCATTTCATGTTATTAATATACAAATATAGAATTAAATTTAAAAATATTTATTTATAATGAACTTTTATATCTTCAATTATAAATAAATTTTTCAAAAAAATTTATTGCACCAATGCAAACAAATGATATTAGCTACAATAGATCAAGAATTTTATTGATAAATTTTATAGAAATAAAATTTTGAAAAAAATTCATCACTTTCTTCAAAGTAAACAAATGATATTAACGTCAATGGAGAAAATACTATTTTTATTACAAAATTCAACTTGCAAGAGAATAGTGATTTAAATATAATTTTTGTCCCTGGTAATGTAATTGATTCAACAAAAATGTCTAATTAACTTTTTAACATTAGATAAATAAGTAATTACAAAATCTTTAATTAAAAAACTGAAATAGGATTAATTTTTGTTCAAATATTAAAATCTCCTTTTACGAAATCCATAATGCTCCTCAGCTCTTTTTCTAAAAAAAATAAAATTCGCAGTTGTACGGACAATTTTACTCTGATTGACAAAAAATTACGGTCAATTCATTTACTAGCTAGCTAGTAGTGCTACTATGCAAGCGCAAAAGTGTAGGCCATACAACAGTGGAACACCGCTCTAAGTAGAAGAATATATCGGACTCAGCCAATTGCAAGTTATTAAAACGGACCGGATAACGAACCGAAAAGCTCAAGAATTCGTGATTCGATCGGTTCGTTAGAATTCAACCGAATTTTTTTCATTTTTTAAAAAATATATTATTTTTTAAGTTTTATATAAATATTATGAAAATATCACTATATAAAAAAATTAAAAATAATTTAGAAAAATATATTTATCATCAAACATTAACAATAAGACTATATTTTCAAGTCATTCAATATTTATAATAAAAATTTAAGATAAATATAGTAAAAATTATAAATTTTAAAGAAATTCTTCAAATATAAATTATAAAATTTTATTTTATTCATAAAAAATTTATTAAATTGTTTGAATTTTAATGATTTTGTATTTATAATTTTATTTTATTTTTTTCAGAAAAAATAATATTGTATAAATATTTTGGACAAAAAGTTGGTTTTTCTAAAATCAAACCGATTTTTTATCATTTAATCCGGTTTTATCCCGGTTTAACCGGTTTTTTAACGGTTTAAAACAGTATTTTTCGGTTTTTATCCAATTCGATTTTCATCTATTGAACCAACCGAATCAGCCAACGGTTGGCGGTTAAACCGGTTCGACCTCCCGGTCCGGTTTTAATAACCATGCATGTACCTGTAAAAAGAGGACAAAAGCTGTTGAAAATTTTAACAATTTAATAACACAACACTGTTAATTCTATGGACGAACAATAATTAAAAATCTAACAATGAGAGACCAGATTAAATATGATACGGCAAAAGCAACCAATCAGATAAAGATTTAACAGTTCTGATGGAAATACGTTTGTTTTGTGGATATTGAAAATAGTTTGCAACTAAAAGTTGTGATGTTGCGACAAACCATGAAGATGTTTTGTGTTGCGGAAAAGTGATGAATTTGTGTTGACATCAACATCTCTGCTTTATTGATGAAACATTGTTTGATACATTAATAACAAATATAATAATAATAATGAGGCCTCTTTTGGTAGATGAAATTATTTGGTATCAACTTGAAAGCTCATTTTAGGCTTTAGCAATGTTTTTCGATACTGAACCGAAAACGGCATAATTCTTTTTTATAATAATTTTTTTAAAAAAATAAGAGCTGCTTTAAATTGCTGAATGCAACTATTGGAGAAAGTACGAGAAAGGAAAAATACGAAGAATTAAAATTTGAAATTTACAAAGACAAATATTGTGTTTGAAACATAATAAAAAAAAAATAATTACTGGTAATACAGTATCGAATATCGATAATGCTATGAGAAAATTATACCAAATACCCCTTTTAAAAGTCAAATTTCAAAAATACCTCCATTCTTAGAGTCAAACTTAATAATTAACAATAGTCATACATAAAGAATCTATAGATTGCATAAAGATCCCAAAACTATGAATACATCCATACTTCAAGAATTAAATAAAGAAGATATTGAATTGATAAAACAATTAAATAAAATAGATACTATAAATATGCACAATAAAAAATTAATACAAGATATAAGAATCGGATTAAGTCCTAACGCAGATAAAATAAAAAATTTATTAAGTAAAATAGAAAGTATAGATGATTTAGAATTAATCAAATATAGAATATTAAGTGAATTAAACCTAGAAAGACAAATTTTAGATAAATTAAGTCAAATAGAAAATTATTTAAAATACGTAGCAAAAAAGGTAGGATATAATGAATAAAATATATGGAAGAAATAAGAGATATAAATGGATATACATATGATGAACAATTTTATCAAATAAATAATAATTTAAAAATATTAAATCAAAATATAAGAAAAATGACTAATAAACAATATAGTTTTACAAGTACCTTATATGGAGATGAAAAATACGGAGAAGGAAGTTTAACTTTACCATCAATAGTATTTAAAAAACCAAAACAAGAAAGTACAGAAGAAAAAATAGACAAAATATTTAATATGTTAACAGATATAAAAGAAGAAGTTACTAATTTAAAAAATAGAGTAGAAAAGATAGAAAAAGGAAAAGAAAAAGAACATACACAAGGAGGAGTAACAATAAAAACTCATATGCTAACATTAGAAGAAGGATTAAAATTATATGAAGAAAATGAAATTTCTGAAGAAGAAATATTAAATTTAACTATTAATTTAGAAAATCTAAAAATGAATACTAATCCAACATCTACTCCAACTAAAATAGAAACAGGAGAATATTCTGGAACTATAAATGAAACTGAACAAAATATAATGACAGATAATATGGATATTAGAGAATATGAAAGAAGTAAACGAAAAAATCCTAGACAAAGACCTATTTATAATAATTCAAAATTTTCAGTAAAAACATCTGAAACAGAACCTGTTTATCCAAATGGAGTACTATTAGATATAGACTGTAAAGAAGATATACAAAAAGAAATTGAAAAATGGATAAAAATGAATAATTTAGCAATCCTATTATACGGATATGATTTACAAAGAGCTAGTAATTTCTTAATTAGCACTTTCACTGGAAACGTAGAAAAGTGGTGGAATGCTATACGTCTAGAAGATAGACAAATGATAAAATACGGATATAATAATGAAAATTTTACATCAACAGATACATTAAAAGATCTTTTACAAAGATTTGAATTAGCAATAAAAGGAGAATTTTTAGGAGAATATTGGCTAGATCCTACAGAATCATTGAAGAAATTTGGACAAGAAAATTTATGGAAAATACAAAATTTAACAATATGTAATATGTGTTATTTAAAACAATATACATGTGAATTTAATAACTATTATTATAATATAGCCAAATCAGATATATTACAAAGAGCAGAAATTAAGTTATTAAAACAATCTTATATAACAAAATTACCAAAACCATGGGAATTTAAGTTATTTAATGAAATACAAAATAAAAATGATATATTAGAAGGAACTTTAGGAACTTATCAAAATTATATATTTAACAGAATAAATGAAATGTGTAATCAAGCATATGAAAATAAAAAATTAAGAAAAGCAATTAATGTAGGATTATGTTGTCCAATCTTAGCTGAACCAACACATTGGGGATGCTATACAAAACAGAAAAGATATAAAAAATATAATAAGTATAATTTATCAAAAAGAAAAAATTATAGACCAAAATATAAAAGTTTTTATAAAAGAAAATTTAAACCTTTCAAAAAGAATAAATTTGGTAAAGGAAAATATTTTAGGAAAAATCGAAGATATAGTAAGAAAAATCCTAAAACATGCACTTGTTGGATATGTAAAGAAAAAGGACATTATGCAAATGAATGCCCTAAAAGAAAAAATAAAAAAAATCATAAAGTTTATAGAATATATGAAGATTTGATAGAACAAAATTATGATCCCATAGAAGACAGTGAAATATCAGAAAATGAGAGTATATATGAAATAAATTCTCAATATACTACTGATAGTAATATTTCAGATAATTATTCTGAATTTGATAGTAAAATAGAATCAAGTTCTGATAGTGAAAATAGCAACTAAAAAATATTAAAATGACTTCTAACGAAGATCATGAAATTATAGATAATAAAAATATTTTTAGTTATAATAAAACATTTGATGAAGAAAAATTTGGCCAATTAAATAATCATAAATTAAACCTTAAAGAAGAAGATATATTTAAAAGAAGATGGTTTAATAGATTAATAAAAGCAACTTATATTGCAAAACATTATGAATCTGCAATAGACATATATCAAGCTAAAGGAAATATGGTAATACCATTAATAAATAAAGATGAAATAAATAAAGCTTTAGCAAAACTACCAGATAAAAATAGATATAAAAATCTATACTTAGGAGCAATACAAATAATCATTAAAGCACACTTTAGACAAGGAATAGATAGTCCTATTCAATTATTTTGTATGGATGATAGAATACTAAATGATCCTATAGACGCCCTTCTAGGAGCTGTATCAGGAAGTTTAGTATATAAAAAATTGAAATTCACAATAATACCAGATTTTTCAGTAAGTCTACAAGATAAAAATATAGATCAAGCACTTAACCTATATCATAAACTACATAGAATAGAAATGTCAAGTGGTTCAAAAGTATTTTCTGTAACCTACAGAACAATATATGCATTTACTACAAGTCATCATAAAAAACTACAAAAAGCTAATATAAAATTACAAGTTGATATAGATGACACTTTTTCAGATTTAATAGAATATATACCACCAAGACAATTAACACCTTCCAGTATGACCATTTTAGATGAATTAACAATGGATTTAAGACAAAGAAATAAAAAGATAGGAATTATACCAAGAATACAACATGTAGGAGAACAACTGTTAATATCATCAGGAGAACATAAAAAAGGAAGTCAATCAAAAGAAAATAACATATTAATTTTAGACGAACAAGGAAAAATACATAATCAATCCAGAAGAGGTATTGATTTAAGATCATCAGTAAAAACAGATCAATATTATATCGAAACAGAATTAGATATTGGAGGAGAATGGAAATTATTAAAAACATTAATAGATACTGGAGCAGCAAAAAGTCATATTCATGAAAGCTTAGTATTTTCATTCCAAAAGTACAATCTAGATACAAATTATGAATTTTTAGATTATTCTGGACAAGAACATATAATTAATAAATATGTAAAAATAAATCTCGCATTAACGGATATTCAAGGAAAAATAGTAATTATTCCAATACAGATACATATGGATACAATCTCTTCTACACAAATTCCAATTTTATTAGGATTAGACTTTTTAGAGCAAATATCACCATATAATCTTACAAAAGATTATCTTATGTTTCAATATGATGGAAACAATTACAAAGTTTCAAGGAATAGAAACTAGTCCATATAGTATTTATATCAATATCGAAATTATATACAAAGAATATCATACAGTCTCATATCATGCCTTTATTGATATTGGTTCTGCAATAACTTTAGCACAACCTTATGTCTTCCCAGAACATTTATGGCAAAAAACTAAAGATTATAAACTAGGAATTGATATTACAGGAAATACAACCAAATATGATCTTATTACAGAAAAAGTAATAATACAAGTTCAATCCAATATACTTCAAATACATAAAATCTTTCAATCCATAAATCATGGATGTGATATTTTATTAGGAAATGATTGGCTAACAAAGTATTATCCTTTGAGTATTGGTTCTCAGTATATTCGTTTAACAACTCCATGTAATCACAAAATTATATATCCTCGCCTTCAGCACGCCTTTAAATGGAAAACTTCACCCTTAATTCCTCGCACAGCGAACCGTGGTGAGATAGTAGAAAAAGAATCCATTATAAAAAATGAAGAAACTCAATTTATTGAAACAACTCCACAAGAAATACTTTTCTTATTAGAAAAATGTATAGGAACAAATCCTATAGAAAAATGGGAGAAAAATGGTATTTATGCTTTAATAAATCTAAAACACGATATACCAATAAGAAGCAAAAAAATGTTTTATAATGAAGAGGATGAAAACGAATTTGATATACAAATAAAAGAATTATTAAATAAAAAACTCATTCAACCAAGTAAAAGTTCTTATAGCAGTCTAGCCTTTATGGTTAGAAATCATGCAGAAATAAAACGAAATAAATCAAGAATGGTAATTAATTATAAAAAGCTTAATAAAGCAACAGAATTTGATGGATATTTAATACCCAACAAAGAAATTCTTATAAATAGTATAAAAGGAAAAACATGGTATTCTAAATTTGATTGTAAATCAGGATTTTGGCAAATAAAAATGCATCCAAAAAGTATTAAATATACAGCTTTTAGTACACCAAAAGGACATTACGAATGGTTAGTCATGCCATTTGGACTCTGTAATGCCCCTCAATTATTTCAAAGAAAAATGGATGATATATTTAAAGATTTAAGACATTTTTGTTTAGTATATATTGATGATATAATTATTTTCAGTAAAACTTTAGAAGAACATTATAAACATATAAAACAATTTTTATTAAGATGTTTTAAACATGGACTTATGTTGTCAAAAGAAAAATCAGATATAGCAAAAAAGAAAATAGATTTCTTAGGATTTTCTATAACAAAAGGAGAAATTACATATATTGGAATCTTTATTAAAATTTCCATATAAGTTAGAAAGTAGAAAAATGGTCCAACAATTTTTAGGACACGTCACATATGCTAGTGACTTTATTAAAGAATGCGCAAAAAAGAGAAAAGTATTACAAGATAAATTAAAAGGTGATAAACCATGGATTTGGACAGATACTGACACAAAGGCAGTAAAAGAAATAAAGGAATATTGCAAACAATTACCAAAGTTACCCTTACCCGAAGAAAACGAAGAATTATTATTAGAAACAGATGCTTCAGATGATTATTGGGGAGCAATATTAAAAAGTAAAGATAGTAAGAAAATATATGGATACGCTTCAGGAACATTTAAGAATACAGAAAAGAATTATCATAGTAATGAAAAGGAATTATTAGCTGTAAAATATGCTATAGAAAAATTTGAATTAGTCTTATTACCAAAGAAATTTACAGTTAAAACTGATAATACTCAAGTAAAGTCTTTTATTACAAAAAATTATAATGAAAAATTAGCTCAAAGAAGGAAAATGGGATGGCAAGAATATTTTACTAACTTCAATTTTGATATTGAGTATATTCCAGGAAAGGACAACGTATTGGCAGATTTATTAAGTAGACCATTAACTAAAAAAGAAGATTAACCCTTTCTTTGCAGGCATAAAGAAAATGGAAAAAAGTTCAGAAAGAGTTGTAAAACTCACTGCAGAAAAAAAAGAAAGTAATGAAATCTATGAAAAAGGCTATATCTCGTCTTCTAGAAATAGATAATGAGATTAGTCAGATTTCAATGAATTATGCACAGGCGCTTTTGCGTCAAAAAGAATCTAAGGAAGAAAGCACTAGTTCTCAAAAAATGACTGTTCTTGGTACTACAGCCAAGAAAGAACTAGAGCAAGAAATTTCGAGAAATATGATGATCAGACGATCTGTTCAATATTTGGACAATCCTGAATCATCACAGGAAGTAAATTCGAGAAATTTGGGAATCTCTTCAATTGGGAATATTAATTCTCGATTGATAACTCCCAGAGATATTTCAGTATCATCCCAGCAATGGAATGATGATGAGAGATCTCAATTAAATAATACAGAAATTCGGAAGCAATGGGAAGCAGATTTTCTTAAAGCTCTGCAATATCTAGCAAAGGTTACTAATGCTGTCGGAATTAGCACTATTCCGATCAACAATACATACAACAAAGCAATCATCAGAAAAGGAGCAGATCCAAGAACAGTTCAGAAACTTTATCGTTTTGGACTAGTTCATACCATCTATCCAGGAGAAAACCTAGAAGAAGTACAGCAACTCCCAGCAACAGTCAAATCTCAAATCGAGATATTTAATGGAATTACAAAATTCAATAAAATTTATGTTCGTATCTTTAGCATTATTCCTGAATGGGATGATGTTAAGAATATTGAAATTCCTACAGAAACCTTTATCAGAATGGGTACTACTAAACAAGAACTTATTCCAGAGGAACAGAAGACTTTCAATTTACATCCATTAATCCTTAAAAATATTCCAGAAATGAGAATGAAGACCATTGAAGCAAATGTTCGTGGACTTAGAGAAATTTTATCAGATAATAAAAAATACTATACTGTTTTTCAAGATAATATTTTAATCACCAATCCAGCTACAGAATGGCATCAGAAATATCTTCTTGAAGGATATCTCGACACAATAATAGAAGGAAGTCTACCAATGGCAGAAACGACCAAAGAACTTTTCAAAAAGCAGATAAAAAAGGAATCTCCAGCCGAAAGCAAAAGCTCGCAACAAGGGCTAGTGGAGCTGGACCCCCTTTGAAGAAAATCAAGAAATAATTGAAGAAAGAAAATAAAAATATAAACGTAAGCAGTGATGTAATAGAGCAATAATAGAATGTAATAATGTAAGTTCAATAATGTAATAGAGGCAGGGTGTAACCTCTATAAAAACCTAATCACTCCTCTGTAAAGGGCACGGCTGAAAAACTCTAAGCTTAAGTTTAGTTTTGAAAAGCTTTTAGCCTGCTTACCTTTTGTAAAATCTTTTATTTAGTAATGAAATTCTAATTTCAGAAATCTTTCTTTCTGAGTAACCATAGTACTTAGCAGTTTGCAATCCATTAAGAAATATAGAAAATTATTTTCGATATACTAAGAGAGTCAGATCACTCATATATCACAAATTCTCATCAGAAAATTCACATGTCTACAACTTTGTTGTTAGCTGAATACAATTCAGTAGTCTCTCCTGATATTACCAAGCCCGTTTTAAGGTGAAAAAGGGCAGAAGGGTATAAACTTGGAGACGATCAACTTAGCCCAGAACGTCAACCGTCTAAGGGTGAGCTGTTATCAGAAATCGTTGATAGCAGGAGTCTAGCAGCATTGAAGGAAGCATAGTGGACCACTGAAGGAGAATTAAAGGTATAACGAAACCCTGATCTCTGTTAGTAATGGTTATAATTTTCAATTCTATTTCTTAGTTGGATATTGCATGCTAGGAAAATGGTGAAAAGAAAGAATATTTTCAAACATAAAATTGTTTAAATTGTTCTAGTTATTATGGAAAGACTAAAACAACGAATTAGAAATTTACAAACAACTATAAATGATATACATATATATAATCGATTACTAAAAGAACAATTAAAACAAGAAGAAAATTTATATAGAGTTATAATAAGATTAAATCTAATTCCTATATATAATATAGAAGAAAGAATAGAAAATTTAAAATATATTATTAAAGTAAATACATCTAGAATTCAGATAATAAAGAATAAAATAAATAGAATTCCATTAGGATGAATATATTAGAATATTTAAATTCAAAAGATTTAAGTAAAGAAAGAGAAATAAATTTTGTTATTAATGATATGAATATGATAAAAAATAATATTAATCTTAATTTTCAACAAAATTTAGATATAATAGGAACTACAAATTTAGAAAATAGTATAAAAACCCAAATCATTAATAATTTATTTAAAGATAATTTTGTAAAAAATACTATTATATCTGAAATAATAGAAACTTGTCAAGAAATAAATAGAAATACAAATAACATTAATTTCAGAAGAAGAAGACATTAATTCTATAAGGTATATCGGCTGCAAGATAGACCTGCGGGCTATTGGTTTCCAAATGATAATTTATTTATCATGGTCTTCTGCCACGTACCTTTTTAGAAATAAAAAGTAAATAACAAAGATAAATTAAAATCATTCACCATAATAAAACTATTACTTTACTTATTTTTGAGAAAACGATCCGAAACGAATTCCGACCCTTTATTGGTATCAGAGCCTTATATTAAAATAAAAATAAGTAAAACTTTATAAAATGTCATATATAGTAAGTTTTATCATTAAAGAAAATATAGATAAAATCTTAAAATCAATTTATGAAATGACAGGAAAGATAAAATATTATAAAGAAAAAATTAGAAAAGCAAGAAATGAGTGTACATATATGGAAATAAATAATATATACGACATAAAAGAAGAATATGGATTACCTAGATTACAAGAGATAAAAAATAAATTAATTTCAATAAAAAATGAATTAGAAGCTGATATAGAAAAAATGAAAAATGAAATAAATCTAGCCAGTCAAGACATAGAAAATATATAAATGAATATTGAACAAGAACATTATATAGTAGAATTAATTAAAAGAATAAATTATTTAAAGAAAATAAAAGCAAACCCAAACGTAATAAAATTATTAAAAGATGATCTAAAATTTTCTAAACAAAAATTACAAATTTTAATAAATAATTAAAAGAGATGACCAGTATAATAGAAAAATTTGGCGAATATTTAAGTCTATTAAATTTAAATTCGGAAGAAAATATTAACCAAATAATAATCGAAATAAATGAACAATTTGAAGCTTTATATAATAATGAGAATGAATATCAAGCACAAGAAGACATACCAGAAAATTTTAGACGAATATCTTTACAAGAAATGCATAGAAAAGAAAAATTAATTGTAAAAATTAGAGTTGCATTAATAAATATTAGAAATGATCTTAGAAGACAACAAGAATAAAAGAATAAGGAGTAAAAGAAAAATTTGTCATAAACAAAGTCTTTTGTCTTTAGCAAAAGTGGTATATTTAAAAATGATAGTAGAAATATGGGTAGAAATGAAAAGATCTCTAATGCTATTTGATTTTGAAAATGAAAACTTTGACTCCAAATACACCGGCCCAGACCCAAAAAAGCACCGCCTTAGTTTCTTGTCAGACACTGAAAACCACAAAAGCCCAGCAGGTGCAGTTTTACTAGAAGCCCATTGAAATTTTATCAGAAGCAATCGGAGATTTCTTTTGCAGCACTCAAAATTCTTTCTTTATGTTCCTCTATTGAAAATTCAAACCAAAATCCCTGCAAGGCCTCGACGTTAGCTTTTTATTTTATTGATGTGATTCTATAAAAAACGATGATCTCATCAACTCCCAACAAACCTGAAATTCTATTATCAGCTGCAGCTTCTCTGGTTGGTTCTGCCATTCTCCTTCGCTCCATGGCTAAAGACCTCAACCCTGATACTCTCCAGGACTACGCCTATTCAAGTTTTCATAGAATTGTAACTCGTTTTTCTTCTCGGCTTACCATTGTCATAGAAAAATTTGATGGCCTCACTCCCAATGAAATGTTTCAGGCTGCTAATGTGTACTTAGGATACAACTTATCACCTTCAACAAGAAGAATCAAGGTAAATAAGCCAGAGAAGGAGAAGGAACTAACAGTGAGTATTGATAGGGATCAGGAATTGGTTGATATGTTTAGAGGAGTGAAATTGAAGTGGGTTTTATTGTCATCAAATACTGGAAAGCCAGTTGCTTCTGATAAGAAACGCAGTGATGGTGCATTTTCGCAGTCCGAGCTAAGATACTTTGAGCTAAGTTTCCATCAGAAGCATAAAGGCATGGTGTTGAGATCCTATTTACCTTATATTATTCAAAAAGAGAAACAAATAAGAGAGGAGAAAAAGACTCTGAAGCTGCATACAATTGACTATAATGGAACTGATTACTGGGGGTCCATCAACTTTGATCATCCTGCAACTTTTGATACAATAGCGATGGATTCAGAGATGAAGAAGATGTTGATTGAGGATCTTGGTCTATTTATAACAAGGAAGGAGTTCTATAGGACCGTAGGCAAGGCCTGGAAACGAGGGTATTTGCTGTATGGACCTCCAGGAACAGGGAAGTCAAGCCTGGTTGCAGCCATGGCTAATTATCTCAAGTTTGATGTTTACGACTTGGATCTGAAAGAGGTTCAATGCAATTCAGATTTGAGAAGATTGCTAATTGGAATAGCCAACCGATCAATATTGGTTTTAGAAGATATTGATCGTTCTTTTGAGTCAGCAGACGATGATAAAGTAAGATACTCACCGACCTAAACTGATATACAAGTCAATATGAATTGCTCTTAATTTCTACGATTAAAATGTTCTAGTAAACGCACCTTTTTATCACAGGTTACTCTTTCTGGTCTTCTGAATTTCATTGATGGCTTGTGGTCGACCTGTGGAGATGAGCGAATCATAGTCTTCACAACTAACCACAAAGAGCAGATTGATCCAGTATTGCTAAGGCCAGGGCGAATGGATTTGCGCCTGCATATGTCTTATTGCACTTTCCATGGTTTCCTTACACTAGCATCGAATTATTTAAAAATTCAGGAGCATCACCTATTTGAGAAAATTAATCAGCTTTTGGAGAAGGTTGAGGTTACATCTGCTGAAATTGCAGGCGAGCTTATGAAACATAAAGAAGCAGAATTGGCACTTCAAGGCCTTATCGAGTTCATGCAAAACAAGACAGAATCAGTAAACTGAAGGTAAATTTGAAAGACTGGAAGCATCAAGAATTCGTCCATAAGTTTTTCCACATCATTCTGCTGTTGGCTATTTTAGTTCCATTGTTACCATATTTTTTTAGTAGTCTTGGTTATTAGCACGAAACACAATTTAGAAGGCTTTGCTGGCAAAAAAAATGTTTTGTTCCTTTGCTAAGCCTTTTGCAAAAAATGTCAGGTGTATAACTACTGAAAATTGTGATATGCAAATTCCTGGTGGTTCAATACTTCTATTAAACCAATATAAAGTTCAGATTTATGGCAAATAAAACCTGGCCAACTTACAATTTCGACACCTGGAAGAGCAAGACATTGACATTTAAAATTGAGTTGGATATGCTGAAGGATTTCTGATTCTAAAGTTGAGTTTGGGAATAAAGGTGGAAAATTTTCATTTTACCATTTTGAATGTCTACGCTTGACATTTTCAGATCTACTTCATCGTGCGGGTCATAACTTAAGAGTCCAAAGTCAGACACCTGAAATGAGTCGATATCCCTTTTAAGGGGATTTATCCTCGAAATCTGCATTGCAGGCACAGAAGAATGGAGTTCCCAGTTGAGTAGAAACATTCTCATAAAAAATATGCTGCACATCATGGGAAACCAACCAACAAGCTAGCCTCTTTTATTGAGGTCGGCCGCATAGTTTGCACATAGATACTAATTCAAATACCCTCTGTACGAAGGTTACTCTGGCACCCATTAGAAGGAAATTGCGTACTATACTGATAAGGAACGGAAATCAATGTAACCAAATAATCAAGTAAAACAGAAATCAAATGAAGAAATGAATGAAAGATGGGAATGATTTTATTGATAAAATCTGGAAAATACAAGAGAAACAAGTCCCAGGAAGATAACTTCCCTCTCCAAAAGGAGCCCTACTCAACAGCAGCTAAAACAGAAGATATTTCAAAGATAAAAATCCTTTTTCCCACTCTCCAGCTAATATAACAAAACAAATGCAAAAACCGTTTCTCCCTAGTCCAGCTAGGCCTAGGTGTAACCACTTTCTCACTCTTGCCCTTAACCAAAATTTCCAGTTGAAAAATAACAATTACCTAACTAAATTCCTTCAATATCCCTACTGCACTGTTGCTTCCTCAATCCCCGTTGCATTTGCTGCCTCTTCCTAGTAAACTTGCAATTTTCTTGGCCCAAGTGAGTCCAGCCTTGCTTGATTAGCATATTCTCCATCAATGCCACCCTCTTCAAATAAAGTCTTGTCCTCAAGACTTCTTGTTTTACAAATAGAGGATAGTCATCTGCCACTTTTTTTTTGCCCGATAAAAACAGAATGCTTAAAGTGCCAGCATTAGTCACGGACTTCTCATCATTAATGTCCTCATCCGAATGGATAAATATCAACACAGAAATTGCTACCTTGGTGAAAACAAGAAGCGTACCCATACTAACTGTTATGATTTGTACAGCTGTTAGCTTAATTATAGGGATTGATTGTTAGCTTAATTATAGGAAAATTATTAGGGATTTGTTTTCTAATTCAACTCTTGTAAACAATATAAATACCTGTATATTTTCAATGGAAGATACAAGAATTATTTCTCACTTTCACATGGTATCAAAGCCTAGTCGAGTTTCTGGGTCTTTTTTCTGAGGGTTGCGATTCCCTCTTGATGGTTTCGGATTTCTTTCTCTTTTGGGTTTTCGGTTTTGAGATTTGATTCTTAGGGTCATTTTTCGGTGACCGTTTTTTCACACAGCCACCACAGGAAGGAGCGCCTCCGTCATTCCGGCCATTTCACCTTTTTCCGGCAACCATCGGAGCTGCGCGTGAACCTCACGCGCCGATCGAAGTTTGATGCTTTCCTCACGCGCCGGCGAGTGATGGCACGTGGCTTGTCCGACGGCCCTTCGGTTCCAGATCCAGCGTTGCCTGAGTGTGTCCGACCAGTTCGCAGGGTCAGTTTTCTCGTCTGGTCTCTTCTAAAGGGCGCTCTCTCTCAGATCTGTTCCTGCCTCTTGGGTTCTGTTCTTCAAGTCTTTTGCTGCTGCTGTTTCTTGGTGAGATATACTGATCTCTTTGCTACATTGATTTTATTGTCTAAAGTTATTTGTGACGGGTTTTAATGGCTGAGAATAGTGATAAGAAGACTGTTACTGAAATTATGTTTGGTTCGTCTAAAATTACGGATAGAAAACTGACTGGAAGTAACAATTATGCACAATGAAAAAGAACAATCCATAGATTTGTGACAAGTGTAGACTTGGAGGACCATTTAACTAGTAATCCACCGTCTAAAGATGATGTTGTTAGTCGGAAGAAATGGTTAATGGAAGATTATAAGTTGTTTAATCAAATTCAGAATACTTTAGATCCTGCTGTTGATGATGTTGTGAATCATTGTGATAGTGTAAAAGAATTATGGGAATATCTAGAATTTTTGTATGCCTGCAAACAAGATATGTACCACCTTCCTCCAAGTCTTTTGTAGCTTCCTTAGACTCTATTGCCGTTCCAACGTCCCTTACTGAAGCATTAGCTCATGATGGTTGGCGAGCTGCAATGAAAGAAGAGATGATGGCCTTAGAGCAGAATCATACTTGGGATCTTCTACCTTTGCCCTCTCAGAAAAAGGCTATTGGTTGTAAGTCAGGGAAGGTGTGCAAATTAAGAAAGTCTTTGTACGGGTTAAAACAGTCTCCTCGTGCCTGGTTTGGGAGATTTAGTACAGTTGTGATTGAGTTTGGCCTACGGAGAAGTGCATATGATCACACAGTGTTCTTTACATTATCTACTTCTGGGTGCATTTTGTTGGTTGTATATGTAGATGATATAGTGATAACTGAAAGTGATGAAGCTGGAATTACGAGGTTGAAAGCATTCCTTGGGACTCACTTTCAAACTAAGGATTTAGGATCATTGAAATATTTCTTAGGGATTGAAGTTTCTCGCAGTAAGAAAGGGATCTATCTATCTCAAAGAAAATATTGTCTGGATTTATTAAATGGTGCTGGTTTTATTGAGGCAAAAGCATGTGATGCGCCTATGATATCGAATGTAAAGCTGAAAGCTAAAGATGGAGACTTGTTTGGGAATCCTGAAAAATATAAGAAGGTTGTGGGAAAATTGAACTACCTTACTATCACTCGTCCTGACATTGCTTTTCCAGTAAGTGTTGTTAGTCAGTTCATGTCATCTCCTAGAACCTCACACTGGGATGCTGTTGTACATATTCTGAGATATTTAAAAGGTGCACCAGGACGTGGCATCTTATATCGAAATCATGGTCACCATACTATAGAAGGTTTCACAGATGCAGACTATGCTGGAGATCTTTCAGACAGGCGTTCTACCACCGGTTATTGTGTCTTTGTTGGGGGTAATCTTGTTTCTTGGAAGAGTAAGAAATAGAATGTGGTGTCCCGATCGAGTGCAGAATCCGAATATAGAGCTATGGCACAGACTACCTTTGAACTTATATGGCTATGTCATTTGCTTGGAGAAATTGGGTTTGTTCAGTCTAAACCAATGAACTTATGGTGTGACAATCAAGCAGCTATCTATATTGCAAATAATCCTGTGTTTCATGAGAGAACCAAACATATAGAAGTTGACTGTCATTTTACTCGAGAGAAACTAGAAGATGGACCAATCTCAACTTCACGTGTCAGAACAGGAAGTCAATTAGCTGATGTATTCACTAAAGCGTTACCTGGAAATCGGATCAACTACATTTGTAACAAGCTGGGCATGATCAATATCTATGCTCCAGCTTGAGGGGGAGTGTTATGATTTGTACAGCTATTAGCTTAATTATAGGGATTGATTCTTAGCTTAATTATAGGAAAATTATTAGGGATTTGTTTCCTAATTCAACTCTTGTAAACAATATAAATACCTGTATATTTTCAATGGAAGATACAAGAATTATTTCTCACTTTCACACTAACCATTCCGGCCAAGTGGTCATCATCCATATAGAAAGCCAATAATGCAGCACCAATACCTGTTGCCGATGTGCTCCTTATAGGAATTTGAGTGCTCTTATTAACATCTCTAGCCATCACCATCAATATCTGAGGCTGACGAAGAAGCAAGCCCATCAATGTTGGGCAAAAGGCCTTAATAGCTCTGGCAGTTGTAATATTTGCAGGCCGATGCCTCGCCCAACCAGCCTTGAAGTCCAGAGAACTACCAACAATTAAGACAGAAAACATGGCACTAGAGACAAGAGTTCCCAAACCAATCCTGGGAAACAGGTACATATTGTTTGCGTGGTTTATATGCCCTATTTTCTCATTGCCAAGATCAACGTTATTGAATGGGCCTCCACGTCCAGCAACTATATTTTCTCCAGCATATTTGAAAGCATCAGCGGCAATGTACTCGACATTCAAAGTAGGGTTTGACATAGCAAAGATAGCATGCTTAGCAGAACCAGATTCTCGTATGGCTCTGAGTACCTCCTCATTAAATATCCTACCAACTCCGGACAAACCAAGAAGCACATGGGGCTTCAAATTTTTCACCATTCCAAGTAGATTGGCTCCTTCCTTAAGCCCCTCAGCGTCTTTTAGATCTTTAGCAAATAAAACTGCAGCGGGATCAATATTTTTCCTCTCTAACGTTACAAGACCATCTATATTAAGCAGGAAAATTTGATTCTTTACAGCAGCTTCATGGTTCCCAGACATCCTAGAGACAACTTGTGCAGCCATAGTCAAGTCACCAAGCCTCGCACCTACTACAACTATCTTCTGGTTGACCAAGTCAGATAATGGTTGCCTTTGGGTTCTCACAGTTCCCCACAACCCAGCAAGTGCAACACCGGCAGTTCCCAGTTTTCGCGAAATGAACAACTGCAATATAACCTGTCCTTGGGTTTTGAACTCATTGTGAGGTTGAAGCAGATCATCACCGCTAATTGCATGAGATGATCTCCAAAGATGGAGTTGCTCCCCTGCCTTTAATTCAGATGCTAACTCCATTCTATTAGCGCCTTCTCTAGTCTTTGATAAGAGATCCCAAACCCCACTAACAGCTTGGACAGTTGCACCTATTACTCTTTTTCCAACTGCCTGAACGCCACTCTCAACACCAGAAGTTTTCATCCCTTCAAAAGGCTTCGTTAGGATGCCAGCGAATCCTCGCAATAAGCCCTTTGCGAAAACTTCACCTCCCTCGCTGATAAAGTCACCAAGGTCCTCTACAACTTTGCTCTTGGACCCAAATGAAATTTCTACTGCGTTGCATTCACCCTCCTCTCTATCTTCTTCCTCTAGTTCTGTCGCCATCGCCCTTTCCTTTGTCGGTTGCCCTGTATCCACGAAGAGCTCATGCTCTGGGATGGAGACTCGAAGCTCCCTATCGATGCGTCCGTGCTGCGGGCTGTATAGCTGCATCCATTTGAAGCAGAGACCCAGCCGATGCTCCTCGACTTCCTTCAACAATAGATGGTGTGGCCCCTTGTTCCTCTGCTCTTGCTTTGTTCGGTTAAGAGGATGTAGTGGGCGTGGTGGAGCTTCTGCTGGATCCAATGGGCTTGGGCCTTTAGTTTGAAACCTTGAGTTATGGTGACCCACGTCCTTGGGAACAAAGGGACGAACGTCCAAAGGGAAAACGATTGGTGCTTCAAACCTGCTCCGATCTCCCCCACCTCTCTCCCTTGCGACCGCCGCTTGGCTCTCCTGTGGGCTGAAGGTAAGTTCGGTATCCCTTGCTAGTTCGGCATCCATAGCTTCTTCGCAAGACTCTGGTTTCGCCATCGCTCTTAGTTCCATCTGAGAGAGAACATTGGCCCCAACAGTTTGACTCCTGGGTCCGCCGCCGCTCTCTCTCGCCGTCGCTCGGCTACCTAGTAGGCGAAAGGCCAGTTCAGTATTCCTTGCTAATGCCATAGCCTCCTTACAGCTTTGAGGTTTCAGAAATCTAACCCATCGCCCTACTTGTCCCTGCAATCCTCCCACGAAATACTCCAAAAATTGGGACTCTGTTGTTTTTGGAATGTGCCTTATGATGTTCTCAAACTCTTCAATATACTCGTCAACTGTACCGGTTTGGGAGAGGGAGCGCAGTTCCTCATAGGAGCTCTCCAGGAACCGCCGTTGTTCTTTTTTTCCTGTTGCGATTGGTTGCTTTTCGATTTGTTTTTGGGTTGTTCTGGGCTGTTTTTCGGTTTGTGTTTGGGGCTGGTTTGTATCATCACTTAGCTCAGTTTTGTTGTTAGATTGCTAATCTTCTTCTTCCACATATTTCTGAAGCGGGGCATTCATGCGCTCAAATCTGTCTTCTATAGATTTCTGAAGTATAGAAAGGGACGTCTGTAATGCTGCCATGGAATCTTGAATTGCAGCTATTTTGTCTTCCTGGGCATCGATTCTTTCCTCTAATTCATCCATGGTTTGTAATCGACTTTTAGAAAGTGCTTCCATTTTGTTTGTTTTTGGTGAGGAGTTGTTGATCGGTTTCCCACAGACGGCGCCAATTGATAAGGAACGGAAATCAATGTAACCGAATAATCAAGTAAACAGAAATCAAATGGAGAAATGGATGAAAGATGGGAATGATTTCATTGATAAAATCTGGAAAATACAAGAGAAACAAGTCCCAGGAAGATAACTTCCCTCTCCAAAAAGAGCCTTACTCAACAGCAGCTAAAATAGAAGATATTTCAAAGATAAAAATCCTTTTCCCCACTCTCCAGCTAATATAACAAAACAAATGCAAAAACCGTTTCTCCCTAATCCAGCTAGGCCTAGGTGTAACCACTTTCTCACTCCTGCCCTTAACCAAAATTCCCTATTGAAAAATAATAATTATCTAACTAAATTTCTTCAATATCCCTACTGCACTGTTGCTTCCTCAATCCCCGTTGCATTTGCTGCCTCTTCCTAGTAAACTTGCAATTTCCTTGGCCCAAGTGAGTCCAGCCCTGCTTGATTAGCATATTCTCCATCATATACGGTTAAGATACTTTTTTTTTTTTGTCCGAAAGTTATACAGTTAAGATATGAATAGGAATAAATCATGAAAACCTTTGCCAAACACATAAATATTCTGAGCAAAATGATGCATAACATCCTCGGAAAGCTAACCAGATTTAAAATTTTTACCTCATTAGAGAAATATGATGAAATAAAACGCAAACAAGAGCAGCGAAACTGCTCAGAAGAAAACCTTCCAACTAATACAAGAATTTTATAGAAGAGTTCACCAGCAGAATCATAGAAGATATTTTTCTATAATCACAGAAAGATAATGAATGATGATCAGACATTCGTAAATAGCTACAAGTCTACTAATGTCTTAACAGCAACACGCACTAAAATAAACATCTATGATATGTCGTCAAAGTATAGGTACAATATGAAAATACAACTCACCGGTTTAAAGATTGGAAGAGCTGGAAACATGAATATAAATGAAAGTAAGAAGAAAATGAAGCATGACAATGAAACAACATGAGTGAATCCGCCCGAACTCTGATAGAGAAGCGCCCGGGAAAGGGAGGAAGAGCCTGTTTAGGGTTTAACTGCCGAGGCGAGAAGAGCATTTAGGCGGTTCTCAGGCCATGGAGTGGGAAAGGCACTTAACGGTTTGTTAGCGTTTTATGGGAAAGGGTCAAAGCTTCTTCCCTCAATTTCTGCGAAATTGTGGCATGTTAATTTCACCGTTCTGCTAAATGATGATGTCCGTCTCTATTTTTCGAATTCCGTCAATAAAATAAATCAAATATAATTTTGTAAGACGGAACAATAAAGTTAAACATCATGTTATTCTAATGTTAATGTTAATGGCTGAGCATCAAACACCCAATGCGTGCCTTAAAAATAAATAGTGATCATAACCTTAATTGAACAAAAATTAAATGAACACAGATAAAATTAATCTTAATAAAAATGCATTTTATTTTCTTAAAAATGTAACACCAAAGCCTTATTTTTTGTGCTTCTTTTTTTGTCAATTCATTTGTTCTACAAACTATTTTGCTTGTATTTTGTGAACCATTGAATTCGATTTCATTTTTAATTATATCTACATTTTTTTTCAAAAAGAATAAAGAATAAAGAATGCAATCTCAGATCAGAAAATGTGGTGAAATTCGTATCTCACATTGAACATTTAGACCCAAGAGAAGATGATAATCAGTGCGCCCGCATTACTCTGGTAAAATGTGAGCTAGAAATCACATGATTGTAAACTACAACATTTGACCTGTCTGTTCTGGTAATAAAATGAGAAGCTTTTATCAAACACAATCTACATTTTGGGTGAATGATTCTCTTGATTCAAACTTTTTGTGAGTAATTGTAATTGCTTGCTCAATCTGAATCCATGAAAAATATGCAAAATTTACGAGATTTCAATATTTCAATCAGCCATAAACCATATATAAACAAGCTATCTCTGCAGTTCATCTTTCTTTTCTGTTACATAAGATATATCTCGACTCACAGGAAAGAAAACTTGTATCCCTCTTCTTACCCTGAAGACAAATACGGGACGCTCTGCTCATTCAACTTATTGATACCAAATGCTCATTCAACATTAATAGGACATTACATATATCTCACATTCACCTGGAGATGAGCTATAGAAATGAATTTGACGGGATATCAGAAAGAAACTCTTACTGTACAGAAACCTTTCTTTACCAGCAAGACTTCTTTTTCTGCAAGGAGCAGAAAAAAACTTTGATAAGTAAGAGCGATATTCAACTTTAACTGTTCTGGTATTGAGATAAGATTATAGTCTTCAATTTACCCGATATTTGGCTTCCTCTTGTCTATCTATGTATGCAAGAAGATCTTCTTGTCTGATTAATGCTTCATGCAAAGCCTGCAAGAAAGAAGCATGAGTAGTAGTAGATACAAATAGGCTTCCACGTGCCCTGGAAATTTGACATACATGCTGATTAATATATTCTAATTTCCAGAAAGCATAATAACTGGTTTAGCTGTGTTAAGGTGAACGCATAACCTAAATACAAGTTTCCCCTTTGAGAAGGGCGCTTAAGCACTTGCCCACATGTTACTCAAATCAGTGGCAAAAAAGTACTTATTTAACTATTCATTTCCACAATTCAGCGTCCAACTGGTAACTACTTCTGACCTGCTTTTATTTTTCAGCCAATGACTAAAATACTTAAGGTAGTTGAACTATCATTCATTAATTGCTTTTTCCAATAACACGCAGATGCCACCTCAGCAAAGTAGAGGAGTGGAGAGATGTTGCTGCAGAGCTCAGCAACATGAATCATATACCGTGTTTTAAACAATGCTCTATGAGAAAAATTTAGTCACATTTTTCACCCTAATGATAAACCACGAGTTTACTCCCAAATAATTGAGGTCTGCAATTATGCATCTAATATCTGCACGTACAGGGAGACAGCTTAAAAACCGCATTACCGCAACTCTGCAAGTAGGTAAAGAACTAAGGCAGAAGCTAGAGATTTCATACCGTATAAATATATATCAGTATGAAGGGTAGGAAATAAGAGTACTAGTCACCTTTTTTGTAGCAATTAGCTCTGCTTCTAATGCATCTACTCGACAAACAGCAGAATTTAGCAACTCCTCTTTCTCAAAGGGCATTTGAAAAGGCTTCATCTGCAGCATGTCAACTTTCTGTTCTACTTCACCCAGCCTCTTCAAGACAGTTGAGAGGAGCTCTGCCTGTGTAAATTCTCGAGCTGGAGAAGGGGGACGGAACTCCTCTTTGAGCACCGGTTCAAAAGTTGGGTTAGTAGGATCACAAGCAGAATCAGGTACTGGATTTTCTTTAGTTAGCCAAATTGGAAGTGAACGGATGAAAGTAAAGATGGCTAGGAAGAATGTCATAATAAGAGTCCAGATACGAGCAAAGATTCCATCAGGAGTTTTTTCTAGAGTCAGCAGAGAAGGTGTTTCTGCAGTGAATTTCATTAAACCAATTCAGTATTGCATGGTGAATCAGTATAATATCATGGCAGGTGATGAAATAAACTCTAATTCATAATAATGAAACCATAAAGGAAGTGCAATGCACAAAGACAAATAAAAGTCCAAGCATGGGTTTTGAACTAGGATTCTCCACGTGGAAGGAGGTCTAGAGATCCAATGCTAATGTCCTACGAAAGGTAGATGCAAGCCAAGCCATTTTCATTTTAATACTATAACACCCAACCTATAGTGATGGTGAATGTTCAGCTTATATGAGCAAATGAATAGTTAACAGAACTCTTAGATCCATGTAATAAGCTGCCAGTAGATTAAAGGGCTAGTATACCCCATCATTTGCTCCAAGGGGTACATATACCCACAGCGTTTATTTGAGCTCTAATTTACCCTTAAGGTTAAGGTTACAAATTAAGGGACTGAATTCCTCATGAGCGTATCTAGAATTTTAAAATATTACATTTGAACCCCAGAAGTAGGTGAAGGTTATTAAACCTAATTCTTTTGAAGGATAAAAAGATTTTGAAGAATTTAGTGACTCCTAAAACTATTTCTGACAATATGGAAGGACCCGTAAGGAAAGTTAAAAACCCTAGAGTTCATTCTCCAAAATAATTTTAAGGCCTCTGAGCAGCTCTATGGCTTTGCCTAGGATAGAAACTTCCTCATATAAAGGAAGCTCACATTGATTGAAATCAGAGCAACGTTAGAAACATTTTAAAACGATTTTGTAGGTTTGGGCGAATTTTAAAACAAAAAATAAGTTATGGGAAAGAAAGAAATCAATTTGGAACAAAAATATAGTTTTAAAATATTAAGAAAATACAGAAGGGTATTTTAGAGACAATAATTGAAACATTAAGGGCAAATCAAATCCAAAAAAAAAAAGTAAATCAGCTCTTTTAACAAAATGTCAGGGCATATTGGAATCTCATATCTAAATTGAAACCAAGATATACAACCTACAACACAATTAAACTCTCTAACCTCTGAAAGTTTGTCGATCTTGAGAATATGCTTGGTTCTGCCATCCATTATCCACAGTCTTGTCAATCATAGGAACATATTCATCATATTCTGAGGAGTATCCAACAACACTTGGCTTACCAACCACCCTAGCCTGCATGAATATCAAATCATATTGCCAATGAGCTCAATTTCATAGAGATGTCAGCACTTCAGCAGCATACAGGTGTTTACCTGGTTTTTGTCAGTTACCAAACAGGTACCGAGTAGGCTAATAATATCCTAGAAAATCAGTGCTACACCAATATCAAGGTGAACTGTTTTTTCAATCGACATGCATATGTATACAGTGTTCAAATAGTTAAAAAAAATATTGGACAGACAAACAAGCACCTACCTGTATAGGTGGAAGATTCAACTATAGTCACTTGTTCTTTCATTTAGATGCATGATAAGCAATCAAATACACAAAATAGATGAAAATAAACAACAGTCACAATCTAGCAAAGAGAAACCAAGCTATTTAGACCCACAAAAAGTAGAAAACCTTGAGATAAACCCCAGTGATCAGGATATGTGTAGGATGTATCATGTGTGCCACTGCAAGTAATAACACTTACTTCTTCAGAGACAGGAGTCAATCTTGGGAGCAAATAACTCCTAGTTGGTTTAGGAGAAGTCACATCTTCCACTTCAGATCCTGATTCTGCAGCGGATGTATCGCTGGTTTTTGTCTGATGTAACATATAAAAAACTTGCATCAAAAAATGAGTGAAACTAAAATTTATTAGGAGCTTGACCAATGTGGTGAAAGAGTCTGGTGAGCAATACCACTGGATAGCGTGGTTTAGTAGAAGCAGTCACCCTGCCTTTAATGTCTGAAGTTGTTAATATTTGCGTGGAATATAGAGCTTCACCATTGAGAACTATCTGCATGAAGCCAGGCAATCATATGGGTTAAACATAAATTATATATCTATCTGCAAAAAGGGCAAAATACAGCAACCAAAAGCAAGCAGATACAACCACTGAAATTTCAAACCTTTAGGATATTTGAATCTTTCCATGGCCCCTTATCAGATCTCATACAACCTCCCTGATCAGCACACGTACAGCTACCACCGAGAAATTCAGGCAACGCGCTACACAAGTTCAATATATTTCAAAAGTTTTAGTCAGTTGAAATGACTGGAGGAAAGATACCAGGAAGCTCAAAATCATAACTCAATTACCTTTTATCTATTATTTCAAGCAACTTGTACTGGTACTTGTTGCCAAGAACCTGAGGTTCACTTACAAAATTAGCACTTCCCATAACATGTTTCCCTTCAGTCAAAATACAAGATGATTTGATGAAAATGACGAAACATTACTCACCTGAATCTTGCTAGCTGTTTGGGGATCAAGAAAAGATTTCACCGTGTTCCAGAGTAACTTAAAACCAGGACCAGCATTTATTATGAACATACGGTAGAGAGTCTGCAAATTTGACATTGTAGATGTGACAAAAGACATGCTATCAATTAAATTCAGCATCCTATATAAAAAAACACAAAGAGGACCATTCTTGGAATTGTCATGTGAATTGAGAAAGCTGAACTACCTACCTCAGGGTAGTTGTCAGAATCAATCTTTTGCAGCTGTATGATGAGCTCTCGTGCAGTCTTTGTGAGGTTTTTTAGGCCCTAATTGGAAATGCATTTGAATTGGAGATGCAATACATGAGTACAAGCCCAACCTGGAAATAGTGAAGTAGCAGAAATTTCAAATGTTAAAAGAATAAAAAACAGAGCCATACCACGCCTTGCACATCCAAAATAGTTATACTTGAATCAACATGTCTTTTTGCAGCAATAGAGCAAGCAGGGAACTTAATTGCAAAACTCTTCTCAAATTCCTGCACATGATATTTTAAGTACCGTTCTATAGTGGTAACCTGCATCAGTTTACTGGGATCAACTTTCCCTATTCTTTCAATATAGACAGGCCTCCCCTCTTTATCCACCCCATGATAACCTTGAGGGTAATACTTTTTAACTTCATTATATTCACTGAACTCAAAATCCTGGAAAAAAAAAAAGATGTCACAACAATCAGACAGAAATAGATGTGTATCAACTCAGATCATGTTTTAAAAAGAAATTGAGGAAAAATTCCATGATTCTAACTTGGCAAAACACATTTTAACCCCTTGAACTTTTAGAGTTTTTACTATTAGCCCTTATACTTTTATTTGGCAACAATGAGACCCTGAACTTTTATTCTTTTACAAATTAAACCCTAAATGGACGGAATACATGAAATTAAATTGTGTATCCCATTTAGCATGCCTTTAGTATCTACATCAGAACCTCAATTTGATATGCCCTTGCATATTTCTTGTCAATTTTAAGTTAAACAGCATTCTCAATTAATACTTCAATCTCAAATTGATAAGGGTATTAATTGTGGCACATCAAATTAAAGTTGACTTGCTGATACTAAAGGGCATTATTTAATTTCAGAAGCTTAAAAATGTATTTATCCATTCTAACTGCTAAAACTGAGGAATAGCCAGGAAAATGAAAACAAGAGGTGTGCAGACATAAGGACAGAGATTGCATTAGATTCAAGCAGATTAATAACATTACCTCAATAATTGTGTCGGCACCAAAGTCTTTCCTCCATTGAAGCATATTGGCCCACATTAGTTTTGCTTTCTCGATGTCAAATTTTCTTGCTTTTAGGAACCTGAAAAAAGGGGAATCCTTGGTATAAAGCTGAAACTGAAAATAAGCACCATCACTGCACCAGTATCTGTCAATGCATAAAAAAATAAACAAAAGCAAGCCTATGCAAACAACATTAAAAATCTAGCTCTGCCTCACAATATAAAAATACATGAGATTTTAAAAAGATAAAAGTTGGACATCAATCCATTATTAAGCTTATACTAATGGGTCAGTGATATTATAAGATATAATCCCCAAAACAATCTAACTTGAACCACTATGCAGCCTACACCACATGAAGAAAAGACTAAGAAAAGACAAAATGAGGCTTTAAAAGTGAAATCATGAATGTTATACTTGATACTAGCACTCCAGCCTCCAGGTACAGCTAGTTTTTCACATAAAGGTTTAACTAGCAACCTTTATAGATATATTCAGTTAAAACTCAGAGAAATAATAATTGGCTTTCAGACGATTTTTTTTTTTTTTAAAAAAAAAAAAAAAGAGCTTACGAACTGGAAAATGAAATTCAATTAAGAGCTGAAAGGGGACGAAAAGAAAAAGCACCTTAGCATCATGTGGTAGTCATCATGTCTAGGAGAAAGCAAATCCTCCCCGATGAGTGCCTGTCTAAATGCATCCACAACTCGGAGCTCCTCGACGAACCGAACATCTTGAATTGCTGGTGTAATCCCATCACCACTACTCCTACTCCTCCTCCTGTGAAGAGAGCGTCTGATTCTTTTAGATGCCTTCATTGCTTTCTTCTTCAGATTCCCAATTTTAGTCTTCCGTTCTTCCTCCGAGTTCTCAAAATCCGATTTCCTTTCTCTTCTTTCTTCATTGCCAGAAGAACCGTCAAAGCCTTCGCAGCATCAAAGAAAGAATTGCTCAGACCTTATAATCAAACGCAGAATGTAAAGCAAATAAGGAACTCAATTGTTATTAGCCATGCAATCTGATAACAAACAAATTACCAATTTCGCTGTCAGAATCATTCTGCATCTTTCCCTCTTTAGCAATTTGAGTCAGTCCATTGACTTGTATAGATTTACATGCCATATATATTAAAATTCTGGTATTTTCAAAATCAAAGATTGCCAAAAACGCTAAAAGAAAAGCCAGATTGATAGACATTATTTCGGCGCGTAGTTTACAAAACAAACATAACAGAACACAACCGGTATAAATAACAATACAGTTTGTATGCTCCCCATTTTATCATATATACCGAACAGTGCCAATAGAAGAACTAACAAGTAACCGACAATTTAAAACCCTAAGAATCCACAAAAACCGGAGATTAAAGAAAATTCTCAAAGCACACAAGACTATAGACGGTCGATCATATAAAAGGCGCTTACATGGCATGGCGAATCGATCCAAAGGTCCCGACATGTCGATTTGCAGATCAAATTCGATTACACAAAAGGAAGAAATCGTTCAAAGATTGAAGAAAAGAAAGCGAGGGAGATAAATTTACGGCCAAATTATCAGATAGTCGGAATTGAATATTTTGTCGGCTACCACTACAGCTGGTGGAGGAGAGAGTTGTAGCAAAGAGAGAGGTGCATTACATGGCTTCGAAAATAAATCCAAGAAAAAAAATAAAAAAATAAAAAAGAGAAAACAGTAATTGTCGCTGAAGCTATTTGAAATTCCAAGCGATGGAATTTCAAAACGCCGAGAAACGGTGCGGATAACTGCGGGATCTTTCTTGGCCACTGGTCCGTTATTTTGGTGGGTTCCGTTCCGCGTGGCTGTCAAATGGATGGCCAAATGTCCGCCCTGTTTGGCGGGAATCCTTGCTGCTTTTTTGTTGCCGCCGCTTACTTGCACGTTTTCTACCGCTATTTCTTCTTACTTGCACGCTTTAACACCGAGTTGTTCATTTTTTTATTGATAACATTTACCTATTTTTGATCAAATTTCTCAATTATAACCGAGTCGTGCTCATTTTCATTTGTATTCGGTTCGCGATTTTCTTGTGGAAGCACAATTTAAATTTTCATGAACTTTTAATAATTTCGGCCAATAAAGAATGCTTTAATCATCCTCCGGATGGGCTGAGAAGAAACTTTTCAGCCTCGTGGTTTCAAAAGCCATCGAAAGAGACTTCTCTTTTTGAAAGTTCCGTCAAAAGAGACTTGAAAACCATATATTAGCAGCTGCTGTTGAAATTTCAAAGTGCCAATGAAGGTTGGCTCTAAAATCACACTACAAACAGGATTTCTTCTGCTTTCCCCCTTTTTCACCTTCTCTTTTTTTCAAATTCAAGATCTTTAATTTACTCTCCAATGTTTGGACAGATCATGGGCAGCCTAACCGCAATTTTTTTTTCTCTGGCTTGCATTTCTGAAACATGTCCTCAAATAAATCGTAGCATTCCTAGCTAATCCCCGTATTTGGACACACAACAAAAGGCTCAAAACGGTATGAACCAGTCGAAAGCATGCAAGATTTTGATCTCTATTTAGATCCTTGACCAATGCGGCCATTCGAAAAAATAAAATAATATAAAAAGCCTTTTGCGATTTACGCTCAGCAAAATAATATTAGTCCCTTTATGCAATTAACAGCTACAAGGCATCAACAAGCAAAGCCGAATACTAAGCAGAAATCAACCAATGCTAAGTGCTCCATAGTTCATAAGCAACGTTTTTTATATACATATATTCACAAACTAGTTACATAAACAAGAAACAGAGAAGTAAAGAAGCATGGCTGGTTACTGCTGTTTGCGGTTGGCCTCATCGGCTTTCCAACAATGGTTATTATGTACAAGTTGTCGTGGAACAACTGCATCAAAAACAAAATTTATTAGCTAAAAGTCCATTAGATGGATAAACTTTTCATCAAAGATAAAGGAGGAATGAAGCTCCAATTCCAACCTGTCATGTATATTTCTTCAAGTTCCTTTTAGCCCGGAATTGGCCAAGTTTGTCTCTCCATTGAGCTGCAGTACAACATGAATATCGGTAAAAAATAAATGTATATTGTTAATGAACATACACAAGATGAAAAGAAAATAATTGGGAATATTGAAGGTGCAAAACTTTCATATCTCAAAGAAAAACATTATTAAGGGAGGTTTTAGTGTTGTGTGATGCTAGGAGCAAAAATAATTTGCCAGCACTGGTGGAAAAATGCATATCAGCAATTGCAAATGCATTGATCCAATCCAATCAACCAGAAGACACATCAAAAGCATGTCTCGCCACATTCAAAAATAAATATTATAACTGTGCAATGGCAAATAAAAAAAGAACCATACCAGCATCTTGGTAACGTTCCTCAAAGACAGCTGTCATCATGTTGCTCACAAGGATAAACTCTTTGGTATCAAGACAAGGCTGACCAGTAGGCCTGCAACCGTGCATATCACTTTAAATCAGACCCTTCCCTTTTTCTAAACAGATGTACTGAAACCGCTTTTTAAGACTATCCATAAAGATACTGACCGATCTAGTTCAGTGAATAATAAACCATCTGAAGCAGGGCCCTGTATTAGCTTCCCAGACTCGATGACTCTCATCCCATCACTGTATGCCAGGTACTTGTTGACTTGAATAGGTACCTGCGCAGGATATGAAAATGATGCAACATTGCAGATCAATGTCTATGAAGCATTCAAATTTCAACTAGTAAAAAGATTTACCAAAATAAAGAAATGCCACAATTCTATGTTGAAATAACAAACTCAGAAACTCATTTCACCAGTTGGCACCTGAAAATATAAACTGCTCTAATCCATTTTATATATTGGATAATACTATGTATTTATTGATGAAACATCAAAGGCAATTTTCATATCAGCAGATCATCATATTACGCAGCTGTCAGAAAACTACAAATAACCAAATTGATACAATAGACCACAACAATGACAAGAGGTGGATATACAATACCACATTGGAAAATCTCATTAACCAACATTTATGAACATTTTTTTCCATATGCAATTTCAGCAAGACTAAAGAATTGGCAGTATGCTTCCCGCACTATTAGAAAAAGTGGCATTCTCATCTTCCATACCAGTTGCAACTAATAAGATTATCAGTCCAAACAAGGGGCATTCTCATCTTCCATACCAGTTGCAACTAATAAGATTATCAGTTCAAGCTGAACATCAATTCTGAGAATATATTCTTTAAAGTACCCTATGTATTATATCCAGTTTTTGTAATAAAGCAATCAAATTCTGAGCTCCCAAAGCATGTCTAGAACTCCTGCTTTGCCTTATAAGGAGCCACTGCAGCTCTGAATCAGCAATTAAGAAACCAAAATATCACAAAGCAATCTTACAAATAAAATTTGCAAAGGCTATCATGCTATCTGACACAAAGTGCTCCAAATTGTTTGATAAAAATTAGCTAATATACCCATTACTATTTCCTCCATCGACAACCTTTCCAACATTTTAAGATTAACATGATCAGAAGTTTCTGGCAACAAGATGAATTACCTTACATCTCACTGCAATATTGATGGCATCTGAAGGACGAAGATCAAAGCTGACACATTCTCTCTCATTGCCCACCTGTGAAACATCCAAGATGCCATTGAGCCTTTGTCTTACCAAAATTCTAACACTTACAAAAGTTCTTCAAATACACTGCAAAGAATTCAACAGGAAAGTTTAAGTACCTTAGTGAGGTATAACTGAGCAAAATATGCCTCATGGACCCTCTTAGTAACTCTAACAAGTCTGACCTGCAAAAGAGGAAACAAGGATCACAATCAAGACTTTCTGTCTCCAAGGGGAAGGCACACTAATCAGAATGAAGGCATTGCCCCTTGGGGGGCAAAAATTAAAACTAAAAATGAAATAGTTGTGCAATAAGAAATCTGCTTGACAAACTCATAAGATGTTTTTCTGCCATCACTTTTTAGGTTTGAAATAAATACTATTAGAAAGAATTATTATTTATATTATTATGTTCACCATTAATCTATATCCAATATGTTATATTCTTACTATTAAACAAAAACATAATATCACTAAATTTCAAGCACCCTAGAATAGCCTCAACCTTTTTCCCTTCGGAAATTTTTTCAGAGAACACAAACTTACTTCGTAACCCATTTTCTCGATCATTTCCTTCACCACTTGATACAGAGTTGGTCTAGCCTGAAATCAATGGACAAATATGACTCTATGAATATGTAAATCCAAACAAAGCCCAAGTCCAAATTTGACATCTCAACCAGTGCACGAACACAAGGGACCCTAAGACAATGAACAAGGCTATATTGGACATACAATTTGAACATTGCGTACAGCTGCCATGAGCAACACACTTGGCATCTCCACTGCAAACAAAAGCCAATCACAACATTAAAATGACAAATGTTGATAACATGACATGAAATGTAAATTTTGTAGAAAAATGCCAATTTATATTAAGAGCTACAGGGTCCATAAGTCACGCACAAACAATTATTGGGAGAAGAAGGCCAGTTCCATCTTCCATCTTCAACACAATTGCAGGATGCGGTGCATAGTCCGGCAGATGACCACCTTGAGGGTTATTATGAACACATCTCAAGTGCCTCCCATCCCTCATTTTGATCACGAAACCATCTGCTCCACTCTTCACCTCAACTATGTGTACAAGTCAGAAGTATAAAAAACTGATCATGCTTTTTGAAATTAAGAACAATCGATCACTAAGAATCTGAACTCGAAGCTATTAGTTTACAGGCATTATAGCTCTTATGAAACTTAAAGAACAGTATCATAGAAAGTTTGTCGCATTTACTTACCAGCTTCAACCACACTAGAGTTAACGTAATCTTCATCGTTTTCATTGAAGTTCTCTGCTGCTCTCCCATTACCATTTGAGGATGAACTCAAACAGCACTGCACTGCATTGCGCCCTTGTGAATTTAGATATGGAGAAAATACGCTCCCTTGAGTTTTAAAACCACCAATACCCTTGAATCTCCATAATCCACTTCTAACAAGCCTTGCCTTCTCCAAGGGGACATTTATAGGCAGAGAATAGGCCCCAGCTTGTTTCGCACGCACAGCAGGGCTAATTACAGGTCCTTGTACTGAAGCCATCTCACCACCTAGAAGTCCAATCCATACATTAAAAACAAATCTAAGAAAATCCGTGAAAATATCGTACTGAACGGAAGAATAATAACAGAGCATGCGATTGAAAGTGATGTGGAATCGAATGGAATTTGCGATGGACAACAATAGATTTTATGATTTATTTCATAATTATTCTAAAAATAAGAGAGAACAACTGATAAGACGAAAGTTCGATAGTTCCAAATGTTTAAGAACATATTAAAGAATCGAATCACGTTTCCTGATAACCAAACAAAAAGGATTGACAAGTCTCAGTGAACTGTTAGTGTAAGAGCATTTAATAAACTAAGAGATCACAAAAAGCAAAAATAAAGACCAATATAAGACCTGAAACCTTTCAAAAAGCTCAGTCTCCAGGGCTTTTACAGGGATCAACCGTCAAAGTTCGACCACCAACAGCGGATCAACGATAGTAACATGAACAAATACTCCAATCAGGTGATCGATTGTCTCGAGAATCGAGAATCTAAGCCAATTCGGTAGACGTGAAAAGGACAATTGAAGGAATCGATCAACAGAAATTAGGTGATCATAAAATGAAGAGAGAGCTTAGAGTGTAAGCAATCAGGATCAAAAAAGGAATTGAAGGAACCGACTGGAAGAAAGGATCGGATAAAAGAGAAACGATAGATGGATGAGAAGACCAGAGATTCTTTATTTTGTAAGAGAGAGAGCTAGAAGACTGTTTTAGTAAGTACTATTTAACAAGATGCACCACCGATTGTTGAAATCACAATGATAAAACCATCTTCTATTTTTGTTTACGATGTTTGTGCGAATGACTGTTATAGCCCTGTTCCAGCGCATACTAACTTAATAGAAATTCAAGCAAATTTTCTTTTACGTGTGCTTTTTTTTTTAATTTAAATTCTATCACTTTCAAACTTTTAATATAATTTAATTTATTTTTTTATAAAATTAAAATAAATTAAATTTAATAATTTAATTTTAATCATTTATTTTAATATTAAATTAAAATTTATTTATTATTTTTTAATTTTAATAAAAATAATAGATAAAAAATGGAAAAAATAATATTTTTTAATAAAAAATACTTGGTCAAACCAAGTTTATTTTAACCATAATAATCAATTAATATCTAATGATTTGATTAAATCAATTTTATTCTTAAAAAATTAAAATTAGGCTAAATTAAACCATAGTTTAATAAAAAAGAACTAAATTATAAAGATCATTATTTTATCTACTCCTATCATATAACATATTTATAGTATGATTTATTTCTCTTTTCTTATTTAGAATTTTTAATCTTTCAATAATTTAATTATTAAATATTTTATCATTTAAATTAAACTGCCACTAAATTAGAATCTATTGAATTTGCTTTTTATTTTTTTAGAATAAAATTGATCCTTATTTAACTATTAAAATAAACTTATTTAAACTTTTAGTCTAATTTAGTTAGTGAATCTTATGAAAAACCTTACGAGGCTGAGCCCATTTACCTCAGAATCCTATCATTTAAAACATAATAATTAGACTTTTTTTTAATATTTATGGAGCATTGCAATTAAATTTTTCTAATTTCATAATTCTATTAAAGTTAATAGAAATATCAACTTTTTATTTAAAAAATGAGTTTTTGAGTTTTTATTTTATATTAATATAATTAATGATTAATAATAACTGTTTATTATTAATGACTACTCTTTATGATTACTTTCTTTAATTCGTTATATTTTTCCAAATTATTGCAATATGATGTTAAAATTAATATAGTAGATATTAAAGGAATTTGTACTAAATATTCCAAAGATGATTTTATATTATAAAACTATATTTTTTTCAATTTCACATTTGAATTCAATATTTATTAATTATAATTTAATTTTTCATTGAAAATTATAAATAATAAATTTTTGTACGAGAAAACTTTAATACTGTCCTCACGGTAATTTGATAGAGTGTATAAGGGCAAAATGAGACATAATCAAAATGGATAAAAAAGAAAAATACAGCATCGGCAAAACTTCTTTCTCAGAGTGACATCAAAATCCGCACCAAGACAGATCAAGGCGGGTGATGGCTTGGAAATATCAAGATGCCCGGATGAACGCCACGTGGCATTGATTTAATTGGATAAGACTTTTCGCAAAAAAAATATCCAATTTCTTTGTTTTTTCTTGAAATATCACACTACAACTACGAATTACAAACTTGGCGCATTTTTGCTATAGCGACATAGCTATAGCTTTACTATGCCACTGGGAGTATGCCCATAGTTCACTTTCTTTTCTTTTCTTTCTTTTGGGAATAAAATTTGTTGGGGTTTTGAATTTATCCGTCTCTTGTAAAATAACAGAAAAACCTAATTCCCAAATTATTTATTTTAAATTTAAGAGGGGTTAATTTGTTATTCTTATTTTATATTAAATAAAGTTTGTTCTAAATTATTTTTTCATCAATCAAATTTATAAATAAACCTATATAAGTTAAAGATAATTTAGTATGCATGTCTATTAATGATTAAATTACTTCATAATGTTATTAATAAATTTGATTAGGGAAATATTATTTTGGTCCATTTCAACATAAACCCACCAAATAACTAAAAACAAAAAATGATAATTAAACTAAAAGAATAAAATTTAGCTATTTGCTGAATTTACGTTATGGTAGATGAAGTTACTAAATGAAAAACCGAATATAATAGCAATTTGTTGGCAGGTTGCTCTCATATGGTAATTTCTATGAACTTTTTGTCACATAGTTGTATTTTTATAATATTAAGTATTGGAAAGATTCAAAGTTATATACGACTCCGACTAAGCAATAATGGGATTTTGTTTTTTAAGTTGTTTATATGTTATTTTACAATGGACGATAAATTTCGTATAAAACTTGTATTCAAATGAAAATCACTAAAGGAGAAATAAACATTCTGATATTCAAATTAATAAAAGTATTTCGAGAGAAAAAAAATATAAAGATTAAATTAATTAGAATAAAATAATGTAATTTGAATGTGAAAATTTGATTTCCACCTATATTTTTTTTATTCTAAGTGTATGTATTTTACAAATTATCACAAATTCAATCTTTATTTTATATAAATTAAGATCTTTCTTTTATTTTAATACCATTCTTTTTTAAGAATGAAATAAATTATTATTTTAGAGTTCAAAGACGGTTTAATATTGAATTATAAAAAGATTAAAAAAAAAGAAGGAATATATAGTTTAGTAGCTAAACATTTTTATTGAAGTAAAATTAGAATTTATGTGCTTTACTAAGATTTTATTTTGTATTTAAGAAGATTAAGTCTGTATTAGATTGAAATTCCATCTTGTTTTAGTACTCAGAGCACTATCAATTGGTTCCAACAAGTTTCAAATTTATTGACGTGGGGGTTAAAATCAAACAATAGCAAATTATATATATATATATATAAAAAGAGTTCATTTACTAAAATGCCATAGGAAAGCAAGCAATGTTAAACAACCACGAAAGAATTGATGAAATTGGACACTAGGATTTATTATTTGCATGGGTTTATTCAAATAATTGGTATATTTGAATCGACAAGCTACTATGTGTACTTGAAAAATAAAATATTTTTAAATCAATGAAGTGTGGTGACGGTTTGATACAAGATTATTCTAAAAGAATATAATAATAATAATAAATAAATAAATAAAATTTAAAATATTTGATGGATGAATGCAATTCTCTATCTCCTACTTCTCATGTTAATGGATAAATAGATGATAAAAGTTGGGAGGCAGTAGAAAGCCCAAGGAGGGAGGGTAGTTGGGGTTATCTCAAACGGAGGCCTTTATCAAATATGGCCCACTAGATGTAGACATGCAACTTTCCCTCGGTCACACTTTACTTTATCCACTGTTTTTTAATAATCTCTTTTTGACCCAAAACAGAATTAGTTCCTCTCATTTTTCTTCCCTTAATCTTATCGTAAATAATTATAAAATTATTCACCACTCTCATCTAGATAAATAGCATATATACATTAACCTTTAAAATAAAGTGAGATAATGGATTACTTTGTTTGTTAACTCAAAATTTTACATTGTAATCATAAATACATATATAATCTTCAATACATTAATTAATAGATGCATTTTTTAATCCATAATATTTTATGATATTTTTCATTATATTCATTTATTTTAAATTAAATTATATTCTCTCAAATTTAGTAAAATTATCATTTTGTATGAAATTACATTTTGAATATAAGATTTTTTTTAAATATTATAATTTTTCAAGTTCAGATGATAAACGGTAATACTAGGATGAATAGTATTGTCCATAGGTTATCGAAACCTGTAAAATTTTGATTGCAACACTAAAAAGTACTATTCATGATGAATACGATCGTATAATTTGAGATGAAAATAAAGTCATTTAGATCACCAAAAGTTAAAAATAAGTGGCGGAACCGTAAATGGTTAACCAAAATATTTGAATGGCTAGAAAATATTTTATGGATTTCAAAAAATTATTCCAATCACATAGAATCTCTTTAAATAATATAAATAAATTTTTAAAAGTAAAAAAATAATTTTTGAATAAATTCAAAAAATTAGCTTTCTGACCGGTAATTTAATTTTGGATTTTGAAATATACCGAAACGAACTCGTTTTGTGCTGAAATTTTAAACACACTCTAAATAATATTTTTGAATATATTTGTAATTATTTTAGTAAAAATTTGATAACAAAATAAATTGAACCAATCATAAATGAACAAATCATGGCCATTTGATAAAAAAATTTGATGATTAAATCATGATCATTGATCAAGGCAGTTATAAAAATCATACATTTGAAATTTTCAATCATTTTTTACTCACATTCCCAACCAATTATAGAAATATATTAACATTTACGTTACATTACAAATGTAACCAAACATAGCAATGTAATCACAATTATATTTCATTTCATTACATTTCTTAATATATCCATTACATTATCTAATACATTAAAATCCATTATCTCTTACCAAACATAACCTTATTTATTGACTAAAACACAATATGAAACGATGGAGTGTTTTACATAATTTTTAAATTGCAAATTTAAACTAATTAGATCAATAAATTTTAAATATTAATTATTATAAATATCTTAAATTCAGATATTTAAAGGACCAAAATAGAGATCTTTTCCTTATATAGTTGATAACGTTATCCAAAAATTTTGATACGAACTTGATACCTATAAAAAGAATAAAGAACATATGCATGTTTAAAAATATTTCGACAGTCAAATCAGTTTCTTATCCTAAGAGAATAATGAAAAATTATAGGCAAAATCGAATGAAAACAAAAAAAAATCGCATCTGAATAAATAACTAACTTAATTATTTATAACGTTAAAAGTTTAGATGCACTCTGGATATAAATAGAATTCCATATCAAATTAAATAAGTCTTTGATAGAAATTTATAAAGATAAATAAATATATTGTTTAGTAGTTACTTATTTACATATCTTTTTAACTACATCAATTGACCCGAATTTATAGATTCAAGTTTAATCGGTTCGATAGCCATAGTTTCCATTTTCTTTTTCTACGCTCAATTCACCATCCAAATCAGTCAATTATAAGCACGAAAATTAATGCTTAAAATGTTTAGATACATCATTGTTTATACTTTCATCATAAATCTTACAATAATACTCGAAGGTCTGTTTGCATTCTCTAATTAACTTCTTTCTTTTTTTTATAAACTCCAATTAATTTTCAGTACATGAATTTTTTTTTTTTCTAAATCGAATCTATGAGATTGCTAATATACTAAATTAATGGCATATTGCCCCGTAAAAGAAAAAGTCAAAAAAACAAACACTTATATAATTTCTTTTATTGGCTTAATATCTAAATAATTTCGTAAATCCGATTCAAATAAAAAAAAATTCTCAGTATGTTAAGAGTTCCTAAAACCGAATTTCCCCTTGAAACGGAAGTTAGAGAAGATAAGAAGCTCACATCCGAACCTGGTAGAAATTATATGGATTGGGCTGTTCATAGACTGAAAAGAATGGCGAACAAAATGTGGAATATAAATTAAAAAAGACAAGAAGAAAATGAAAAATTAGCGCGTAGCGGAACGTCAACAAATCGATGATTTTAGAAAAAACAATGTGATAAAAAACAGTTGCATAATTAAATTACATATGAATGTTATCCAAAGTAGTTAATGGATCAAATTTGGTCCATCCTGGAATTCTTAATTGTACAGGATGACCAAACTTGCTCCATTAAAACAAACTAGAGATTCTCTAAGAAATAACAAACAGAAAGCATTACTTCTTCTCCTTCAAATACGGACACCTATGTCCCTTCACCAAAATTAGACGGTGGCCAAATGCCTCCACCACCTCCGGTGCTATCGCCAGTCACGTACGACATGCAAGATAGTGGCACAAGACACAGACCCCGGCTTCTCAAATCTTTCTTTGGTTCATTATTTGCTTCCTCCATTGCTGAACCCTGAAACTATTTGCAGTACTGTTAGATATAAAGTCAATAAGAGAAGTACGTAGTCAATGAGCAGAACACATATATGGGTTCTTCGTGCCAAGGTCACGGATTTGAAAGTCACTTACTGATTGAGTAGCTCTGCTGCTCTTATTGCGGGATGACTTCATATAGGGGACACTTAATGTCTGCAAAATTTATACAAAGAAGAAAAAGAAAAAGAAAAAGCGTTAATTGCTCAATTAAGTTGGCCAATTAAGTTGAGAAACACGTACACAGAGACAGAGGTATATATGGATCCTAAAATTGTATATAATAAAGAAAAATATGCATGCAACCAAGTTGTTATCATCAACTAATATCTTTAGATTGAATCTTGTAAAGAGAGTTATACTTCTGGGAGACCAATCTAACTTCGAATTAGATTAATTAGAATTTATGAAATTCTAGATAAAAGAAAGAAGAAAAATATGCATGCGCTCAAAAAAAATTAAAAAACGGAAGGACGCATAAAGGAATCTTATTATATATGAACCCTAGCAATAAACCCTTTTACACAGATCCAGTTAATTGCAGGAATATACGATGTTTTGTTCAAGAAGCAGAAGCAGTGTTGTTAAATGTTGTAAAGTTTTAATTGGTTTGACCGATGGAAATTGATGAGTTGTATGGCAAGAGCCCATATTTTATGGGCACACCTAACTTTGTCAGAGGAGCGTAGGAAGGCATCAAAACCTACGAAGACGAATATTGTAGGGAAAGTAAAAGTACCTCCACCTGGTTTTGAAGGAATTTTATGTATCCAATTGCCTCCATTAGTACCGATGCTGTGTCTGTCTGCAATATTCTCCAACATCATTCCACATTCCAAATTAGTCTCCATTATATATATATATATATATATATATGACTACATTTAACTTAAAGTACAGAATTTCAATTCAAGAACCTTATATTACCTATAATTAATGAACATAGGCAAGAATTTCCTATATATATATATATATATCCGTGTGTGTGTTTTAATATATGAAATCTATGATACTTTGCTATATATTGAGTATAAGCAAGCAAAAAAAAAAAAAACTCATCATTATCTCTAATTTCATTTTGTGATTTAATTAATTATGGGATTACCATATATTTGATTATGAATGTATGATTGATGATAAGAATTAAGTAAGGGTTAAGAAACTGATTAATTACCTTGCCAAAGGGTGCAACCAACTGCTGTAAAGCTGCAATTCTATCCCCTAATTTCTCTTTCCTAACCTGCTCAAAGTAACAAAAGGTTAAGAAGCTAGATTTAGCAGCATTTGTCTAAAATTTATACGTGATTTCACACCTTAAAGGGAGGGCACGAAGCGCGTGAATCCAATCGCGATTTCTTGGGTGTTGCCTTCGGCTCAGTCAAGCTGTTGCTGGGCCTCTTTGCCTCCAATATTTCGTTGCTAGTGAAAGCAGAGGATATCTTCAATTTCAAAGAGCATAGATTAGTCGAAACATCACTACAAACTCATCCTTCAATAATAATTATAATTATTATAAAAAGAATCATTCTTCTGATAAAGATATTAGTGTTTAAAGCTGAATGTTCACATTTTGTTTATGGCAAAAAGAGAAGCAGCCTATATATTCTTTTTGATTCCACAACTAGTTGAGGAAAAAAAAAATAATATAAAGGCTTTCAACTTTTCAATTTTCATCTTGAAAATGGGAGGAAAACGAAAATCGTTATTACCAACAAGAAATACTAATTGCATTTCAATTATCTTGTATGGAAATGGCAATGCAGTGGTAATTTACAGGTAAAATGAAGAAAAAGAAACGAAAAAGGTGAAGAAGAAAAGAACTCACTTTGCTAGGGTTACAAGATGGCAAATGACTTGATGGCTGCAAAGGATCAAAACCATTAAAAGAGACGCCTGTGTCTTTATATATGCCAAGATTATTATTTTGACCAAAACTTCCATTAAATCTAGTAGAGGTTAAGAGATCCAAGGCCTGCAAGTTCATGTCAAAGGAGGGTGGTGATGATGAGATTGACGGTGGGGATGAGCGGCTCAAGTTTGAAATGTTTACACTAGGATATATATGGCTAAAGTTCCCTCTGCTGGGATTGGAACTTCCATAGCTAGACTGGGAGGGAGAGAAGTGATGGGCATTGATTGGAAACCCAGAAGATAGAGTCTTGAGCAAGAGCCTTTCGCTAAGATCACTCATGTATTTTTGCTCATCTTTAATGTAGTTTGTGGAAGATAAATGGACATTATCTTCATTTATAGTTGATGGAGTGTTTAAAATTTGTGCAAATTTGGGGAGAGAGTCTGTTAATTCTTCTTTGATTTTACCAATTTGGGGGTCTTCATGAATGCTCACAGCTCCATTGTTGCTATTCCACTGGAAACCCAAGTCTTGAATCATCAAATTGTTGAGGTTATGAGAGTTTGAAGTTTCATTTTTTTGCCTTTGATTTAATCCAAATCCATTATTCCTGCAAATGTATAACAACCAATCATAATTATTATGTATAATGCTTGTTTAAAAAGGAAGAGAAGAAAAAAAAATCAGAAATTAAGCCCTAGAGGCTAGAAGAGACTATGCTCAACTAAAAATTACTACAAAATGAAATAGTTAGCATTGTTTGATTAGTTCCAATTAGCCATTAATTTTGAACCAAATCTGAGACTGATGCTTCTCAGTCGTTGAACAACAAAAAATCTGACTGATGTACATCAAATCAAGCAAGAAAAAGGAGGAAACTAAAACCAAAAAGAAAATATAAAAGAGAGAGAGAGAGAGAGAGAGAGAGATTCCAAATCCAAAAGTGAATTCATGATGGTACTGGAAAAACAGCTAAAAATTCACAGGAGAAAGAAAGCTTATAGTTTGAGAGAGAGAGAGAGAGAGTACTCACAAAGTGATATTTGGGGTCCAAGCATGGGGGTTTGTTGCAGGAGCACCATAACTAGAAGGTGAAGTTAAAGAGGAAGAGGGAACGAGCTGATGTTGGTGGTGATGAATATTAGCAGACTCCATAATAATAATAATGATGATAATGATGATGACAGACTTGAAAATCCCAAGAAGAGTAAATAAAATTAAAACACAGTAGCCACAGATAGGAAATTAGCTTCGATATTCCATGAAATCAAAGAAGAAAAAAAAAACAAAAAACAAAAAAACGAAACAGTTGATCAGTTGACACCCACATACATACATACCCCTTGTTGCTTTTAGGGTATATTTGTATTTCACTTTTCTGAGTTTTGGTCTTTACTCATTCAAATTTTCTTCTTAAAGTAAACTTGAAAAGAAAAGAAAGAGAGAGCATGACTAATATTAATAACCCATCTCCATAACTCTCTTTCTGCCTTCAATTATTTATTCTTCACTTTTGTTTAGCAGATTAATACTCCATATATATTTTTGCAGGGTGTGCAATTACAGGGAGATGATTATAGTAGGGCTAGGGTATGATTAAAATCTGAGCCTTCGATCCCAAGGCTTTTCTTTAAACAAAGGCCTGAGAAAAGAAATGATGACAACCATGCTTTGTCTGTGTTTCTTCCCCACATGTCTTTATATATAAATATATTTTGAAATGGCTATGTGATAAGATGAATCGGCAATCAGGGTTCCATATAGCCTTCACCTTTTCTTATTTTTTCCAGCGAATGATAAAGTTTTTGTCTACTGCTTCCAAATAATCCAATCCTTTTTCTTCTTTACATTTTCTTTCTTTTCGTCGTCTTCTTTTTTTTTTTTTTGGTTTTTTCCATGAAGTAATCCATGGTTAATCCTCACTGCTATTACCATAAGTTCTGTTACTAAAACTTTACCCCTCTCCCGTGCTAAATTTGCTTAGACGAAATCCATAAATAAATTTATAAACTAAACAAATGACATAATGTCACGTTAAATAAATAAATTAAAAAGTAGTTGATAACTGTTTACTAATTATACCTGATAATTTACTATTAATTTGGTATACAAGACAAGACTCATGGATTGGATTTAATAGTAAGAATTTCTTACTCGATCTAATATATAGTAAAATGTCATGTAATAAAACGATATTCAATTTTTCTTTCCTGACATTTTATCATTTGCTCCAACAAAATTACTGATTGGGTGTAAATGAGAACTATTTATAAATTTGCTATATTAGTTTTTTTTTTTTTTGATGTAACCTGATTTTATGTAGTTGAAAAAAAAAACTTACAATTTTGGAAGGAACAAAAAACTAATACTATTAAATTAACTCTTACATAATTTTGAAGTTCTTAGGTAGAATGATTTTTTAAGTAGAATATTTTGACGTTTGAATGTTTAAATTTTGATTTTAAGAATACTGATATTAACAAGTAAAAAATCTGTCTAAATTTAAATACTAATCCAAAACAAAAATCATAATGAATGGCTTCACGTACAAATAATAAAATTCTTTTTGCAGTGGCTTTAACAATGATCGTGGCATTTGGAAACCCAAAACATTCATTATCTTGGTATGCTGTGCCCAACTCATGAGATGGAAATAATTCATCAAGAAGACATGCTTAGAATCCGCAAAACATATCCACAAAGCTTTTATTATGAAAATGTAGTTTTATCTTAATTAGGGAATTCATTTTTCCACAATAATCAGTGCCCACATCATTGTTTTCTTTCTTTTTTTTTTCTTTTACCTGAAATTGGGGTCTATCTAAAATATGAAAACTGTTGCATATGTTTTTTTTCTCTCTCCCTCTTTTCCCTTATCAAAAATATCCACAGCATCATTATAAATCAATATGTTTAGGCATAATCTTGATCGCCATTTTAATTTAAAAGATATTTAATGCTTAAATGCCTCGAAATTGATAAAAAAAAAAGGATGATGGTAATTAATTACCTATTGCTATATATATATAAGTATACTTTTAGGTTGGTTGCATTCGGAAAAAAAAATGGTCTGTTTAGATTAAACTGTATTAAATAATAATTATATTGAAACAAAAACCTGTAAGCATACATCAAGTTTTGGGGAATTTTTGGTCAATATATTAATTGATGTTGTACTCTTAATTTATTATACATTTACGTGCAAGTTGTTGAATTATTTTTGACATCTAATTTATTATAATTTAAGTCGTTTGAGTAATGAATTAATCTTAATCCGGCATTATTATCTATAAGAAAGGTTTCGACTTTGTTAATCATGTAAGTAATGGCATTAAGTGAGGTATAGGATGGGAATAATATATATATATATATATATATATGAAAGGCATAGTTTCATTTTCATACATTATTATTTTCTTTTTTTTTTCAAAAGCCTCATCATGATGCTTTTGTAATTATGATAAACTCTCATCTAATTTCAATGGTATCCCCTAGTGGCAAAAAAGAAGCTAATCCTAGAACTTATACTATATATATATATATACATATCTTTTTCTAGGGATGAGAAAAAATCAAAATTTTAGTTAATCGAAAAATCGATCCGAAATCAAATCGATTTTTAGGTTAATCGAACCAAAATTTTAGGTTTACGATAAATATAATGATATATAACTTTGTAAAATATTATTAAAATACATATTTTAGTAAATAAATATTAAAATTATCTTATTATTATTAAGTTTATATTGAATATATTTAATTTTTATAATTAATTATGAAAATTTTATTTTTATTTTGATTCTTTTAACGGATATTGTATTTAATTTGTATATTTTTTCATTTCTAAAGTATTTTTAACTATTAATAATAATATTATAAATTTTTTGTGGTTAACCGATAAATCGATTAGAAAAATTGAATTAAAAATCGATTTGAAAAAACAAATTAAAAAACGAAACTTCAATTTGCTATCTCTCTAATTCGCTTTAGAAGTGCTTCTGTGCATGTATAGAAATCAAGTAAACAGAGAAATACTTATCCAAAATTATTATTAATAATTTACTGGCGCACCTATTTGCATATGGCTTAAACCTAAATTTAGGGTCCTTTCCTGAGATTAAGAAAGTAATTGTATTTTATTATTATTATTTTTGGGTTAGCAAAGCTTTTGTTAGCTCATGAGAGAGAGAGAAAGAGAGTTTAATAAGATAAATTAAGTATGATTAAGCTGTCATTCTATCAAAAAAGAAGGCCCATATTTAATAATATTTTAGGCCCACAAAGGTTCAGTCAGTAGAAAAGCTGATGGGAGAGTGTGAGATCAGAGAGCATGGGCAACCTAATAACTTAGCTTTTTTTCCCCCTTACCCATGCCCACCATTTATATTTTATTTTTGTTAATTAATTATTTTTTTTCTTCCTCAAAGCAATTCTTCTTTATTGAAAGCTTTTCGAGCTTCCGTTAGAACGCCACCTTTTGTAAATTTGCTACCTTCAAATATTAAATTAACCCTTAAAAGCTGTTTATGCATCAATATTTATAAAATTATTATTCTTAAAAAAAAAATTGCTACAGCTTAATTAACGTTCTTGAATCTTCAAAGATTCGTCTTTTGATCAAGAAAACGTGTATTCCCCTTTAAATATTAATATTTTTCTCTTCATTTTACGTGGATCTTCTGTCATATCATCATTTTACCAAGAATTTAACTTAACAAAAAGAAAAATAATATTTCATAATTATATGCTCAACTTGGAAACAAAAGGTATAATTCATTGAATTTAAACATCGAAGGATTTTATTTCATTTTATTTTTATATAAATATGAAAGTAGAATTCATTGATATGTTGAATGAATGTGACGGGAGATAAGGGATGAGATTTTGTTCCTTGTACGCATGAATAATATTCAGAAAATAGAACTTGAAAAACAGAAACATAATTAAGTAATGAACTGTAATTGTCCCCACAAATGGGAGCTCAATACTTGGATTATTTTTTATTTTTTATTTTCAAGCCAAATGCGATTATCTTTTCCCATTCAAAAAGAGTAATCATATATATGCAAAAGTTACACTATTGATTGAAGAAAAAGGAGAGTGTGACTTTCATTTCAAAATAATCAAACTCTTCTCTTTTTTTTTTAATTATAAAATAAAATAAAAATCCTTCTTTGCAAAATGCATAGCTCTAATTGGCAATCATCAAATTTCAAAACAGTATAAAAATTTGTTTTGACCGAAGAAGAAAAGGTGGAAAAATTGATAGAAAAAATAAATAAAGAAGATGATGGGTTGCTCAGCCATTCAAAGTAAATATGTCTGTGTTTTGTTGTTAAATGATTTGATGATATTATATATATACAAGCAGTGATTTAACTCTCTTATATTAATATATAAAGATTTGCTATCATTGATCACTTTAGGGGTCCATTACAGTCATAAAATAAACATAACTTTCTTTCATTTGGCAGTCAACCCTAGGTCAAAAACACATACCATAGCTCTTTTTTTATTGTCTATCGGTGCTTGCCATATAGATATGTTCATTATAAAGTTATGCCTTTAATTTCTTTTCTTTTGTTTTTGTTTCTGTTTTAATAAACCAAATAAATAACCTAATTTTATCCCTAAACAAAACTTACTTGACAACAAAATTAATTCACTTCATTTACACATCACAATTATTTGGTTTAAAAAAAACCAAAAAAAAATTTAATTATTTATGTGATAGAGTTAAAAGCCTTTAATGTAATATCTATCAGTATTATTACTTGAATTAAGTTATGAATAATAGATAACAATTAATATTGTTAAAAAGGTAATGCTACATAGATAAAACAAACTTTTTAATACTAGTAAGTAGGGGTGTGCAAAAACCGAATCAATCCGATCAACCCAAATCGAATCGATCAATTCGGGTGAGGTTAATCGGGTTAATATGATCGGTTCGGTGAAACCCGGCTAACCCGAACCCGACCGAACTATCTGATTTTTTAAATATATAAATAAAAAAAACTAATTTCTTTACAATATTAATTAATGTAATGTAAACTAATATTAAATATATTTAATGTAAATTTGAAATTGTTAGTTTGTTGTATTTTTAAAATATTGTTTATGATATTTAATATTATTTATTTGTATTAATTTAGGATTTTAATTTAAATATGTAAATTAAAAAAATAAAATTCGGGTTATTCGGATCGGTGCCCGAAAAAAAAGGAGTTAATTAAGTAGGGATCCAATATTTATATAGGATAAGATCAGGTAAGGAAAATATAAGAATTTTGGGTTAATCGGGTTCGGGCTGGGTTCACCCGAACCCAATCGATGCCCACCCCTACTACTAAGTAGTAACAGTCAGTCAGATATTTAAACGCCTGTGAGCTTAGTAGGTTTCAAGTATACTACTTAGGCTATTAGTTGTATATATATAGCAATTTAATTTGGTTTAGATCTTTTATGCATGAATAGCAGTGAATAGAATAATTTATGGTGTAATGCGATTTTTATTTTCTTCTTTACATTCTACTACCAACTCCATAATAATAATAATAATAATAATAATAATAATAATAATAATAATATCAAGTTAAACAAATAAAAATTTACCGTTGGCGTATTTGTAATTTCATGTCTTTATCTATTTATATCATGAGGTTGCATAGATATTTAACTTTTGGTGTGGTAGGACAATCTTGAATCTTCACGACTGTCAAAAATTCTCGACAAATGTCGCTTGCAATTATGGACTAATTAAAAAGCTAAACTATAACAATAATAATAATAATAATAATAATAATAATAATAATAATAATAATAAAATGCTACCACCGATCACGTAGCTGAGATAATAAGAATTTCTTCTAATTTAATTAGTAATTTCGAGTTTAAATCATGAAAATACAGCTGTGTTAAATATTTAATAGTAAACCTTTTACCGCATTTGTAATTCTTTACGATTTGAATGAAAATTAATTTAAATGTATTATAATTTAAAAAATATCTCATGATCTGATAAAAAAATATTTAAATAAAAGTGATAAACCGCATTGTCCATTCATCCATAATCTATACATCTACCAAGAAAATAAATTAGAAAAATTGAGATAAGTTACAATAAATAATGAACATATGCCTTTTAAGTGCCTTATAATACGTAAGCTTTTCAATCTCTTTTAATTATTTAACCTGTTATTAGTGGATGAATTTTATCTATAATTATTGAACATATATCTAATCATTTAAAAATAATTGATTTATTTTTCATAATTTAATAATATCACTGAACTTATCAACTTTTTATAGAAATTCATTTTGATTGATTTTCGATGATAATTTTTACCGAAATACTGATATGACACATAATATTATATGTTTAAATACACGTGATATAATACGTTAGCAGTCAAGTTATCGAAAGAGGTCACGTATGTTCAGATATATGATGTGACGTACTGACATGTTGTGTAATACGATCTCTTTCGGTGACGTGGCTGTTAACATATCGTATCATATATGTCCAAACATATATCGTGACATGCAATACCAATATTTCAATAAAAATTATTATCGAAAATAAATCAAGATAACTTTTATGTAAAAAGATAATAAATTTAGTGACATTTAAATTATAAAAAAATAAATTAATTATTTTTAAATTATTATATATAAATTTAATAATTATAAATAAAATTGGTTTGTCATTAGTTGGTTGGTCATGCTCAGCAGTCCAACTCAAATGATTTTCAAGAGTAAACAATTAGTAATTCTTTTTAATACAAAATGATGAAATTCGCTTTAAAAAATGAGTCAAATACTTTGGCAAAGTCCTTAAAAGGCGGTCTAAAGGTGCAGGATTTTAAAGGTGTCTAAGAAGAAGACAAAAGTCATTGTAACCAGAGAATATATGCTTTGTCAAGCTTAGCCCATGAAAATCCAAAACAATACCAAAAATAATGAGGGGCCATTACCCGCCTTCACTTCCCATGCCCACTACCCCCTAAATATTACCTTATTTATTTTTATTTTTTATATGAATATTACCTTATTCAATTTCCATGAATGATTCTCTATCATCTTCTATAATCTATAAATTAAGGTTTCATTCCTCCCTAAGAATGACTGCCACATTCATGGCACATGTTTTCCCGCACACTCTTATCCATATAACATCTAATTTATTAGCATTTCTCCCCTGTTTGTCTCTTGATTTTCTATTTTATTAGTGTCTTGACATTTTGAGTTCGTGAATTTAATAATGAAAATCAATCGAACCAGAATGTATATGGGACTGTGAAATTGAATAATGACTCAAATAAACACCAAGAGATCTTTGATTGAAGTATTAAATACAGAGCATATTTAAAACATTTTAAAAAATAACACTTTATTCTATTTATAGACTTATTTGACATGAATTCATGTTAGTAAAGCTAATAAACTTTGAATACCCAATATATATATATATATATATATATATACAGTGGAAGAGATTGAAAACTCGAACCTGTACTTTTATTTATTTATTTAATACAGATGAAGAAAATAAGACTAAAAGAGTGCATGAACGAGACAAAGAAAGTAACTGGTTTAATCTAAAACATAAAGGTTCCCATCGGAATATGAAATTTAGATGTGTATTCACAATAGATATTTGAAACAAATAAAGTTTACAAAATTTCTCAAACTTTGGTTAAGAGATAATCTAACTGGATAAATTAATGTGGGCTTTCCTCGTTAATCGTCTCCCCTTTCTTTTCTCTCAATTTCTGACTTAAAGTACAAGTAATTGAAAGCCTGCACCTTAATATATGCGTAGTAAAATACAAAGTTCAAGTTTTCACCTGAGAGTTACAACAATAATTGACTTAATTTTACAGCAATGAATACATTGATCGATTAATCCAAAGTTCCAAGATGCTAAAGCCAAACTGTGATGCTGAAAATCTCCGTCTTATCACATCTGTTCAAATGCTTCTCTTTGTTACAGCAGATGCCAAATTCACAAAATCTCTTTACCATAATATAATCTCCACCTATATAACTCAAATGCATATTACCTTATTGGTGTATCCCAAGGGCTAAGGCATAATATTTGCTCTCTAATTGTTGCGCACGATACTGCAACGCTCACGAGCAGTCTGGCAAAATAATGTTAAAAGACTATCCTGAACTTCAACAAATCCCTAAAATCAAATGGTTGTTTTGTTAGTTGCAGATGTCAAGGAAGAAATCTAGCTATAAGAATGGAACTCTGGTTACTTGCATGGCACCTTATTATTCATGCCTTCGTTTCTTTTCTGAAAAGGTAGATTCCAGCACTATTCCATTTTCTAGCTCACTTTCTATCCAAGCGTCGATGCCTATATCAATGTTCATTGGTTCACTGGTCGTCTTATTTGCATGTGCTTCAAGTCTTCTCCTCTTCAATCTCTCTCTAATCTGGTTAGAGTCAATCTTACTGTAGGAACTATGAACAGGGACAATCTTAGAGCTCAAGTTAAACTCGCCTATCCTTGATTGACTCTCACCACTACCATCATTACTGATACTGCTAACAACATTGCCGGATGCTTGACGTAGGAAAACTTCTTTCACAATAAGGTCTTCCTTGCTCGATACCTGAGATTCTGTCGCTGCACCATCACTAGAATGTGAACTACCAATTGACACGCTTGTAATTGTCGACTGTGGGCTACCCATTGTCATCTTCCCAACTGAAGCTATAGAATGTACAACCCTTCCATGTACTGGAGGCAGAGGCAGAGCTTGTTTCTTGTCTTGCTCCAACAACCTGACCATCTCTTGGATGACCTCTGGAAAAATTTTTGTTAAGAGAAGCCAATGAGTAATCGCAACTAAACAAACATAAAGGAATACACAGGGCTCATCCAAATACACAGTAAGTAAATAATCTTTCAGACAATACTATTCCACGGTTTGCATTGTAAATTGTATGCTAGGACATAATTAACCTCAATAAGAACTCCTGAACCTGGATCTCCATGATGCACTTATAGACCAAAGGATATACATACCCTCTAATTGTTTAGGTGAAATATCAAACTCCAGCCACCAAATTTTCCCTTTTTCTGTAGGCAGTTTTACTTTTTGAAATTTGGCAGCCAGGAACATGGATCCAGCTGCAATATAATGGGGCTTGTACTGCAAGCATAATGTTGTACAAAGCCTGGAAATTCAATGTATCAAATAAATATGCTCATTTAAATAGATAAACGAAATTTCCATTATCAGTAATAAGCATATAATGCTTACCAGTCATTCACAAAATTCCATGCTACTTTTGCGAGATCTGGGTAGATATTCAGTTTCTTTAATGCAAAAACAAGTGGCTTATAGGGCAGTTGAATATCAAGATCAAAAGCAACTGTTGCCAACAAAAGCCTTTCTGCTGTAGTAATCAATTCTTTCTGACTATTGCAAAATTCCTGAACCAAGAAAGTAGATAAGCAAGGAATCAAATACATAACAATCTTAAACTAGCATTGCAATTAAAACTCACTATTCTACGGATTCTTTGAGGGGCAGAAGGTTCCCATCGGTGCATCATCTCATATGCAACAACAGCAACATCCCTCAGCAAGCGTGGTGTCTCTTCTATTTTGCAAGCAAGGAAGATGCTCGCAGTTGCAATTGTCTGCAATTATTTACATCAGTATGAGAACCATAAAACATCAAAACCAGAAGCACCGTGTTACAAACAAGTCCATTTGTTGAAAAGAAAGTAGGAACCAACCCCTCAGCCCCCAAAAAACCCCCTCTTTCTTCTGCCTCTCTCTCTCTCTCTCTCTCCCGCTCCTGCCCCCTCCCCCTTTCCCTCCCGCTCATAGAGAAGATGCTTAATCTATGTGTCAGGCATTCACCAGCCAAGAAAATATTTGAAAAGATTGGCATTCTGAAAAGTAGTAAATTAATACAGCAATAGGATGAGATGCATACCTGCCAGCATTTTTCGCGTGATTGACGCATGTAAAACCGGTGGCATAACACCAACGCACATGCTATAGTCACCTGAGGTCTGAAAGGCACACACTATCGATCACCATCTAGGTGAATACAAGATGCCAAAAGGTATGCGGAAGAAAAATATTTTCTATTTCATGGCAATTGCAACATGATAAGGATGACATCACAGTAAGATAACTATAAACCACCCTTCCTCAAGGGGGTTCATCAATCAACATAATTGCCAGTTGATGTCATTTTAAATGTAGGCTAGTTCTGGGTATGTCATCTTAAAGGCAAGCCAATTCTGGGTTGATGACATTTTCAAGGTAGTTTTATTCTCTCTCGGACAGAAGACCACAATAAGTATCTGCCAATAGATGACTCCACAAACAGTGGTTCAAATTTTGTGATTTAGTAGTTTAGATGGTAACAGTCATGCCTGCAGGTTTGATGAAAAAAAAAAAAAAGAGAGGCATGAGTAATCCAAAGACACAAAGAAGAAAGCTCAAGGGTCAACTTACATAGTATTATTATAAAAATAATGCATCAGAACTAACCAATCGACTATAATTTACAAGCAAGGCAGCACAAAATAAACGAAACTAATAGAGGTAATTTATGAAACCTGAACCAATTAATCTCACCAACTAATCAGCTATAATTTCACATGCTAGGCAGTAGAAAATCAAATGAAATTAGTAAAGAGTGCGTATGAATTATAAAAGTTGTGATATAGACAATAGTTTGCCTTCTTTTCTATAATAGTGGGAACATGAGCTATAAAAGATTTCTGGTAGAATAACGAACATGTCCACAGAAAGGCAGATGCAAACTTTAATGATTATACAAGCAACCATCTTCAACAGTTAACTCATTTATATGATAAAAGAATGTTTAAGCCAGAATACTATGTTACTGGAAGCTGTGAGCAATACAATCACATCTGAAACTATATATAACAAATCATATGAGTAATACACCCTTACACTTTAAGCTTCCTGCCTAGATCGTGAATATACGAGCAGTATAATTTCCTTAACCCAGACTCCTCCTCAAAGTCAATACCGTCTTTCTAGAAGGAGAGCAATCTATGATTTCATATCTACTGAAGTACCACTTCCGCATATGGGACTGAGCCTTTTCCCGTAAGTGCCTATCAATTGCAATATCCCCTTCTGATGAAAACCCAGACATCTGTTCCACCATCCTGAACTTCTCTTCTAGAAAAGAGAGATTTTCCCCCTCAAAATGTAACGGCGGAAAAGCTCTGTTAACTGTGTGCTTTAGAGTAGAACCAATTTTCTGCATGCACAAAAAAACCATCATGCAATTGCCGCTTTAAGGTAAAACATTAAGATTTATCAACTCGAAAGGATTACATGTAGGTTTTTAAGGAACATTGAAGGAGAAAAGACACGAAATTTGACTCTTGACAAAAACAATTGCACTTGAAGGAATTAGCACAGAGAAGATCAACGATTAGAATGCCATATTCCTTAATGTAGATAGCTGGAGAAGTTTAATATATGGTCAAAGGAGGAAGATTACGTAGATGGCAAAACCCTAAAAATTTTGGCAATGTCCCACATTCAAATTGCGTGAAAAACAAAAGGCAAATCACAAATGCCAAAAACCTTAGCCGCTTTAATAGTGTCAATCCAACAATATGAATTTAAAATTCAATTATATCCCAATTTAATGTAACCAAAAGGCTTCAATTCAACGATATCACAAAGAGATTATGACTCACCATTAAATAACAAAATCTAAAAGAAAAACACAAAATTCGGCATTCACACCTCAAAAAGAAAAAAGCAAGATTTATCTTCCCAAAACTGAAGATTGTGTTTCTTTTTATGGAGAAAACAACCTACCTGAAGCTCGATGATGACTTCGCACCAGTCCACAAGAAGATCGATTTAAGCTGTGTTTTATGCTTAATGAAACCCTGGGTCTTAAGCTATCATTTCAAATTCAATCTCCTGGAACTTTCCTTATTCAGTTGACGTTGAGTTCCTTTGTGGATATATAGGCGTCAACTTTACGCTTCTCCGTTACCCATTATGAAAAATATGGGCCGAGGCCCAATCAATTAGATAATGCGAGGAAGAAATATTTGGGCTCCCGTAGTGGGCCTTCGATCAAGTTTTATTTCCTTGTAGTTTGGTGTAAGTGATAAATATGAGATCTATGTATACAATGAATTAATTGATTTTTTTTTCCTCCAATCTTCACAGACCTGAGAAAGAAAACAGGATTGTCTTTCTTACTTTCAAAATAAATGCAAAGTGAAAAAATAAAATAAAATAAAGGAAATTGCTGCGAGTGCAATTAATTAACATTTGAATTAAAATCTCCACACATGAATGACATTTATGAGTGGTACTATAATGAGCCTGTGCTCACGGTACGTATGAGTACATACTTTCAATTCAGGTGAAAACACCTATTATAATTGCATTTATGCGCGTGTATACGCACTCTGTAAAATTTATTAATTATTATTGTACGAAAAAATACTTATTGATTATCATTTACTGAATATTCTAAAAAAAATAGTATTTAGTGTTTTTTTTAACAATTCCGCATTTAAAATTTATAAGTATGATAAATTTAAATTATTATTATTGGAGTGGGTTTTTTTTAAGTATTTAAAAATACTATTTATAAGCTATTAAGAGAAAAAGAAATTGGATGATACGGTTGTGGATTTAATATACATGCACTTCAGCCATGAAATACCATATGGGGATCGCCTATTTGTGCCCACTTGATTTCTGAACTCTCTCCCTATCCAGTCAACCTCCAAATTCCAGTTTGCTTCTATGTTAAATTTTGGTGGTTACAAAGAGTGTAATTCGAAATCCTAAAGAATTTGTTAATAGACGAAACACTATCTCTCATGTTGGTCTATAAAGTAGGCTAGCATTGTGGCCTAGTTGGCCAATTAACATTATATACTAAGGACATCTAATAATTAATTAATTTAACCACCACTCTGTTCTCAATAAAAAATAAACATTAACGACTTTGTTTTCTTTTGTAGAATATCATTTCATATGTATCCCTCTTAAACCATCATTTCTACATATATTTATAGATAGCAGAACTTAACAGGTAATTTAACTTTTACTCACTTAAACTCTATATGATTAGTTTTATCGAATTATGCAACGTAGCGTTCAGTGGGTAAGAGATGGTAGTAGGCAAGAGGTGGTAGGTGTGTAAAAAATTTTTAGAATATGTTAAATAATTGAAGAGAGTTTTTATGATATGCTAACTCAACGGTAATAGACCAAATCAAATTAATTTTTAAATATTTAATTTTCATCCATTTTAAGCTAATGAAAATCTTCCCAACTAGCTCAACTCAAGTGTAAGCATCAGAAAGATATGAAGATAAAATGAAATCTGCAAAGGGTCGTGAGGCTGGCACTAATCACATCGTCGAAAAAGCAAATCATGAATCATTATTATTACATGTATATATGTGTATCGATCCATAGCCATTAATAATGCTTTGTTTCGGTAGGCGGATAAGAAAAGCAGAAAGAGCTATCTAACTGCCACTACCATTTGATTGGCCTCTTTTCAGTTCTCGCATTGAAAAAAAAAAACAAAAAGAAAGAAGAAGATTTCTCTCGCTATTTTTCATATAGCAAACTGGCTTGTTTTTCTTTATCCCTTGTATAAACTAAATCTTAATTATGGATTTATGGTTATTAATTATTATTATTATTTTGTTTTCTTTAATAAAGTGGGAGCGAGAGAAGAGAGATCACTGGGATTTAGAATAATCTGCATGCTAATTATAGAGGATATGCTAATGTCAGCTAATTATAGCATCTCTCAAAGATATGCTATTGTCATTGATCAGCAGTAGTAAATCAGTAAATTATGTTGTCAATCAATTGGCAATTCAATTAGTTAGATTCAAATTCTTACATATTTAACTATAAAAAGTATATCTCATTGAATAGACCTCAAGGAGGAATCAAATATATATAAATTAGAAACCTCACTCCCACTAACGAGCTAACTTTTAAGGTTGGATTAAAATTAATTTCATATTTTTTAAGGTGAATTTTCAGCTACCAATTTTACTATTGTGGTGTTCTCCATGTGTTCGGTTTTACTTATTTCAGGAGTTGACTTTTATTATTTAATTAAATTAAAATTTCATACTCATCTCATAAATTAATTTTCGGAGTTTTTTTTTTATAACATAGTTAAAATATCATGCAGTAGGTAGTGAGAAAGATTGAAAGAATCTCCAATAGGTAGAGAATGACACACGTTGTGCTTCAATCTTTGTCTACTACGTACATTTGATATTTTTGTCGTAGATTTTTCCAATTGATACTCACGATCACTACAATTATGGATCCACATAGGAGGGTTAGATAATACAAAGGCACACTGTCCCTCGAAAGTTTGAGACACGGATCCCAAATCTGCCATGAATTATATAAGCAGCAGAAGCAGGACGAAGAATCCAAGAATTAATTTCTCTATATTTCGTGTATTCCAAGTTACAAAAACATAGTAGAACAGAGTATATATACACGGCTAAAGAAACTTATTAACTAACCATGGTTAAAAATAACTAACTAAATAACCATGGTTACAAGACTAAAACAAACTATAGGTAAAAAATAATTACAGTTAAAAGAAGTAAAAAAGTGATAAGAGAAAAAAAGTAAAAATGAAGAAATAGAGGAAACATAAACAGAAGCCACATGCGTGGCCACGCATGAAATGAGCATATGGCAGTGGCGATGTTAGGTGAAAAGAAATTGCCCCCCTTATTTTTTAAAATTTTTTTTATTTTACATGTATATATATATTAAATAAACAATTTTTTTATTTAAAATTTTATTTTACCTCCCTTATTTTTTTATAAAAATATTAAAAAATGACCTTATAATATTTTTACCCCTCTTATTTTTCAATTATAACTTCGTCACTGGCATAAAGGATACGTGGTTGTGCATGGAGACAGAAGCTACATACGTGACCGTGCAAGAAATAAGCATAAAAAATACGTGGCCGTGCACTCAATATACTCTTCAAATGAGACGTAATTGAAATTAATGATGAAAAGTTCAATGTGAAAAGGGAAGAAAAATGTCGCCAAGAAAACGACTTTCATTTGGCTTTTATGCATACAGACACCACGCCATACAAAAGTCTAGCGGTGTGCAGAGAAATTTTGGTTGCTTAATTTGCCTTGTGACAAAACGGAGGCTCCCACCGACTTTCTAACCTAAATTAACGATGTCTCTTTCGGTATGAATGGAAAATATTTTTTCAAGTCAGGTTTATAAATAAATTTATAAATTAAGTTAATAAAAGGATATCGTGTAAAATAAATAAATTGAAAAAAACAAATGTGTAGTTATTAATTTTATTTGTCAATTCATTTTTTTTTGTAAATATAATCTAAATAAGAATTTTTCCACAAAAAAAAAAATCACTGCCTTGGGGTTTGCCAACAAATATCAAATTTACAACTTTTTCCTTCTAAACTGAATTTATAAATTAATCACCAATATGTACATTAATTAACTTTAGTAAATGGACCAAAATAAATTTACTTTTTTCCAATATTTTTTCATTATTTTACTTTGTACTCCCTTCATTCTCTTTTATCTGTTATTTTTTAGTAAAATTTAAATTTTATTTATCTGATATTTTTAAACTTTTAATATAATATAATTTACTTTTTTAATTTATTTTTTTAATAAAATTAGAATCGATTAGATTTGATAATTTAATTTTAATAATATAATTTAATATTAAATTAAGTTTATTTATTATTTTTTAATTTTAATAAAAATAATAAAAGTAATAAATAAAAAAATGGAGGAGGTAAAAGATAAGGATAAAAGTAGAAAGAGTTAATCATTTTTTGATTTTATAAAGTGAGAATTTAGTTGGGATTTTTTTTTTCTTTTAAAGTATCTTTGTATTTATTTGTAATTTATTAATAGCACGCCTGCATTAATTAATTATGATAGCGTTGAAAACAAAAAAACAAATTAGTGGGAAAGAAGCAAATTCTCCATCTAATTTGCTCTAAAATGCAGGTACTTTAGTTTTGTTTGCTCGTGGATTCCACTTCTAATAACACTACTTGGATGCTCGATTCTCTACGGCCGTTAGATGTCAGAAAATACTAATAATTATAATAAATGCCAAATGATTTAATTATTGAGACATCTATGCCACTTCAAGACCATACAATAAAGTGGAAAAACAAAGCAAAATAAATTAATTTTCTACAAAATTTGTCAGTCGGTTTTCCTTTTCACATTAAATACTCATAATTAACAAATTATATATGCCGATCCCCATCACAAATCATATCTTATTAAGTACGGGAAAAAAATGGCATAATTTGGTTCTTTAAATTAATCCATTTTCTTCAAAGTGATACCCATTGCCATTAGCATCTCCGTTAGCTTCTTCAACCCAAAAATCTTCCTTCATATAATACTCAAACTTCCCGACCACACTTTCCGGCACCGACAGAAGCACGGTGACCGCATTAACATCACCGATTACCGGTAAAAACAAGCAGTAAATATCACTAGTTAAAGGACCCATATGCAATGGCTTTCCTTCTCCCAATTCCAAATCCTCCAACCCTAACTTTGACCACTGTGAGATAATTAAACTCGCAGAAAGATCCGTTTTTACCGTTTTATCCTCCAACAAATCAATCATGGACCTCACATGCTCGTCATTTAAACTCGATTTAGCTTGTTGAACCCGCTTGATCCCATGGTGGAGGTTATTGCTAATCAAATCCTTAACAATACTCTGAGCACATCCCAAAACAAATCCATTTCCATAATACCCTTGGGGTATTTCTGGAATTAACTTTTTTCTGATGTTAACTGAAAAAAGGAGCTTTACGTTGAGTGACGGAGACAAGTCCAATGATCTAACCCAAGAGCGCCACGTGTGACATGCCAAAATTTCGAAGGTGGTGCACTTTAGGGAGGGGACGCATTGCCGCTTGAGGTGGAGGATATGGGAGGTGGTGAAGGTTAAGGAGGAGGGCACCAGCGGCTGAGACTGTAAATAGTGGTTAAGACCCATAGAGTCAGTGTCCTGATTAGGGGCATTTCTAACATATCCAGGATGTGTGAAGGGTATTTCTGGGGGATTTCGAGGTTTTAACACGTGGCGGCTGTGGAATGGCGGGATTGGGAGATCTTGATTTGGTGTTTTGATAATATGGGCCCATGCTTGTAGGAATTGGGAAGTTCCAATACCGTCGCAAAGGCAGTGATTAATCCCGGTGCATAAGATCATTCCCCCGCACCGGAGATTTGTAACCTGCAAACGGTGAAAATTGGTGAAAATGAAATTTAGATTACCTCATCATTCTTTCTTAACAATATAATTTATACTCTCTTAGTCGTTGCTTTGACTCTTAGAACACATAAAAATAATAATAATTGATTACATTTTCTTTTTATTAATCAATATTTAAAAAAAATGCATTTAAAATGTCAAATAAAAGATAAAATAGAAAAATTGCAATAAGTATTTTCTTAAATTCTGAAAAATAATTTTAAAATAAAGAGAAAAAACTCTAAAAACGATAATTATAAAAAAAAACTAAAAAAGTATATTTTTAAGTTTATTCATATAATTCATATCAAGTAACACATATAAAATAAATAAATAAATAAAAGAACATTTGCATTTAATAACTTGTTTTTTCCTACCAATTCGCCGTTTGTTTGTTAAATAGGCAACCTCCTAATGAACTTAATTTAAACAAAGAAATATTTCCAATACACATCAAATTATCAATGTCGTGACCAGAAGACGACAAATATCGAATTAGAGGCTGTTTGGTAATTTAAAGATAAATGGGTGAAGAAATAGATTTGATATCATTTCTGACCAACCTAAGCACAAACCGAGCTCCGTGAAAGGGAACAAAAAAGAGAAGTCGGAGGAGCAAAAACCATAAGAGGTAGGGTCGCCTACTGTTTTTTTGTTTTTCTAAGTGACAGTACATGGAGTCTGGGCCACCACAGCTAAACGACGTCGCTCTGGCAGCCAGACTTGGACAATGGATTTCCTTTCCTTTTGGTGGTTGTCTTGGCAAAATCACTTTCCTGGGATGCATGATTGAAAGAGAAAGACAGCATGTTGAATAGCTAGGAAGCTTTAATTTAATTTATCTTTATGCAAGTGGCAAAGTCAGAGGATATATCAAACTACTAAGCCAATTACTTATCTGCTAAAGATTGATTAAATTAATTTAAGTATTTATGATGCAAGAAGCGATCTATACATTTACCTGGATAACGAGAGGAGGAATATCCAAGAAGCTTTGTGCTTCAACTCTAAACAGAAGCTTTCTCCAAGACCTGTTTGGTTTCCGAGAAAGTATAAGAAAATCTTCAGCAGTGATATCCATGAAAGCTTCGGCAAACACAGAACCTTCACCATTGCAATCAACCTGCAGCTTTTGATCATCGTCGGAGCTGGCTCTCAACCGACCAGCCAGGGGATAATACTGAACAAGAACCTTGGAGAGTGAATATTTCAAAATATCTGAGTTAACAGATTTCTTGAAAAGGTAAATATATTTAATGGAGAATCTAAGGAACTTTTGATCATCGAGATTTGAAAGATACAAAGAATGGTTAGGCGTAGGGGTGAGAGGAGGGATCAAAACAGACTGGTTTTGATAGAAACAATCAGGAAGTTCAGAGGATGAATTATTAAACATGATTAACTAAATTTTCTGTGATTTTAGATTGTTGAAGGTGAAGAAGATTATAAAGGAAAACTGGAAAAGATGGACACAGGGAGAGAGAAGAAAAGATCTACGGTTGGATATGGAGATTGGTACTCCGAGATTCTTTTTTAGGAGAGAAGGGAAGGCTAGGAGAGTGCGTGCATAGATACGCTTTTTATAAGCTCGTTCACTCTCTCTCTCTCTCTTTTATAAGCACATTTCCGTACGTATTTTGTATTTTATTGCAATACAAAATATACAGAAAATTCGAATTTCTAAATACGGAGCTGTCTAAGGTTTCCATGAGTCTATTTTACTGCAAGTCATCCGGTCATAAAGTAACCGGATAGGAAATTTGCTCTCATATGATTTTAGTGAGGAGAATAGGGAAGGAATAATGGGAGCTGTTTATGGGTTTGTTTGGATGGTTTTTTGGGGTGTTGGGTTGGTTAAACTTTGGGTGGAGGAACCCGTTTTTTTGAAAGAGAGATTGTCTCTTCGTTACACTGATTTGAATTAAAACGCCGGGTCGCGGTTAATCATTTTATAATTAACTAACGGCACTTTATATTTCAATTTCATCATTTTTTAATTAATAGCAATTTTGATCAAATTTAAGTAGAACTTTACTTAATATTTTAAATTATTTTGTAAAGGAAATAATATTACATATTAATTTTTTACAATGAAATAGGTTGCCCTTACATTCATCTACGCCGCCCTGGATATTTTGTTCCAAATGGCCTAGATTTGCGTGTGGGTAAATTTAGATAAACTTATTATTTTGAGTTGAGGTGTATTTTAAAGGACATTCTAAAAATAATAAAATGAAAATTTTCATATTAAAACGGACAGTTTTGAACTAAATTGAGTCGAACCAACCATTTTGAAATCTAATAAAATCCGAGTTAATGTCATAGCGAGTTGGGGTTGAGTTTGTTAGATCAAAATTAAATTGTTGGCTCAAGACGAAGTGGACGACAATGCATGCAGGAGTCAGTATAAATAAATGCATCACCGTAACGCCAGCGTTTCAAGGAATTAATTCAGCCTGTGTGAGATAAATCTCTTATTGAAAGCAGCATTTTCCATTAATTTGATATTAAGCTAATAGTGAATTAACATGTCAGTAAAATTAGTTATAATAAAATGCCACATTTATATAATAACTTTTTAAACTTTCCTACGCATATTTCTTTTTCTTTTATTTTATTTTATTTGAGAACTTTCCTACTCATATTTCAATTAACCGTTAATTTGTGTACAAAAAATTTAATGGAATAAGAAATCTCCAGCAGGTCAACGAATTATAGTAATTTATAAGGGATTTCTGTTTGTAGGTTTTTACTGTTTGAAGGTTGGGAGACCAGTCATCAGCTGCCAGAGTAGCCATTCAATAAAAAGTAAAAACCATGTGTGGTTGTCTGCTTTATGTACTGCTCCTGTCCGCCTAGCTAACAATTATTTTCTTAATTGATTTTTCATTTCAATTTATGATATAAAAAATATAAAATATGGACTTAAAAAGAGTCGATTATTGTTTGGATAAAATTTCAGGGGAATTTTTGCAACAAATTTGATTCGCTGACTTTAGTAGTTACAATGTCTTAAAATTTTGAGATAGTGAAGCATAAAATATTAAATAAATTTGGTTTAGATTTGCAGTTAGTCATTTTCAGTTTTTAGAAAAAAAAAAATGGAGGACATGTTTGTTTTCGATAAATAATAATATTCGCACGTTCATCCCACAAAAACCATAATGTATCAATTAACCAAATCTCGCAACTTGACAGCCCTGGATGCTATCTTCTTTCTTTTTTAGTCAGCTGGATGCTATCTGTCACCTCAGCAAAGGCACAACCCACAAATGCAAATCAATTTTTATTCCGTCTAACATATACATTCGGTTTCCATACTACATGTCAATCAACAAATAAATCCATTTTATTAATAAAAACTGACATTTCATTTGGATATATAATCCGCCATTAATTAGGGGATAATTAATTAATAAACATAATGCTTTATTCTCTCTCTCTATATATAGAAGACTCGGCTGATTTTCAGATTCAACCATCTTTAATTGATTGAAATGATTAAACATGATTTATGCTGTCTGAAATTAGGCACTAAACTTTCATCTAACAGGCAAAGCATCATTTCCTATATATTTTGATTTGATTTGATTTGATTGGAAACAATAAAGAATTCACGTCGAGAAAAATTTCGGGGTCTGACACCTGCATGGCATTGAAACTTTTTATTATTTTAAGATGAGCAACAGTGAAATATTTGCTGGTTTAATTATAAAATAATTCCTTGTTTTTTTAGCTTGTTAGAACAGTCGCTTAGATTCCAGATTATTTAAGAGAAGTGTGATGCTCCTATTCTAAGGATATGACCGAAAGATTAAGCCGCCCACCCTTTTTCGTGCATAACTATTATTACTATTGTTTTTTTCTTTTGACTTTGTGAGAAAAGAAAGTAGAATCAAGTTCTCGTCAAAACCAAATTAATTGTATAGTATATAGGTATATATGCTCTTATCACCAGATCCCACCTTAGTTTTAAGGATGGGAGAAACTAAAGGCAATCTTTGATTTTCAATATTACACGCGAGATACTATAATATAATCTAATCTAATATAAATACGGAATTTATTTATTTTTAAATTAATATAAATATAATATAATGTATTATAAATTTCATTATTTCACATAAATTGTATAAAATAATATACTACAAACGATCATATTTATATAATATGATAAATATTTTATTAATACTAAATACTACTTTATCACTATCGCCGTTGCCACCGCCACCACACTACAGACACCATCACCACCACTGTCGCTATCACCATCAGCCCACTACCACACTACCGCCACATACGCCACCCCCACGACCACTAACATCCTGTCACCACCACCATTATCATACTGCGATCAAATCTTTAAACTAATAATATTAAACATATAACTTAGTAGCTATTATACAAAAATTATATTATAATTGATAAATTTTTTTTATATTTTGCTCAAATGTTTAGTTTAATTCGTTGTTTAGAATTCTTCTTTTTTTTATCTAATTTTGCTTTTAGAAATGTTGATTTTTTTTAATAATATTTAGTAATTTCTCATTAAATTTTTTCATTTTTTAAATTAAAAATTTGATATATGTATTAAAAATTATATCTTATAATTATAATTTTTTATCTAAATTAGTTAAAATGAAAACAAGATAATTTTTATCTATTTTCAAATTTTTTAAAAATAATATATTATAATATTATACATCAAATACAATATAAAATATTACAGACTAATACAATTTTGTATCAAATACTATATAATATAATACATACTAATATTTTACGGGTTAATACAATAAGATGAACAAAATGTACCCAAAGTGGACTTCACAACCGACTTTGAGCACAAAATTATTTCATAATTAAGCTGCAAAATTGAGTTTTGACTGTAATTTTATAAAAAAATTAGATTCAAAAGCATCCAACATCAGCAGGGCCATCTAATTTATTTTGAAAATTTTGTAGCATAAATAGTAATTGAGAATATATTCAATGGAATTTAAAATAGAAAAATTAAGGAAAATAATAAGAATTCATAACTCTTTAGACTCAACCTAAATTTTACATGATATCACAAACAGAACATAACTTGCCACTGCATGATTCGAGATCGAGAACCAGATGACACGTACAATATAGCAATCGCGTGCATGCGAGCTCTATTTGACTTATTCCTGCATATTTACATGTCTTTATGTTTTAAGTTTTAGCCATTTGATCAAAGTGAACATGGCTAGCCAAAAAAAAAAAGGTAGCAATCACAGCCGGGCAACGTAGGAATTTGACTGTGTGACATATCTCACCCATCTATATGGGCTCGGCCTGGATGAAGTTTTTACAATTTGCAAGTACTTCACCTGCATCAATGGGGAAACAGACGTTGGTTTTGTTTTATATTATTTACTTTAAAAGATCCACTTTTTATGGTTGTATGAAATATTTAATGAATCCAACGCAGCATATCTATCTTACCTGAAGTCTCGAGGCATTGTACATTGGTATAGTGAAGGTTAAGCTAACTGGTCCAGCTTCCTTAGAGATATTACCTGCAATCAATAAGCATAATTCACACCACCAATCTTTCCATCCCAAGTTCATATTTAGAACACACCAACTTAAAATGTAACAATCTTTTACCTTGAACTGGTTGTGAAAATGTCAGCTTTGCATGCAGCGTATGCTCAGATCCACCCACAATCTATAATGTCATATATCTATTAACGATATTTAAAAGAAGGAAACAACGATGTTACTGAAATGAGGCATTACCTTTTTCAATCCCCATTCAAGTCTTTTATTTGATTCCTTAAAATCAGTTGTGTTTCCATCTGCTCCTGGCTCCAATTCAAAACTAACCCTGAAGATGGTACATAACGACGAAATTGTCAGTAAAATGATACAATCAACCACAATCCTGTTCTGAGCGAGCCAAGATCTCTTTTGGTTTTTGTCATTTTTCTTTCTGATCATGTCACAACACTTTCCTAGAGGCCATCCTCACCTGTTTTACACATCATAAAAGCAAAATTTTGAAGTTTATCATGGAATTGATAACACCTAGGCCACGTTTCAATAACGGAACTTCCACAGGCATTACTTGAATATCAATAACTGGTGGCCAGGGCAGAAATATCCGGAATAGATTTTTCTCAGGGAGCAAAAGAAGCAATCAGCTAAATATATGGTGCTGGTAGATAAAAAGTATTTAGACGCAAATATAAATTGCTCAACGTGCTATATCCTACCTTCTTCTGCTGCTTATTTCTTTTGGAGCACGTCATTTACCATATTTTATCATGGAATTGGTCATGCATACACAGGTTAGCACAAGTTCTAGTTGGTCCAACTAAAATTCACAGTTAAATAGGAACTACTGAAAAGCTATTGTTGCCCTTACATGTCCACACACATTGCACAATTCAAATGAATCACGAACCAAATGACAGCAGAGTAGCAACCAACTTTCTAAATAGCAAATGAATCCGAGCTTTGAGGCATTAGTCCTAATGAAAAAATTTGCACAATGAGAGCAGAAATACCTGCTTGTATATGCTGGCAGGGGCATCTGTACAAGTATCGTGTTTGCACTGAAACTGGTGGGGAATTCAGCTCGCAGGTTAATAATAACTTTAGCCTGAAGTAAAGTGGTCCAGGTCAATTACAGACTAGATTTCATCAATTAATTTTACTTGTTCTGGCAGGGAAGGGCATAGGATTAGTCACAGACAGTGGCGACGCCACTTGAAAGGGAAGGGGGGCAACTGCCCCCTTTAATTCTAATTGCCCCCCTTAATTTTTGAAAAAAAATTAATTATATATATATATATATATATATATATATATATATATATATATATATATATATATATTATACATATATATTAAATAAACCATCTTATCCCCCTTAAAATTTTATTTTTATCCATCTATCCTTAACTTATTTCTTAAGTTTTTAATTTATCAACCTATTAGTATTTTCACTTCTATTGAAATAAAAAAATTCAAAATTCTATTCTTATCTTTTCAAAATTTTAAAGAAAAATCAGATAAATTTGAGAAGAAACTAAATATTATTGCAAAAATTTATCTTTAATTTAAGGTTGGTAATTTAATTTTATAATTTTTTTCTTTTATATTTCTTATATCTCTTAAAAATTAGTAATTTAATTTTTACAATTTTAGATTTTTGCTTAAAATATGTTCTTCTTGATTGATGATTTCGTTACTTAAAATCTGTTCTTCTTAACTCCATTCTAATTTCTTATGCTCTTAATTGTTTGATAATTGATTAATTATAATTATACTAGTTTAAAGTTCTAAGTGTGTAGTAGAAGTTTTATTTTTTATTTGTGTTTGAGGCTTTGTTTCTTGTTTTTTTATATTATTTTCGATTTTAGTTTCATTGGATTGTTGTATATATACAATTTATTTATTAGTCACGTATTTTTCATTTGTTTAGTTAGTTTAGTTAATTTTGTTGTTTTAGTATAAACAACTAACTGTTTTATTAGTTTTGTTAGCTTTATTATCTGTTTTATTATAAAAAGTAAGCTGTATTTTTCTTTCAGATATATGAAAAATAACAGCAAGCTATTTACATAAAACAACAAAGCTAACAAAACTAATAAAACAGCTAGCTGTTTATACTAAAACAACAAAACTAACTAAACAAATGAAAAACACGTAACTAATAAATAAATTTGTAATGGCCTCAACATCGGTCTGGCCGTAAACAGTAAATTCCGATGGTGAATAGTGCATCCAGGCCGTAAAACGGACCCGAAAGTGAAAAATATTTTATTTGACCATCGGGAAGTATTGGTCATGGTGAGTCCGGGGTTGAAATTTGAAGTGAAATCGGGATCAAATAGACCTCCGAAAGTCAAAAATACGAAAAAGGTAGCGAGTCAATTTTCCTGGTAAGGAAGGTGATTTGATTTTGCATAAATTTTTAAAAATAGCAAATAAACTCCAAAAATTGTCATATTTTGCAGATCTTCATGAAATTTTATGTAGAATATTTTAGTATAAAGAAATGAATTTTTCGGCGATGTCGACAGTTGTCGAATCGAACCAATTTGGTTGAATCGGACCAGTAACGGACTCCGATTGAGCCAAAATTTTGTGTACTACCTAATTTTAATGTGATAAGAATTATAGAATTAAAATTGGAGTGATTTGGATTGAGAAAATGGGAGAAATAATTTTGGGCTTTAAATTAGGTTGTTAATGGGCTTTAACTAATTAACTAAGCCCATTAACCTAATCCAAGCCCACAAAGCCCATAAACCATCATATATAAAGGGTGAATTTTCTGGAACCAGCCAGCAAGTCATCTCCTTCCTTATCTCTTCCTCTTGGCCGAATCATCCCTTCACCATTGTTGCTTGAGATTTCTTCATTTCTCTCTCAATTTCACACCAAATCAAGCCACCCAATAGTAATTTCTGCCTCTCTAGTTAAGTGTTACGACCTCCTCTCTTCAAATCAAGGAAGAAAATCAAGAAAAATTAGGAGAGAGAGTTTAGGGTTTCATTTGAGGTAAGTGAAACCAATGGGTTTAAATTATTTCTAAGGTGCCTACTTATGTTTTTGGGTGCCTAGATTTCATTTATGATGTTATTTTTAGCATTTGAGGTTGAAAAACTAGAGTTCTAATGGCTTGAAAATTCGGTTCACTTAGGGAATCAAGGAGAATTGCAAGCTTCCAAGGCTAAAGGCAAGGAAAAGGAAGCTTAGGCATCCTAGAACAAGAAAGGGAGGTTAGTGGCTAATAAATTTTAATATTTCCTTTGATTTTAGTCATTAAACCTTTATGTAACTTAATGAAAATATGATATAATTGATGTTTAACTTAAAGTAATGATAGAATAATGTTAAGAGACCTTAAATGAGTGTGTTTAAATGCCTAAATGATTTATTGATTAATTATATGGCATACTTACCTTGATGGCCGAATTGCACCCTAAGGAAAACCTAAGTGTATTTTGTGAATTTTGATGAATTTAAGCTTTTAAATGATATTAGAAATGAAATAACATGCTTAGAAATTTTTATGGAATTTATTGAAATTAAATGAATATTTTAGAGAATAATTTCAATTATGTAAGTAATGGAAATATGGAATTAATATGAAATAATATGCAATTTGATGAGAAAGTGAATGATTTTGATGAATTATGGTAGAATAATTCACAATCTATGTGAAAGAATGGAAAGAAATAAATATGAGTATTTTCGAGTAATGAAATAATGAAAAAAATTAAAGTTTAATTGTAATTTTTATAAAATTGTGCCCTTAGAATTAGTCTAGCAGTAAAAGCCTAGCTCAGAATATAATTGGCTAGCCATAGGAATATCTGTACCGCGATACAAGTTACGGCGACTTGCTTAGTTATGGTAGGATCACTGATCGCCATAGCTTCTGTTTGTACCTGGTATCTGCTACGTGGAAAAATGGTCGTTGAGATCATTTTTCAGTCTATATGTGGCCCATGGGGGTCCACGTCCCGAGTATCCTGTTTGAAAATTTCTGTCGGCACTGTACTAGGGGCATGAAATGAAATGGAAGTAATAATAAGTTAAAAGAAATGAAAAGAATGATAAAAATGAAGTTTAAAATGAAAAAAAGGCTTAAATGAAAGAAAATGAAAGTTCAGGGGTAAAATGATAATTTTGCCAAAAATGGGTAATTAATAAGTAAATATAAGTGAGAAATGATTAATAAGGGCAAAATAGTAATTTTGAAGACCTAACAGTGTCAATAAGATAAAATTTTATGGTATAGGGACTAAACCGTAATTTTATCTAAAAGTAGTGAAGTAAAGAATAAATGATGAATAATGGAGGAACTGGTGTAATGAAAATGAAAATAAATGACTATAATGGCAAAATCGTAAATATTAAGACAAAAAGGACATTTTTGGAATTTAGCACAATTTTGAGGACTAAAAAGTGAAATTAGTCAACAGTTATGAAATAAATGAGAAAAAATGTAAATAACGTGAAAAATAATTGTTTCCATTTGAACTTAATGAAAATTGCATAATTGTACTCATATAGAATTTAATTGATTAAATAAAGTATAATAAAGAAATAAATATTGCAAAGAAAGTATTAGGATTGTTAGTCACCACTGAGCATAGTTTATGCTCAGCGTGTAGTTTCTACTGCATGCAGGTACAGAGCTGGAGGAGCAGTGATGCACAGATGAAAAGAAAAGAAATTATTTTGTTAAGTAATTTATGTAGGTGTTGGCATGTATATAAACAGATTGTTATGTATAAGTATATGATTATGTAAAAATATGTAAACATATATGTGTGGTTGTGGATATGGCTTAATTTGAGTGGTTGGATGTTTGATGGAGATTTTGGAGAAATAGAATGATTGTTATAGAAGTGTTGTACCTCTGAGAGGCTGTGTTTTGTCTGATTTTTCAGGAGGCTAGTTAAAATACAGCCGTTATATAACCGAATTTTTATTATGTGAATAGTAACCCGGGACAGTTAGGTCATTGAATACCTAAGTAATTGGTAATATCGAATTTTGGTGTTATTTAAAAGTAAATTAAAAGAAAAAAAATTTTCGATTTGCGTGCACTGTTCCGTATGATCGGAGTGATAAGGGTGTTACAAAATTGTATAGTATCAATAGTTGTTTTTTTAGCTTCATTAAGTTGTATAAATAATACATATTTTGTACCCTGTATAATACTTTATAGTCATTACTTTCTCCATAATACTTTATGATCATCTTTTAATATGGACATTTTTGCTTGATTTGTAGTTTTATCATCAATTAACTTTCCTTTAAGAATATTCTAACAATTGGGTCGGGACTTGTTTTATAGTTTTGTTCACAGATCTAGCTATTTTTGATTTTTTTGCCCTCCTTGATTACAAATTCGGGCTTCGCCACTAATCACGGAGGTGCACCTAGACTAAAATTAAGTACATGTTAGTCACCTTTAGCGATTCCACTTCTTCTATTAATGCATTTATATGGAAGGGAGGTCAAAACTCCTGAGAAATGCGGTAATTAATGACAGAAAATTCACCTTCTATTGCTACCTGTCATACAGAAGAAAATTGATATATATATATATATAAAATAAGTGAAAGGCATATATATATATATATATATATATATATATATATATATAAACCATTACATTTTCATGCCATCTCATACATACATACCAGAGATACAGTTCTGTCATTTTCAAAACTATCAAGATGCACTGATTCGTGGAAATTACAGCTATCCAGAATCACCATCCCAACTCCAAATGAACCACTGTAATCTATTGCAGAAAACATAACAAAAATTGCCATGTAATGAAGATGTAACAAGTACATTTTTATTCTTGCAAACTTTCTTATCAGGATACAGACAGTATAATCCAGATAATGCTCAAAACTTTTGTAAACTTCCAGACGTGTTATTTTCTAAAAAAAAGAACTAAAATCAAAACAAGCAGAAGATATATCAGTTTGCTCCCACCAATGAGGTCACTGAATACGAAATCAATAACTTGGGGATTCAATTATGTTATAACTTTTTATTGTGATATCATGTTATTCAGCACACGCTTTTAAGAGTTTTTTTATTTATTTTTACATCAAACTTCTTGACTAGTATGTGCCTAAGTGAATCAATTAGTTAAATTTGACTATCATATTCAAGGCATATACCTTATCTAAAGATGAATACTTGATTACTTAGCTTTGAAGCACATGTAAAAGGCTAGTCTTCTCAGCAATAAGGAAAATAAAATCATACACAATAAGCTCCAAAAAAGGCAAGTATTGGCTTTTCTAATTTGAAAGATTTTGCATGTCTCCTCCTTCCTCAACACCAAAAGCCAGAAAGCTAATTGAAATCTGAAATTTTCCTAAAACATTTCCATAGATTATGAAAATACCATAGGTTAACCTTCCACCACTTCCTATACTTAGGTCATCATTTAGAGCAAGCCGAATTTCTGGATTGCCAGTGAGATAACTCTTCATTTGAATGGTACCATCAATCTCAGAAGTAAGTATATACCCCTGCTTGACAAACATTAAAGTAATAAGAACAACAAAAAGTTGGAATAAACAAAAATTATGCAATCTTATCTTCTTCTTCTGTTTTTTCCCCCTTAAGAGGAAGGAAGCTGCTCAATGTGCCACTTTTAATTACAAAAAGATAGTTGGAATACTCAATCACGAATATACTTAATGCGACACTTGGTGAATAATCTTCTCAATAAGTAAAATGTGTCTCACATACTCACACTAGAGCTGAATGTGACACTAATTTTCTCAATTACGTCTACAAAGATCTCCTCTCTCTTTTTGCCACGAGGTTCGTTGGCTATAATAGATTTGGTAACAGCTGTTCCAGGTATT